>OY744516.1:22049625-22154625 GCA_963556195.1 Sepiola atlantica | reverse complement strand
TAGGTATCCTGAGACAAATGCAGGAGAAGTACCTTCGTAAAAAAAAAGAACCTGGATCTTGTCTTTGTGGAGTTCTTGGTTTAGTAGATGTAGAACAGTTGAGGTAGCAGGTTCAGTTCACAGGGGAAGGCCAAGGAAAACATGGGAGTAAGTGATAAAAATTGAACTGAGTCTAAATAAAGACCTGGTCAGAGATAGGTTAGTTTGGGAGTCAATTGCTTAAAGACGTCCAACACATGCCAGTATGTAAAACGGATGTAAAACCGATGATGATGATGATGATGATGATGATGATGATGATGATGATGATGATGATGATGATATTCGTTTAGCAAATAAATAAGTCAAAATATAGTATTGGTTCTGTTTCTAGTAAAAAAAGATAAATCTTTCTCGACTGGTGCAATTTTTTATTTTTGTCAGATCAATAATACCTCTTTTTGGGGAGCTGGATATCCTCCACATTCAAAAATGTGCCTAACTTCTCCCTAGTGAGGGATGCAAGTAAATAGGGTCCACATTGATTTACGCAAATTATCGATTCATAACTTTCTCAATGACATAAGTAATTATCATCATAGAACTATCTTCCCGCTGACTGTTTTCCTCCTAACTATAGCCTTTCTCTTTTCAAGACTAAGGTCAATAGGCATCTCTTGTCTTTTTGATAATCATCTTTCGTTCTTTTTAGCTTTTAACATCAAGTGGCTTCATGCTTTGTCTGGAGCAACTACCATAAAATAAAAATTGAACACAATGGATCCGACTGGATTTGAACTCAGAATAGCCGATTCCACGGCCTATGATGGAATCATTGAGCCAATTAACCCCCCTCCCCCATAATATTGCTTTAACATTTTGAAAAGCAGAAAATGACGTAATATCTTACCATCGTCTGTATCGTTCGGTTCGGGATTGCATGTGCACGTAACGTACAGACTGAAATCCCTCGAATATCAGACCGACCATTAGAATCAATAGCATTGTTACCGAAAGACCTGCGCAAAAGAACACAAAATTAATACATAAAAAAAGCGACACAATCTTCGTATTTTTTGCTTATTCGAACGATTGTTCTCATCTGCAATCTTATTCTCATAACGTTTCGGCCGATGTAGCCTGTCTACAAGGACCCGGATAAAATGACAAAGTAATAATCAGTTCTAAGTGACAGTTGTCTGGAAGTTGAAGGTTCAATCCTCAATCCGGGCGATACTAAGAATACAACTACGAATTACTGAAGACTTCTACCCGGTCATGGCTGAAGGAACGAGTGTATGCTACCCCCGTGGATTAAATTAAGGGTTCTGTTCGAAATTCCGTACAGATTCCTAAGTTCGACATAATGACTCTCTAGTTACGCAGGACGCACCTGAAGAAGGTCGGAGGTTATATCGGCCGAAATGTGGTGAGAATAACATTCAAGATAATAACAGTAGTTCGAATAATACAACTTTATCAATCCTCATCTAAAAAATTCCGAAACAACATTTCTTCTTCTTCTTCTTCTTCTTCTTCTTCTTCTTCTTCTTCTTCTTCTTCTTCTTCTTCTTCTTCTTCTTCTTCTTCTTCTTCTTCTTCTATATATTAACATGCTAGTACAGTATGTCTACCTTATTACTTACCTTTTTTTCTTTTACTAATGAGTCACTATACATCAAGGCTAAAAGCCACTTGAGGATAAGGGTCAATGAGATGGATAGATTGCCAGTTGAATGATGAAGAATATTAGGAGAGGATTGAAAATGATGAATGGAATAAACAAATATTTGTTGACATTGGATGTGATGTTCACCATGTTGTAACCTGCAGAGAAGCAGTCTCGTGTTAATGTGTTCCACAGATGGGGAGTTCTTGGAAAGAAACTCTGTTCATGGAAATTCCGTCTGATATTTGGTACATGAAGGAAGAAATGAAAGTTTTTTGCAGTTATGGTAAAAAGATGAGTTCTTGCTGTGAATGTCTTATAAGGATAAACCAGCCAGGAATTGGAGCTCAGCCGAGAAGCTTGCATGGAAATAATGATAGAGTAGAGAAAGACTAGCAACATCTGTTCTGTGATAAAAGAGGCCTTAGAGAACAGAAGATATCATCCCATACTCAATTGCAAAGTCGATGTTGTAGTTTGCCAAGGCAAGGAATGTACGTGTGTCAAGCTCTGTATTTAAACATTTTTTTTTATCTCCCTCCCAGAGCGGTAAGATGTGACACAAGGTCAGAAAATGTGATTTGAAAAGCCAGCGCACTCTGGCCTACAAAAATGCCTGGGCAGCCCCGTCGGCATTCCCCGGTAGAGGTACTCAAAAATAAACTAATTCCTTCTTAATCGGTGAGAAGGCAAAGTTTGGGAGAATGGACCTCCTAGGACTGCACAGGACAATCCCTAAGATCGGCGGAATCAAGGCCCGAAGGCCAAGACGGTATCGGTCTGAGGGGTATAACATCTATCAGAACAGATACAACACTTTGATCTCAGCCAATGAAACAACTAAAGCTCCTAATCAACTCTTTAACATTTTCATCACGTGAACAATTCAGAAGAGCACGAAATACAAATGAATTTAAAAACTCCTGCAACAGAAAATAAATGTAATTGACCTTTCTGACCTTTTCGTTCCCCTCCAATTCACATCACTACATTTCCAAATGCGGAACTACCTACGCCTCCCACTCTTTGAACGCCGATTAATAAACGTTTACTTCGAACTAAGAATCTGCTGCAGTGGCCATTATCACTTCTCTTAGATTCTCACCCTTTCATAGAATTCAGTTTTTCCCATCTCATTCTATGTTTTAATATTTCATAATTTATTTTCTTTACTTTTTATAATTTATTTTCTTTAATTTTCATAATTTATTTTCTTTACTTTTTATAATTTATTTTCTTTACTTTTCATAATTTATTTTTTTACTTTTCATAATTTATTTTCTTTAATTTTCATAATTTATTTTCTTTACTTTTCATAATTTATTTTCTTTACTTTTCATAATTTATTTTCTTTACTTTTCATAATTTATTTTTTTACTTTTCATAATTTATTTTCTTTACTTTTCATAATTTATTTTCTTTAATTTTCATAATTTATTTTCTTTACTTTTTATAATTTATTTTCTTTACTTTTCATAATTTATTTTCTTTACTTTTTATAATTTATTTTCTTTAATTTTCATAATTTATTTTCTTTACTTTTTATAATTTATTTTCTTTACTTTTCATAATTTATTTTTTTACTTTTCATAATTTATTTTCTTTAATTTTCATAATTTATTTTCTTTACTTTTCATAATTTATTTTCTTTACTTTTCATAATTTATTTTCTTTACTTTTCATAATTTATTTTTTTACTTTTCATAATTTATTTTCTTTACTTTTCATAATTTATTTTTTTACTTTTCATAATTTATTTTCTTTACTTTTCATAATTTATTTTTTTACTTTTCATAATTTATTTTCTTTACTTTTTATAATTTATTTTTTTACTTTTCATAATTTATTTTCTTTACTTTTCATAATTTATTTTCTTTACTTTTCATAATTTATTTTCTTTACTTTTTATAATTTATTTTCTTTACTTTTTATAATTTATTTTCTTTACTTTTCATAATTTATTTTTTTACTTTTCATAATTTATTTTCTTTACTTTTCATAATTTTCTCTCAAATTTTTATTCAATTAGTACCCAATTTTTTTTTCTTTAATTTATTACCAAAAATCTTTTGTGAATACTTGATACTAAAATTACTTTCAAAGATTAACTTGACTTTATAGGATAGTTAGAACATTCATTTATACTATATAAAAAAAATGTGGATTGGTTATAGGGATTATTTACCAAAAATAATTTTGATTGAATAATACATGAAACTGATTTTATCCTTCCACTCTAGATTTTCACAGTATATTGAAAACTGAGACATCAGTGTTGCCAATAAACATCAGACAGTAGGTGTCATATTTGAAAGACACTCCAATCTTTATGTCTAATTATACTTATCTCTGAAAAATACAGATGTTGCTGAAATATTGTTAATTATCCTTCTAGTCCTAAAAAAGTACCATGGGTACTAATGGGTCAATAAAATTATGAGACAACTTCATGTGTGTCTCTGTGTGTGTATTTTTCGCCTCTATGTAACATACATTTTCATTTTTTAAAACTATTAATCAAATATGTATTAAAATAAAAAATGCAAGAGCATAAAATAAAATTACTTTCGCTTTTATATATTTTGAATTATTTTTTCTTTAATTTATTACCAGAAATCTTTTGTAAATACAATATTATTTGATACTAAAATTACTTTCAAAGATTAACTTAACTTTATAGGATAGTTAGAGCATTCATTTATACTATGTATAAAAAATGTGGATTGGTTATATGGACTATTTACCAAAAGATTTTGATTGAATAATAGATGAAACTGATTGTATCCTTCCACTCTAGATTTTCACAGTATATTGAAAACTGAGACATCAGTGTTGCCAATACACATCAGACAGTAGGTGTCATATTTGAAAGACACTCCGATCTTTATGACTAACTATTCAGGTATCTCTGAAAAATACAGATATTGCTGAAATATGTTTTTTTTTATCCTTTGTCCTAAAAAATAGATCATGGGTGCTAATGGGTTTATTTAAATTTAATTTATTCTTCATTTACCATTAAGTGTTATCATTTAAAAACCTACTATATGCATTATTATAACCTTTTTTTTGGCTCGATGCTTCATACGTAGCTTTTGCCATAATCCCAGTTCTTTCGACAGTCAGTGCATTCCCACCGGCACTGTATTTTTTTAATAAAGACTAGCAGGACCCATGGAGATTCCACAGTTATATTCTTCATCTCTTGTATATTCTATGGACGTCCGGTGTGAGCACAGACCCCACGATATTATTGTATTATCTTTGTTCAAACTAAAGACTCTGGTTAATGTAGTTTCAGAATATATCTTGTTAGGTAGGTCTCTCTCCAAAACCCTCGTAAGAGTTTGTAACATATTTCAATTCTATGGACGTCTAGAGCGAACGAAGACCCCACAATATTTTTGTACCATCTTTGGACTGAACACATTCCACACAAAGACAAGAAAATATATTTTAATTCGAGTTTATTATTTTGTTTTTGTAAACTTTACCATTTAGGGAAGTACCTTCGAAATCGTACAATGCCCCCCCCCCTAAGAAAGGAAAAACAGTAAAATGTAAAAATAATGCTATATTTATTGCTTATTTTCTTAAATGTATATATATATATATATATATATATATATATATATATATATATATATATATATATATATATAGGGCGAATTAAAAGGCATATTCTTAAAACACAAAAACAAAAACAAAAAAACGCTCAGGGTAGCGACAAATAATAAACGTACCGGTAAACACCGGTCTACTATCGCCAGTAAAAACAATAACAAAAACGACAAAAACAAAATCAGCGTGACATTATAGGCGATAAAAAGTCGAGCATAAAAAAACGTGGCAGGTTATTCTGCTCTAGGGGTAAATCACTAGACTACGAATATTTACATCAAGGGTTCAATCCCTGCCCGGGGTAGTCATGCTGATGACGGCTCATAGTCAGAAACACGTGTCGATGTCTTCCTTTTATTCACGCAAAAATTAATTCATAAATTAATTTATATGTATATATATATATATATATAAATATAGAGGCAAACAAGCCTTCAAAAACCATGTATTAGATGCGAGTAATTAAATCAAAAGAAAAATAAAAATATTTCGAAACATATATATATATATATATATATATATATATATAACTTAGTAGAATACAACATTTTGGGAGCATTACTACAAAATATTGATTATGTCATACATTTTGCATTCTACTGAATTATAATATATAAGCTCTGTTAGACTTAAAGTCCTAATTATTGAGCTAAATTTCACCTGCACTATTCACTTGTATCATTGAGATTTGGAATGCTTCATTATATACTTGAATTGATGTTTTTGTCTCCTTATGACTTATAACTACAATTATAATCATTGAAATAAACCGTTTTTAAACACACACACACATATCTATTTTTATGTATAGAATTATCTTCTCAACTAATGAACGGATCATTATGAATTTTGGAATATATATTCTAGGCAAGACGGTGTGAACAGTGGCACATTATTTTTTTTGTAAATTTTAACATTTAGAGGATGCATATATATAACGTTAGGCATGTGGATGTGTTATATATATATATATATATATATATATATATATATACATATATATATATATATATATATATACATATATATATATATATATATATATATATATATATATATATATATATATATAGGTCTAGCCGCGCTAAAGAGCTGTGATAGAGCGAAACAGTCTGTATGTGGATAAAGCTCCCTTTCTTGGGTAGAGCTTATTTGTAAAGATATCGCCAACTGCCATTAGCTTTAAGGCATAGCTCATTGGGTAAAACTAATTCGCGCTCCGGCACTTGACAATGTTTACATTGAGATATCACTTACATTCAATCAGTGTCATATGATAGCGCAGGGGTAGAAACGGTTGAGTTTCAATCCCGGTTTGAGGCACTAACCGGTCTAACCGCACTGAAGAGCTGTGATACAACGAAACAGTCTGTATGTGGATTACTATATATATATATTATAGAAAAAAATATATATGAGAGAGAGAGAGAGAGAGAGAGAGAGAGAGAGAGAGAGAGAGAGAGAGAGAGAGAGAGAGAGAGAGATGAAAGATGAGAATAAAAAATTGTAATGATACAAGCTGTTTTGTTTTTGACGTGTTTTTTTACGGTTATTACCCTAACTCTACGTTTTCATCTCAACAAACAACTTTTTATGTTTTGGTTTTTTATTTTCTGTATAAACTTTTCAAAATGTTGCCGATAATATTTACAATTACATTGTCGGTATTTTATCCTCTGATGAAAAGAGTTTGTCTTTGAAAATCCATGAATTAAGGATATGAAGCTCTTTGCTTTGAACATTAATAAATATTGTATCTTTGCAATTTTTTTATTCTCATCTTTCATCTCTAGAATTGATTGCTCTATTCAATATATTGAGCTTTATATTATCACGATAGATTATTATTAAACGATAATTCAATTATCTTTAATTTAATTCAACATGTTAATATATATATATATATATATATATATATATATATATATATATATCGTTGAACAGGATAAACGCATAAACTAATAAACCGATCATTATAAATTTTGGAATATATATTCTCGGCAATGCGGCAGGTAACATGGACACATTATATTATTTGTAAACTTTACTATTTAGGGGGTGGTGCGCCTCCCCAAACTCACACCCTCCTACAAAAAACTTTTAAAATAAGTTAGCTACAAAAAATTTAATAGAGAAAAGAATTGCTCTACATCAAATTTTGTGTCATATTAAGTAATACATTTTTAAAGGATTGGCGCGTGCGCGTGAGCGTTCATAATATGTATTTACTTGGTATGTATTTTAG
The DNA here is from genome assembly GCA_963556195.1 of Sepiola atlantica. NCBI lineage: Eukaryota > Metazoa > Mollusca > Cephalopoda > Sepiida > Sepiolidae > Sepiola > Sepiola atlantica. The sequence continues at coordinate 22,147,111 of OY744516.1, read as the reverse complement.
GCAACAGGGTGCGTAACGTGCGTGCATTAGTATCATTCTTTTGTAAACTTTACCGTTTAGGGGGAGGGGGGCTACCGAAACCGTACCATATCCCTCTAAAGAATTAAAAATAAAAACAATTAAAATTTAAAACTAATACTATATTTATTGGGTGCAATTTTACTTATAGGCCGATGCAGTTAATTGTTTTCATGTAAAAGCATTATTTTGTACTTACTCAGTCATATTTTTTATCTCTCACGCCCCGAAAAAGAATTTTAAAATATCAAGCAGAACTTTAATTAGAACGATTTTTCCATTTCGATGTCCAACCTGTATTTGTGCCCGAGCCGACATTTTGGGCTGTGAGCGGTCGGTAGAATAGACAAGGGCATTAACTCCGTTTTTATTGTTAGGATTATAAAAAGAAAGAAACACATAAGCAATAATAATAAAATATATATTTATTAAATTAAAAAATAGAAAATTAAATAATTATTTTTACTTTGTCCATTCTAAGAGAAATTCTTCAAAAGTACTAATTAGATCACACGTGCCTAATTTCGCGACACTTATCTGCCCTTAGTTAGCTAACCGGCCACTAACCGGCCACTCCGAAAATCGCAGACTCGACATTTCATATCACTCTTATGAAAATGGAAAAATCGTTCTAATTAAAGTTCTGCTTGATATTTTTAAATTCTTTTTCGGGGCGTGAGAGATAAAATATGACTGAGTAAGTACAAAATAATGCTTTTACATGAAAACAATTAACTGCATCGGCCTATAAGTAAAATTGCACCCAATAAATATAGTATTAGTTTTAAATTTTAATTGTTTTTATTTTTAATTCTTTCGCGGCACTCCAACGGAAACGGCCCTGCAGCAGTTTTTACAAGTATACAGGATCACGCCAAACGTTAAAAAACAGAGATGATGTTGCGCGAAAAGTAAGATCCGTTTTTTACAAATTACTGCCAAAATAGACCAAACATAAAACAAAAGACGCTACATGCCAGAAGCTAAAGTATATTTCAAAATGTTTACAAATAACACGTTTTTCTGGAAACTTGGTACAATAGAAAAGAAAATCCAAGGCCCTCAGTTCTCTCATAAGAGACACATAAATCAAATTAGGAAACGACTGTCGGATGACACTGACAGCACTCTCCAGGAAGAAGAAGTTATCGACATTATATACGATACTTTCCACATACCAGCAGAAACGGCAATCTAAAAGAAAACGAAGGCTCCCAATCTTATCGTAATCAATCCAAAAGGAAACGATACTGATACTCCTTATCTATAACGGACTTTGGACTCTTCCATTCACCATAAATACTGGCAGCACCTGCTCCTCAGTGTTGAATTAACCCCATTCTCAATAAATACTGGAAGCATTACGCTACTCAGTGTTGTTCAACCCCAACTTCATTAACTTCGGTTGATTGAGGATTTCGAGATGGGGTAAAGTAATACCAGTCGAGGATTCGTTCTCGACAATCAGTTCCTCAGGAACTGGGCCATTTCGGTGACCTTTTATCTGCCGGGCTGAGGTATACGGTCCTGGGTTGTCCTAGGAGGTGCACTCTCCCAGGCCTTTCCTCCCCTCTTTGGGGGTGGAGTAAGTTCATTGCTTACCGCCTGAGGCACGCTGACCGGGGAATGTCGACGGGGTTGCTCAGGATATTTTTACTAGGCCAAAGTGCGTTTAGGGGCGCTGGCTTGATTCTTCCCCTACTTTCCGACCTTGTGTCACATATTGCTGCGGTGGGAAGCAATTAAATACCTGAATCAACCCCAGTCTATACTGTCAGTCAAGACTGACGTACCACCACTCTTGGTTCTCTGTTGTATAGCTGCCACTATTTTGCGAAGTCAATGTAGATGCATACTTTTTAAATAATTAACAGTTATTTAAAAAAATTATTTCTGTAAAATTCTATTGAACGCTACAGAATAAACACCGTTTAAATTACCATCGCTTCGCCATTATTATTAAACATGGTTGTCACGATGACCGTGAGAAAGTTGCAAATATTTTTAGGTTTTTTTAAAGACCTTGGCGCTTAGAAAATCTATTTTGGATATATAATTAGTTAGATATAACAGCAAAATTTTGCTGCTAATCGTGTTCCGTATTTGCACACAGAAATTATATACATTTATAATTAGTTACTGAACACCAACAGACCATTTGGCATAATGGTTAGAGTGTTTCCTAATGAAGAGTTCAATCCTCGATCGACTCATACGAAAAATTAAAAAAATGGTACTTGATGCCCCTTTGCTAGTGAGGTTCAAGGACAAGTGGAGTAATCTTAGAAAAAAGTGCACCTTCCCCTACATCTCGGTGCAATAAGAGATCGTTCTGATCGCACTCGACTATGGCTGACTACTTTACTTTTTTTTTTACTACACACATCCGTTCCATGCATTTCTTTTCCTGCAGTTTGTATTTTACGATATACAAAAAAAAAAAGGTTCTCTTAAAAATGCCATTCTTTATTTGAATTATTTGGCTTCACAGAAGTGCGTAGTAATTTAACCGGCGCCAACGTAAAACAAATACCTATTAAATTTTACACAGTAAATAAAACGACTTTTTATATTTTGTATTTTTAAATTTTTATTCACCCCAAAGAAAGCATGTTGTCGCTGAAACGTAAAAGGGTTTGGCTAAGATCAAAGTGTAGTATCTGTTCCGATGGATACTGCACCCCATAGACTGGTATTGTCTTGGTCTTAAAGGCTTGATTTACGCCGGTCTATGGGTCGGTCCTGTGCAGTTCTAGGAGGTCCACCCTCCCAGACTTCGACTCCCCTCTTTGGGGAAGAGTAAGTTTATTGCTTACTGCCTGAGGTGCCCCTACCGGGGAATGCCGACGGGGCTGCCCAGGCAATTTTTAATGGCCAGAGTGCTCACCTCTTGGGCGCTGGCTTTTCAAACCCCACTTTCCCGACCCGATCTTGGGTCACATCTTACTTGTGGGAGTAAGATAAAAACTGGCCTTGTGCCTAACTCCTGGAGAGGAGTAAATCAATACTGTGCTAGGAGATATATTTATATTGGGGCAGCCTAGGTGGGGAGTTGGGGAGCAAGATATTTGTTCACATTAAATTTAAATTTCTGCATGTTGATACGGTCGGGGGAACAGAGAGCAGAAAGGGAATCCAAAAAGCAAGTTGTCCAACTGTAACTAATAAATTTTGAAATTGTATTTAAGTATAAAGAAACGTTCTAAATAAAGAAAAGCAGATTTTTTAGTGAACGCTTTACGTGTATTCAGCTTAAATGATAAAGCCTGCAATTTCTGCCGTTAGATGACGAAATTACAGTATATTTTATGCGGGCTACAAGTGTGTTTGCAAAGGGCCGCATGCAGGCCGCGTGCCGTATGTGTGACACGCCTGCATTAGAAAACATATCAGGCGTTGCTCAGAAATGAATTAAGGCCTCTGTATATCTTTGTTTCATTCAGATTTTCTTTCTTTCTATAGTTTTGAAGTCATCAAACTGACTTTCGTGTTTATTGGGTGTCCGGTGCTAACGGACACCTCACGATATTATTGTAAAAACAAACAGTGGGCCTTGGGTTTACTTTCGGCAGCCTGGTAACTCTTGCTTTCCTTATTTTGTCCTTTAGTCCTCACATTCCATGAGCGATGTTTCTGACAAAGGGGGAAGAATTGCTGTTTTCTGAATCGGAATCTATCCATCTAACACTTATTGTTGGCTAGTTTTTGACATTGAAGTAGTATTTTTTAGCTCCTTACATCAAGTAGCTTCATGTCTTGTCTCGGGTGACTTCCATAAATAAACAAATAACAAAAAACAAAAAAACGAAAAGACTAACACAAAAATTAAATGGCCATTTGATTCTCTGTAAAATTTTACATGAACAAAGTTATGTTTGATCTTGATATAGAGTTTTGTTTTAAATTCTATCCCCGGACAGAGAGACAGACATACAGATGGAGACCAGATTTATATTATAGACTACGGTCATATATTTTAGCTAGGCTGCCACGTCTCTTCCTCCTGTGACTGAAGACTTCCATAGTCAACCGAGCGGGTTCAGTGAATTGTTTAAGTAAGTTAATTTGAAAGACTTTCAGTGAGTTAGCTCAGTCAGTAAAGACTGAAACTCCAGGCCCCAGCTCCTCGGTTTCGATTTACAGTGTCGGCGTCAAGTTTCTTTATTGTTTATTTATTTATTTATCTAAAATAAGTCAAGAAAATTTTCCGCTGACGGACAGACAGACATCAAAAGAGACAGAGGAGGTGTTCATATTATATCGCGTCAGCCTCTTCTGCCTGGGAGAAATGTATCATGCATTCGTCATGATACATGCATTAGAGTTTGAATTTCAAGTCTTTAAAAGATAAATTAAAATTTTATTTCGGGATAACAAATACAATTTAAGACTAATTAATAAATTCTATCCAAAATGTGTGAAAATCAAACGAAATAAGCGAACGAACCCCCCCCACCTAAAAAGTAGGAATTAATGCCTGGGAGCATGATATCATGACACCAGAATATTTAGTACAATATCCCTCTATAAAAAAGGAAAAGATAATCATGGGAGAATGATATCGCGAGGAATGAACGTATATTATAATGCCCCCCCCTCTCCCGAAAAGTGAAGGTAATGCCTGGGAGGAATGTATCATGACGAATGAAAATATACTACACATAATTAATAGACTGGATTAAATCGATTTATTTTGTAATGAAAAGTATGAGTTAATGCCTGCAAGCATGATATTATGACAACAACATTTTATGTATGCACCCCTGGTGTACAAAAGAATCGAATGTTAATGGACGCGCTTCTGGTGTACAAAACAATCGAAAGTTGACGGACGCGCCTCTGGTGTAAAAAGAATCAAAAGTTTACAGTCGCGCTTCTGGTGTACAAAAGACTCGAAAGTTTACGACTGCGTCTCTGTTGTACAAAAGAATCGTAGTTTAACGAAATTACTCGAACGCGCCTCTGGTTTACAAAAAAAATAAAAAATAATCGAATAAGCGTAAACCGAAATAAAAATAAACAATGACAATGCTCCCCCGCTTCACTTTCACAATGACGTAATTTCAGAAAGAATGAGGCTGTAATTTTCCAAATTAAATTCAAATCTTTAAAAAATCAATTAGAATTTTATTTCGGGATAAAAAATACAATTTAAGACTAATTAATAAATTTCATCCAAAATGTGTGCGAAAATCAAACGAAATAAGCGAACGAACACTTCCCCACCCTAAAAAGTAGGAGTTAATGCCTGGGAGTATGATATCATGACAACAGAATATTTAGTACACTACTCCTCTATAAAAAAGGAGAAGGTAATCCTGAGAGAATTGAATTGTGAGGAACGAACGTATATTATAATGCCTCTCTTCCCTCAAAAGTGGAGGTAATGCCTGGGAGGAATGTATCATGACGAATGAAAATATACTATACATAATTAATACACCAGATTAAATCGAGTTTTCTTTTAATGTGCATGATATCATAACAACGAAAGTTTTCGTACGCGCCTCTGTTGTCCAAAAGAATCGAAAGTTACCTACTCAATTAAATAAGCGTAGACCGAAATAAAAATAAACAATGACGTCATTTCCAGAAGAATGAATCTGCAGTTTTCCAAATTAATACATCGAAGTTTTCATGTAATTATCTTTTTTTAAAAAACATAGTTCACCTCAAACAAGGCAGGTCGCCACTGTAGACGTAACGGACTACTGATAATTAGGGTGTAAGTTTTGGGGGTCATCCTAAATTGGGAGCTGTGCAGCGAGATGTCTGTTTACATTAGTTTTAAATTTCTGCATGTCAGTACAGTCGGGAAAACAGGGGTCAGAGAGAGAGAGAGAGAGAGAGAGAGAGAGAGAGAGAGAGAGAGAGAGAGAGAGAGAGAGAGAGGCCGGCAGCACGAAAAAAGAAGCTATTCGAGGAATATGCTTTCCGGCATCTAGGGACCTCCACAGTGAATGGATGGGACCTAGCTAATTGTCGGGTTGGTCTAGTGTATTTACGTCGAGGGTGCACTAGAGCAGCAAGTTCATCGGAGCACAATCCATTGAAGTACTTGTAAAACAGGCACAAGGATGCAACATTGTGGCGATCGGACAGGGGCTGGAGCTTTGTGGATAGTGAGGGACCTATTAAGCTGGCGATTTTTTTGGACCTTGTCTAAGAGGGAGAGACTAGTGGATGATGCACCAGCCCAGATGTGGCAACAGTATTCCATGTATGGGCGGATGGTGGCTTTGTCGAGATACAGCATAATGTCAGGTGTGAATAGTTTACTAGCACGGTAGATGGAGCCCACTTTCTTTGCAGCAGCCTTGGCAAGGTCTTCAATGTATTTATTCCAATTCATGTTACCTCTGAATGTTAGGCCGAGGAGTTTGAATGTTGAACTCTCATGTAGGGTATTATTTGCTATGGCAATCGGTGGTTGAAGAGGTTTCTTGTAGTTATTGAAGGAAAGGAGCTTTGTCTTTGCAGCATTAACAGTTACCATCTATTTTTGACCCGATTCCACTACAGCCTGAAGGTCACTTTCTAAAGATTCAGCCATTGCCTCGGATATGTGCGCGTCCGTTTTACCCACATGACGTGAACAGAACGTGGTGTTGTAAGGAAATATACCTATCTCAGACTCAATGTCATCATGGAAGTCATTTATAAAAATCAGGAACAGTAAAGGTCCAAAGACGGATCCCTGGGGTACACCAGCATTTATGTCATGTTGCTTAGATGAACGGCCATCGAAGACAACCTGGATCTTCCTTTTGTGTAGGAAGGGTTTAATTATATTAAATATTTGTCCAATAATACCATATGAGTGATTTTTTAAGAGAAGCCCTTTGTGCCAGAGCTTGTCAAAGTCTTTGGATATATCAAGTGATACCGCCCTAGCTTCACCTGCTTTGTCCAGTGTATGATATATGCATTCAGGGATAGCCGGTAGGATATCCGCAGTAGATCGTACTTGTCTAAATCCATATTGATGTCCAGAAAGAAGTTTAGCATTAACTACGTGCCTGACTATCGCTAGATTGATTAAGGATTTAAAGATTTTAGTAAAGATCGGGAGTAGACTGATTGGGCGATAGTTCTGAGGATCAGTTCTATCACCAGAATTATTGAAAACTGGTATCATAGAGGAAATTTTCTAAATATCAGGGAAGAAAGATTCAGCAAGGCATTTGTTGTAGAGGACAGGGGCTAGTTCAGCAGAGCATTTCTTTATTACTATTACTGGTATAAGATCAGGCTCACAAGCTTTGGAGGTGTCAAGGTTTTTTATGATGTCGCTGACCTGAGATGAGGTGATGACCAGGTTTTCAAGTGTGGCTTTAGTCCGCAATGGGAATTTAGGGAAGGGGTGGTTTGCAGAGTTCAAAGTGAAGTTTAAGGCAAACGTTAGGCAAGTAGTTCAGCCTTATAAGTTTCTGTGCAAACGACATCATTGTCGTTTGATAGCGGGGAAATTGTTGATTGTCCATTGTTCACCACACTATTGTAGATTTTCCAGCAATGCGTTTTTTGGTTAACTCTGTATACCTTCTATTTGCTTCTTCTATCACTATTTTACAATTATTTCTTAACTCTATAAATTTCTGTCTATTCGCAGTTGACTTATGCCGGCCGAATTTTCGGAATGCTTGCTGTCTCTTAGCAATAGCAGCTGCACATTCCGAGGTGAACCATTAAGGAGAGTGGGGTTTGCTGAATAATTTATGCCATTGACTCATTCGGTTAACTCATTTGCACACTGATCAGCATGGAGTGAGAAGGTTTCACCATGGCGTGTCGTTTATGTGATCTCTGATTGACTCAAAATCAGTCTGCTCGTAGTATCTCGTCGCTTTGAGCCACGGCTCATCAGCTTTTGGACGGGTTTTAAGGGTAATATCAATCATTACCACAATGTTATTAGCATTCCCGAGCGGGCTATGAGCTTTCATCACACAAACCTCGAGCAGTGAGGTCAACAACAGGTCAAGAAGTGAGGCTTGCTGGTCTACAAGATCAGGGAGGCGAGTCGGGAAACTGACACTCTGTGAGAGGGAGTGAGCTCATGATAAATTATATGTAGAGTTACCAGCTGCGTCAGTAAAGCTGAGGAATTCTAGCCAGTCACAATGTTGTGCATTAAAATCCCCAAATACATGTATTTAGGCATCTGAGTTGAGTGAGAGTGCTCTATCTATGTTCCAGAGACAGGGTTAAGGAGGGTACAGTCCTAGGTCGAAGGAGAACGGTATAAGAAATATAAGTAACTAATGCTGTTATGTAAGGTTAATCTAAAGCACATGTAGGCTTGGTCATCTGATTTTAACCTATGTTCTCTAGTTAAGGGGAGGGTTTTCCGAACATAAACTCCTAGCCCTGCATATGTTTGTCAGAGTCTTTACGGCATAGTGGGATGTAGTCAGTCATGTCAAAGTGGTGAGAGGAGATTGAGGATTGAAGGTTTGTTTCACTTAGTGCTACGATATCCGGGGAGTTTGTAACGAGAAAGGTTTCTACGTGGTTGGTGTTGGTTCTAAGTCCCCGGATATTTGTGAATGCGAGCCTCAAGGGCAGATGCGAAGATGTTTTGTTGGGTGTCTTGGTTTAGGTTTGATTTTTTAAATTTTGTAATGACATGTTGTTTTGAAATAGAGTGAGGTGGGCAAAGTGGGTGCTAGTTTGGTGCCAATAAGTTCACACAACCGGTTTATTAGTCGTGACTTATGTTAAAAAGAAGTTTTTTGTCGTTCATAGTTTCAAATAACGTTTTTGTTGGCCAGACTTTAAGTTGGAATAGACTGTTTGTTTGTCTGTCCCACTTAAATTTGAAATAACATTGTCGTTGGTCTGTCACGCTTAAGTTTAAGATGCATTTTTGTTGGTCAGACTTGAATTTTAAATAGCAGGTTTGTTGGTCTGTCACGATAAAGTTTTATTTTAAATAGCATTTCCTCGCTAAACGCTTAGATTAAATGAACACACCGTAAAGACGTTAATATTGTTTTTAGCAAAAGAAATGAAATAATTTACGAACGTTGCTTCCGGTATTCCACAATGTAAACGTGACATCACGTGGCATATTATTTACTCTTGTCTTGTTCTGCGGTGCGACATGTTATCGGTCAATTGCTTACAAATATCATTTTACGCCCAAAGTAAATAGAACAGACCAATATTTCTCCTGAAACCGTTATCATTAAACAGGATATGGATTCAGAAAAATAAAGAGATTCTTTATTCATATTTTTCCGTGCGAGTGTTATTCAAGAGTGTATTGAGAGAAGAGTTCCGGATATAGGAGTTCATGCCCCGCAATCTATGCTAGGACGAGAATTGGAGACCACTCATTATAAATCTGCCAATATCTTAATTATTTAAAGCACAGAATGATCCAATCTTTATTGAATGTTCAGTATTTATAAATCTAGATTAATAAATCTCACTGTACGTGTGTCAATATATACGGCATAATCACGTTGACACACCGGTTCTCGTTAGATCACCCAAGTTGAGCGACGCTGAGCTTGGTCAGTACCAGATGGGTGATCATTTCAGAATCACGCTATTTAAAATTGGCCGTGTGGTTAAGGCGTCGGATTTGAGTTGTAAAAATACTCGGGATCCGGAGTTTCGAATCGCATGACCGGTAGTGAATAGCCATATCTTTATGCTGATGAGTCCAGATTTAAAGGACGAAACGTATACGTACATAGATAATAAACAAAACAAATATTATATATATATATATATATATATATATATATATATATATATATATATATATATATATATATATATATATAAATTCTTGGAACTCATATAGATAATGTTCTTATTTTATTTATCTCAACATACTTTATATATACTAGATGGATGACCATTTGGGAATACCAGGCGCTGTATGTTGGAGGACATCGACACCTCCATGCGAGAACTGCAAAAACCTAACCAGGATATACATGCGACTGGGGACTTCTTGTGAATGTGATACTTCGGAGGAAGCCGGTTCAAGTACAGGAGGTAGGTGTCAATCGCGGTAGAATTTGAATTCACGACATCTGGATTAGGAGTCCATAGCACTATCGTATATATTACGAACACTGAACGAGTGAAACATGAAATTAGGACAATATTTGATCTATAAAGCAACTATAACTGCAAAAGAAATACAAAATGTCTCGGGCATATTTGATTTTTTGAAGATATCTTTGATTTTTGATAAAGCAACTATATCTGATCTGAAACAGAATATACAAAGTGTGTTGGATATTTAAGGACATATCGAAGATTTTGATAAAGCAACTATTTTTGCCCCCAAAAATTGCTTCTATTTTAATCGGCTTTTATAGTGTTTTAACATTAGATATTTTTTAATTTGATGTTTAATGATGTTCAGGACGAGAAACAATCCATTAATGTTCATAATTTCCTCTTAATTTTGATTGTTTTACAGTATTTAAGAGAAATCAGTAAACGATATTTTACAAAAACAGATATACGGTGTGGGGGTTCAGAGATAGGTAAACATATGGACAACTCACAATCATGCCACATTTTTTTATAAGCTGGCGGGTGCTTGTGGACTGTAGGTCCGAAAACAAATTCATCTTTAATTTGAGGAAAGTCAAATAAGGGGGGAGAGAACTCTAGATTCAGGTTTCAACCACGATGTATCTTAAAATGGATTTTACTATTGTAATTATTCTTATATAAAGTTTAAAAAAATGTATACGTAAAAGAAACTGTTTTCAAACAAATTGCCGTCATTTATTTCAAAAACATTATTTCCCGTGTTTCATGTTTTTTCCTCTTCCATTTACGTATTTTTTCTATTTTTTCCTTCTTCTGTGATAATTTATTCTAATAAATCATTTTATTTTTCAAAATCATTTTATTTTTCATTGGTGTCGAATGCGTTGATTTTTTTATTCCTAAATTATCCTTTTACGTATACATTTTTTAAAACTTTATTTTAGAATAATTACAACAGTAATTTACAATAGTAAAATCCATTTTAAGATACATCGTGGTTGAAACTTGAAACTAGAGTTCTCTCCCCTTATTTGACTCCCTTAGATTAAAGATAATTTTTTTTTCAGACCTACACTCCAAAGCACCAGTTGACGTAATCCGAAAACGATCACGTGTTTCGTCTGTTTGTAATAGCCGAATAGAAGTTGCAATGGAATGTGTTAGTCAAGCATTCTTTGTGTTGTTGATGTAATGACAGTTTTATGATGACGTAACATCTTACCGAGATAAGTGTCGATTCGCCATCCGCGGATAAAGAAGTCGGCTGTTGTGCGGAGGGAGAATGCCAACTGAAAAGAATTAAAGAAAGAGCCAAATTAAGAGTAATAAAGGGTTGAATATTTCTATTACTATTTGAGACTAAAAAATAAAATGTGTGATAAAAGAGTCTTAGACAATACCCGCTATACACAGTTATTTTATTGGTTTATTTTTGCAGTTGTACGGCATATCGACCCGTTTGCAGCTATTTAATACGGAAGCTAATTCTTCTTCTTTTTTTAAGTTTAAAATCTCCTTTCCTTTCACGGGGGTAGACTTCTTGTATCTCCACAATTTTCTATCATTCTCACTATGATTCATCAATTCCAATTGTCCCATGTTTCAAGCCACCAATTGTTTCTAATTCCTTTGAGGTCTACCCACTTTGTGTGAACCACCTATCTCCGTTGAGACTAATCTCCTTAGACCTTCCGAAAACATTTTCTTGCACATAATCGAACCAATTTTTTTCCTCTGCATAACTTCCTTCACACCGATGACCCAAAACTCGACCTTGTATTTGCAATCATAGTCAATTCGTTGCACACGAACTATGGAATTGGAATCTATAGTCCATGTCTCGGATTCATACAGAAGAAATAAATCGGACACACAACTCTCCGCTAATGTTACTTTTATTGTTCTTCTGACACTAAACTACAGAAGCATACGCGTTCTACAAGCACTATGAGATTATTCAGTTTTAAAAATGCATACATTTTTTTTTTAATTTAGTAACAGTTAATTATCTGATATAAAATGTAGACCGAGCCGAACTGTGAATCTGTAAACGCTCGATAGAATATATCATCATCATCATCATCATCATCATCATCATCATCATCATCATCATCATCATCATCATCATCATCATCAGGAGTTCTCACACAGGTCATCAGTGATTGCTCACCGACAACCGGTGGTATTTCCTGGAGTCTGAGTGACAACAAATCTCCCCAGATTTCCGGTATTCTCCACCTCTTTTCGATAGCCACCGCAAATAAACTTGCAGTGGAGGTCTGGTTTGTGCTGTCCCTCCTCGGTCTTCTCATCCTCCTTGACCCTATGTAAATATTTTGTGTGGTGTCAGCCTAGGCTGGTACCATTTTTTTTAATATAATTTTAATTTATTATTATATAAACTATAATAATAATAATAATAATAATAATAATAATAATAATAATAATAATAATAATAATAATAATAATAATAATAATAATAATAATAATAATAATAATAATAATAATAATAATAATAATAATAATAATAGTTTCTGCAAAAACAAATGGTTTATATCCGACTATTTTTTTTAATAAAAAAAATACATTTCAAATTAAATTTACTTAAAAATATTTAATCCGGGTCCATATTCCATTTCTTTGTCTTCATATGAACGGTGAGAAGGAGGTAATATTTGCCCACAGAAAAATTACTCCTCCATATACTTTTTACAAATCAGGAATATTTTCCAATTTAACCCCATATTTAAATATGTAAATATAATTTTCAAATAATTTTTTAAAATCTATATAAATTGTTTAAAAATTAATACATTATTTTATTTACTTTTAAATAAATAATATAATCATTTTCGTTGCAAGCAATCATTCAGGGGGATGACTTGAATATTGTTCATGGGGAATAAGTCTGAATATACTTCGTCAACACAGAGGATTCAAGTCAATCAGTTAATTGTTTACAAAGGGTATTGGATTTCAGCAGTAAATTGTTTCAAAAGAATTGACATGTCGTAAAAGCAGAACAAACAATCAGTTACAATAGGTAATATATTTCAGCATTAAATAACACCAAAAAGGGTTGATATGCTGTAAAACAGGTTTACCGACTCAATCAATCAATAATAAATGTATAAGTTTAACTATTTATGTTGTATCGATTCTTATTCTTATTTTACACATAGGGAGGGGTTGCCTAATAATTCATCAACGTTTGTTTCGCAATTATTTTCGTGAAACAAGTAAGTAGGGACAAAGGGAATTAAAAGAGAGTGCGTCAATTTAGAAATATGTTGTTTTACCCATTTACTCACTATTCCAATTATCATGTGACCGGCACAGTACATACAGGATGTTCCAAAACGATGGAAACGTTCCTTTGGTACTTATGTAGTTTACGAACCGTGATGAAATAATAAGTTTATTTAGAAAGCAATTCTTTAACATGGGGATGGTGGGGAGCTTTATTAACTAGTCTGTACTTTCGCCTAACAATTTAATAAACAAAAGTCTACCGTAAAAAATAAATTTAACTTGAAAATTCTTTCTAAAAAAAGCCCGGTCCGTAAACTGTATAAGCACTGTTTCTTTTTGATCCATATGATGATAAATTGACTTTTTATTGCAGACCACTGAAGTATAGAGAGTTTAAACATCGTCGTTTTATTCAAAAATTAGTTTAATCAACTTGTTCAATTTTATGATTGAACCTGTGTAGACACGTTCCACACCAGCTTTACGTTTTTATTATGGCTTTGCAATGATGACACCGTGCCGTCAGATTACGCTTCTGGGCGGTTAAGACGAGACTCACAGACAGCTAGCCAATTCAGCATGACACCTTTTCTACAAAATGGTTCGTCAATATAAGTTGCATTTATTTTACACATCGCATCCATCCATCTATAATTTTGAATTGTTCATTTTCTTTTCAGAGCTCTAATGTGGATGTGAAAATGAAAGTTGATCTCGTTCAATGCTATCATGAAAATTGGAACTCTTCGATTGCTGTCAAAAGACAATTGCAACGGACAAGAACCTGGTCAAGGATCTTTGCTCCTGTTCTGTGTTGATTTGAGTGTCAAAGGGAAGCACTGGAGTAGCGAAGTTTACCCTTCGGTGCCCAAAATGAAAGTGCTTTTTTTCTTTTTTTTTTAACGTAATTCACCCATAACAAGGCAGGCCGCCACTGTAGACGTAAGGGGCTACTGAGAAGAAAGAAAAGGGGAGAAGGTTGGGGGGGGGGGGGTCAACCTAAACTGGGATCTGCGCAGCGAGATGTCTGTTAACATTAATTTTTAAATTTCTGCATGTCAGTACTGTCGGGGAAACAGGGGACAGGGAGGGAGTTCCAGAGGCCAGCAGCACGAGGAAAGAAGCTATTTGAGTAGAAAGCTCTCCGGCATCTGGTGATCTCCACCGTGAATGGATGGGATTTAGTTGATTGTCGAGTTGGTCTAGTGAATTTACTCGTTTCTGCGCACACGGCTTTGCGCATGCATCCACCACAATTAATAAAAACAAATAATAATATTTTGAACCAATCAGTGGATTTTTTTTAATTTATAGAAATTGCCCTTTTCGAGCAACCTCGACCCCACATAAGGCCAGATTTGCCCTTCAACAACCATGTTTACCCCAAATCCACGACATCATCAACGTTTCTCCAGCCCCCCTCGTCCTTCTTTCGGGCCTTGGGAAAGCTGAAAACGTCTTTTCTAAACTCACGCACACATAGCTACACTGACACTAAACGCACACACATACATAATGCATTAACTCTTTCACTGTCTTACGCATACGCACACTAAAGGCGACACACACACTGCTTGAATCCCCTTTCAATGTCGTCTGCTGATTGAAAACAAATATATAAACTTAACCACTTTAATACTTCATACATATCTTACTGAACTTTCTAATATGAAAACAAATGATTATTGACTCTATTTAATAACTTTCTATGAAATGCAATTAATGTAATTGAGTGAGGAAGTTTGATTGCGATTTTTCAGACATGTGGATAATTCACAGTCCTTAAATTATCATCTCAGGCTTCCTCGATATCTCAATTAATGTTCCCCTTTTGTTCTGCAAGGACACTCAAATATGAACAATTATTCTATGTTTGTCTATCTTTGTTGACTTCCATTCTAAACATATATAAAATATCTCTTTTGTTAACTTGTGCCTTCGTTTCTTTATTTTGTTTGTTTATCATATAACATTTCTCTCGCTCTCTCACACATATATTACTTAATATTACTTAAAACTGTTTTAAATATTACTTAAACTGTTTTGAATATTACTTAAAACTGTTTTTAATATTACTTAAAACAGTTTTTAATATTACTTAAACTGTTTTGAATATTACTTAAACTGTTTTGAATATTACTTAAAACTGTTTTAAATATTACTTAAAACTGTTTTGAATATTACTTAAACTGTTTTGAATATTACTTAAAACTGTTTTGAATATTACTTAAAACTGTTTTGAATATTACTTAAAACTGTTTTCTTTAAAACTGGTTCTTCCAAAAATCTTTTCCCCAAAACTGGAACCCTAAAAAGGGTCCCCCCAAAAATTTTGAGAATGTGTTGTAAAATTCCGTAAACCTTGAGCTTTTGTTTAATAAATGAATTTTTTTAAAATCCTCCTGAATTGTATTTTTCGATATACTTATATTTCACAAATATATTAATGCAAAATCGATGCCATTGATTTAGGACATCCTGTACATATAATCTGGATGTACGTTAGGAAAGAGTGTCCTGTGTGTGTTATTTTTAAGACCTTGACCCTAAATGGAACAGTTGTACTTAAGCCACGTAACCAGCCTTTTGAATTAACGACACACATGAAGCGTCATAGTTAGAGTAGCGGTCAAGTGGGTCAGAACGTATCAATTTCTGAATCATTTCCAAGTTGAAAAAATAAATTAAATTGAATACAAATATGGTTGACAATGCTAAAAAAAATAAACATAAAAAAATAAAAACTGTACGCCAAACACGTGGACATTAATATTTCTTTTAAAAAGTGTAAATAAAGTTTCTTGGTCGTAATCTATCTATATATTACTAAAACTCTATGGATTTTGTTTGGTTGTGCACAGTGAATTCCATCAAACTGATGACATTAAATATAGTTGAAAGGGATGATTTGACATAGGGATTCGTGACTTGAAGGGTCAAAGGTCGCCTATTTGTTCAGTAACTATATCTATATCTATCTATATATTTATTTATTTTATACATACATTAAAATAATCCATGGACACGTGTTTCTGGCTCACAGCCGCCATCAGCATGGCTAACTTACACAGAGATCGAGCCTTCGATATTGATGTCTATAGTCCAGCGTTCTACCACTGAACTAAGACGCTCCGTCTAGAAATATGTACGATGTTTATCACCTAAATATTTAATGTATTTTTATGTAATTATTTTTTTTATTGGTGATTGTAGCGTTCGTTGTTATTTTGCTTACTATTATTTCGATCGTCTCACTTCCTAAGTGATTAAGACGCAGAAAATTGCATTATTAGTCGCCCTTAACTTCATAGGACGTATTTTTTGTTAATATATACATATATTTATTTATTTTATACGTACATAAAAGTAATCCATGGACACGTGTTTCTGGCTCACAGCCGTCATCAGCATGGCTAACTTACACAGAGATCGAACCTTAATTCAAAAAATGTATATATACAAAAATTGATGACACGTCCGATTAAGGGCGAATAAAAAAATGCGGTCCTCTGCATATTATTAAAAATAAACAAACTGCTTAGGGTAGTGAAAAATAATAAAAACGCCAGAAGATACAATAACAAAGAAATCAGTATATATATATATATATATATATATATATATATATATATATATATATATATATATATATATATATATATATATATATATATATATATATATATATATATATGATGTTTTTATATTTATAATATAAAACTAAAAATAATACATTAATCACTTAAATAATAGTGTCATGGATTCGTCAAAACACTTTAAAATGCAGCAACATTTTTGTAAGTAACGGATAAATTTTATTAGACAGACGAACAGCACAGGTAAAGAATTTTTTTTTTGTGTCTTAAATAACTAATATAAGTATGCAAAACATTTATATGGAACAAAACGTAGATTTAGTATAAGGAACGTTTATGTTTTTGTCTTTTAAGGGAAGTGGGGTCTGATCAACTCTGCTGGGAAGCCATGAAATTAAATATTGTCTTGTTTTTAAATTCCCGAAACAGTTTTTCATGGTAAACAACTGATGATCCCTTAAAATAGTGTTAGAAACTAACTACTATAATAACTGTAAAAAATAAATTGACTTACATGAGTGATTTTCCACTGGAAGACTTGAGACTATAAGTTTTTTTTAATTTTTTTTTTTATATAATCTTTTTTTATATAGTTTTAATGGTTGAGAAACTTCCGAGACTATATATATATATATATATATATATATATATATATATATCTTCTGCAGCAGGTAAGACACAAGGTCAGATGAGGTTTTGCAAAGCAAGGAGAAGTGTACTCTGGCCTACAAAAATGTCTGAGCATTCCTGTCGAAATTACCAGGTAGGAATGCCTCATCCGATTAGTAATAAACTAATCACTTTTAAAAAGAGAAGGTAAATCCTGGGAGAGTGGATCTCCTAGGACTGAAGAGAACCTCAGCTTGACAGCAACAAAGCAGGGTCAAGTACGACATCACAAAAGTGTTTCATAAATAGTTTTGTATATTTATTGGCAAGCAGCAACAGCAGCAGTAACGGCATGTAATACTAACAATTCGATAGTAGCAGCAGTCGCTATAACTTGCAATTTCAAAATATTTATGAAAACATTTTGGTATTTCCAAATATTCGATAATAATATATAACGAATATTGACCTAACTGATCACAAGTGGTTTACTTATTTTAATTTATTAAAATGTGTGTCGTTTTTAAGTCTAAAATTCAGATGTAAATAAATATATAAGGATATTTATGTTGTCTCGCTTCTTATTTCTATTTTATTCATGGGAGGGAGTTGTCCAATAATTCTCAACACTTGTTTCAGAATTATTTTTATGGAAAAAAAAGAAGAGTATCAAGGGAGATTAGGGTTAGGATTAAGGGTTATTTAGCAATAGGAATGTTTTTAACTCACTTCAGCGCCACGACTATCACGTAGACCTGTTATTGAACGCTTATAATCTGGAATGGACTAAGGAGCTCCTGAGAAAAGGGGGATGAAAAGAAGAGGGAATGGAAAAGAAAACGCAAGGAAGCAAAAATAAATAAGGAGAAAAGACAATCTTTTAATAGAATAAAAAAGAAAAAGAAAAAAGAACAAAATGAAAAGGAAAAAGAAGAAAACGAAAAAAAAAAAAACGGAAACATGAATGAAAAGGATACAAAAAAAGAAAATAAAAGAATGATAAATAAAGAGAGAAAAAAAGGAAAAAGAAAATTCAAAGAAAAAAGAAAAACAAACTGAGAAGAAAAAAAACGAAAAGAAAAGAAAATGAAAAAAGAAATTTGGTAGTATGATTTATATCTCGTATGTGATTGAGCACAGATATCCTAAAGTCTGTCGAGAAAAATAAATTAGAAAGACAAAATCACTTACCTTCATTTCTTGAAGATGTTCGTCTCCACAAAGAAGGGATGATATATTATAATATCCTGGGAGAAAATGAAAAACAAAGTTATTTAAAGAACTATTTGTTTGCATAAGAGAAAATATTAAACTTTTTACAGTAACAAAAAGATTATCGTGATCTCAATACAATCATATAAATTTTATATATAAAGTACGGTAACCACATTTAAGAGCAGATTTTATAACCATAAATCCTTTTTCAACAATTAAAAATACAAAAACATCTCACTATCCAAGTATTTCTTGACTTTACTTGAAAATAAAAATCACTATAGTTTAGAAGAAAATAAACAAAGCTAAAATATAAATCTCTGAATAAACTGTACTTCATATGTCTGAATGAAACATTAGAAATTATTAGATGTAATGATAGGGGAAAGTTAATAAAAGATCGGAAACATCTATTAATTGTAAACATAACAAAATATATCCACTAGAAAATTACTTTTACATTTTTCGGAAATCTCAGAACTCGCTGGTAATGTAAATCTCATTTTCCTAGTTTCAGTATTTGACATAGGGTTATATACAACACCAAGTGGAAACCGTTATGCCCATTACCAGAGAACGCAACCAATATGTAGAGCACACACACACACGCACTCACACACACACAGAGTATAATCCTTTATTTATGGAGAAATAAAAGCAGTTTTTGATTACGTTTGTAAGAGCATAATATATTGATTAGCCATCTATACCATTAGTTTCAGGAGTTATGGGAAATCTAGGCTGTTGGACTTAATACTTCGTAAATTCTGTTCCTTCGTTGATGGTCTAATAGACATTCGGGACTAAATGGAACTTTTCATTGTTTAGAAAAGTTGTCATATTAATCTAGATAAAATTAAATTAAAATAAAACTAAAACTAGAGTGATTAAGATAATTAAAGTAATAAACAAAATATAAGTTAATAATAGAGTGTTGCTTTAAAGTAAAAAGGGAGCTAAAACATGTGAGATGATATCATGAGGAGGTAATCCATGGATATCTAGTTATTGACTACAGAGTGTTAATGTGAAATATTGAGATTTAAAATACACACACACTTTCAATGCCTGGAGATAATTTGAATGCCTACTAGATACTATCCTCGAGTGTCTAAGGTCTCTCTGTACAGAGGTTTACCAGGACAACCTGGTACAAGTAAACCCTGACTAAATATTCAAAATAACATAGTGTTCGATAGCGACCTCCAAAGCGCACCACAAAATCTATGACGTCATCATTATTTGCGTACTTTACATAAGATGCTTAAATGTGTTTTTAATTCTTTGTTTTTAAATCTTCCCAAAATAAAGTTATATATATATATATGTAGGAAGTTGTTTTAAAGTAAAATAGTTTATTTAATAAATAAATTATCGAACTGGGAAAGAAACCCATTTTTTATCTTGAGATATTAGTACGAAATCCGATTTTTTCTACAAAATGCACAAAATGAGATTATTATGTGAAATGTTGACTATGTATGGATTACGTTGTTGTACAAAAAATAACGATTATGTTGTTGTACAAAAAATAACGATTATGTTGTTGTACACAAAGTTTACGATTATGTTGTTGTACACAAATTAACGATTATGTTGTTGTACACAAATTAACGATTATGTTGTTGCACAAAAAATTAACGATTATGTTGTTGTACACAAATTAACGATTATGTTGTTGTACAAAATTTAACGACTGTGTTGTTGTACAAAAAATAACGATTATGTTGTTGCACAAAAAATTAACGATTATGTTGTTGCACAAAAAATTAACGATTATGTTGTTGCACAAAAAATTAACGATTTTTTAAAAGAATTTTGTTACTCTATTTTGGAAATTTAATACTACACTTATAATAACTAAAGAATATAACTGAAGTGAACACTTTTAAAGTGAAAAACTTGAATTTCATCGAAATAAATATAAAAAATAACTTGAAAAAAATAATGGAAGTAACGATTTTTGCTATTATTTTGTTTTGTTAGCGTTTGGCTTAAATTTTATATATAATAAAAATCAAACTAAAAATGAAAATTGAAAAAAAAATATTGTGGTTTATTTGTTAATGATTTAACAATATTATTTGTCAATTAAAAATAAATGAGACCATTTCAAAGGGAAAATAAGTTTGAAGTCATGTCGCATTTTTACCAAATAAAATTCAAATTTAAAAGAATTTTTATGGATAAGCATTTAAATTTGAAAAAAGAAAAATGATAAAAAGTATATAATACTTACTTTTGTCATACAAAGACAGATTTTTTTCAGCTTAAAGAATGTAAGCAAAGAAAACTCATAAACAGAATAACACACGTGCGTTTGCAAAAGCGATAACTTTTTTAAGAGTTGGCACGCAAATAAAATTTATTAAAGCCTTTCATAGTTTGACAATGTCAAAAGAATTCAACCAAACGCGTGCCTACCTCGAGCAAGTAAAAATTCTATAAACAAAAGTATAAATTATTCAGTCGAACCGATGTAGGTCTTTTACGATTAATAACAGTCAGGTTTATATTATCGACTATTTTGAAAAATTGGGAAGCTAAACTATTCAAAATAGAAGTCTAACTTTAAAATGTCTAAATGATGAAGTCATTTAAATGAATTCAAATCTCTGAAAAATTAATTATTGTTTAAAACATTTTTTTTCTTTGCAATTCAACGGATAATAGGTTATATTAACGAGAAAATCATGTAACGAAATTCAAAACATAATAATATCTTTTTTTACTACTTTTTATTTATGAATTCACGAATACTTTACTCCAACGTGGGACCCAATTAAAAAAGGTAAATCTGATGGGTTTTTATAAAACTCTTACGCTTTATATAACATTAACATTTCGATCGATAAGAATATATTTTGTTCTAATTTCAAAAAATGAAATAAGGGTGGGGGGATCACGTAGAAAAAAATATTTTCCCAAATATATTTTACGAAAAAAGCATTTTATAGATAAATTAGTCCAATAATGAATAAGTATCGAAAATCTCGTGAAAATCTGACCATTACTTGATTTTTGCTAGATTTATTACACCCACGGGTGTTAGCGCATAAAAATTGGTCACTACATAGGAACGCTGTTTTAAGGCGTAAATAAAGTACACGTTTTTAGTTTCTAATTTCCATTATTTTTGAACGCTGAAAACAATTAAAAAAACGTTAGCAGTTTATTTATGTTTCTTCTTTTGAATGGTAAATATATGGAAACCTATATTAAAGTTACATCGTGTTTGTTTGTGACCCTATTAGAGGCCGAAATAAAGACACGGAAACACGGGGTTACAGGAACAAAGATATATTATTTAAGAAAAAGAATATATATACAAGAAGTGGTATTCTGGACTGCCAGTATAGAACTGGGGCGGAAGAAGTCAGTGAGTTGGAATGATTCTCGCATTTTATTATGGATGGACGAGTCCATTTGTTCTTCGTACCTTCCAAGCCTTACCTCCTCAGGAGTCTTAGTAACGTTTCCTTTTCGGATTTATCTCTATGTAGTCCGGAGTCATTCGTTTTCTTTTTGGCTGCAGTTTCTGTGTGACTATCTGGGGTGCTGGCAAGTAGAAAGTGTCATATATCACGTCCATCACGTCTTCTACTTGTGGAGAGCTGTCAGTGTCATCTGACAGTCTTTTTCTGATCTGATTCAGATGTCTTTTATACGAGAACTGTGGTCCTTTTATAATATAGACCATCGATCCGATCCTCTTTTCAATTGTACCGGGTTCCTAGAACGTTGCTTTGTTTTTGTACATCTTAAAGTATAGGGGGGTAAATTGTATGGTTAGCTTTGGAGGTCTCTAGTGTTCGAAGTTCAAATAATATCCCCTCGGTATCGCTACACACTGGCTGGCTTATACAAGGAATGGTGCACCTCCAAGTTATGTTGTCTCTAGTAACAGCAAGAGATGAATTTTTGTCCGGAAATCCGGTAAGACCAAGAGGACACAAGAAATATATACTATATAAAACAGTTAAGTGGTAAATTGAGGAGAAGGGAAATAATTCTCTTCACTTCTTTACTAACTCAACGTTTGAGAGACAAAGATGAACTTTAATGGAATATTCGAATATCTAAGTATCTCATATAGAGATCAAGTGTTTGCAGCAGGAATAAACCCTTTGATTACTGAAGTAAATAAATAAATAAATAATATATGCACACACCACATAGATTACATGAATATATATATATATATATATATATATATATATATATATATATATATATATATATATATATATATATATATATATATATATATATATAAATACATTTTTGTTTTTGTTCATTATCTATGTACGTATATCTTTCGTCCTTTATAATCGGGACTCATCAGCGTAGAGATATTCCGAGTATTTTACAACTTAAATCCAGACATCTAGAACCATTGGCCCACCGCTGAATAGCGAATAAACAGTGATAATTTGAACACTTCATCCGGCGGCTTGACGTCATAAGAGCGTTCGACTTAATGAAAGGAACGATGCATTTATAGCTAGCGGCGTCATGCTGTGTTAATACTACACTTACAGTGCCAATCTAGAGGGTTTTCTAGGGGCTACAAATAATAAATATTTGTTTTTGTTTATTATCTATGTACATATACGTTTCGTCCTTTATAATCGGGACTCATCAGCATAGAGATATAACTATTCAATACTGGTCGCGTGATTCGAAACTCAAATCCCGATATATATATATATATATATATATATATATATATATATATATATATATATATAAATTAATATTATTTTCAAAAGAAAACCATATACACATGTGTTTCATGCTAAACCTACAATCATCGGTATATATATATATATATATATATATATATATATATATATATATATATATATATATAATGAAATATATATAAAATTCAGATATATGAAAATATGTAAACTACATTTAAATTAAGGATGTTTAAATATTAATATCCTTCCAAAAATATAAATATTTTTTAAATGATGTAACTTTTTAAAAACATTATTTAACGCACATTAAGCTGGAAGAAACCAATTAAATTAAAAATAAGTTTAAATAAAGGAAAAATAAATAAATTAAAAAGTTTAAATAAAAAGTGATAAAATAAAAAGTTAGAAATTAAATATAAAATAAATATTATGTAGAAATGTAACATTAATATATGAATGTTACATTTCTTTGAAACTATAATATTATACAATTTTACATAATATATACTTTATATTTAATCTTTTAGTTTTTAATTAAAATATTTTTTAATTAAAAAAAAATATATTTAGTAGTCGCCATTTAACATATTTGCTTTAGCAATTTTATATTTAATAGTCGCCATTTTGTATAGTTGCTTTAGAAATGTTCTATTTAGTAGTTTCATTTTGTATAGTTTCATTTTGGTAGGGTTGCTTTAGCAATTTTATATTTAATAGTCGCCATTTTGTATAGTTGCTTTAGCAATTTTCTATTTAGTAGTTTCATTTTGTATAGTTTCATTTTGGTAGGGTTGCTTTAGCAATTTTATATTTAATAGTCGCCATTTTGTATAGTTGCTTTAGCAATTTTCTATTTAGTAGTTTCATTTTGTATAGTTTCATTTTGGTAGGGTTGCTTTAGCAATTTTATATTTAATAGTTGCCATTTTGTATAGTTGCTTTAGCAATTTTCTATTTAGTAGTTTCATTTTGTATAGTTTCATTTTGGTAGGGTTGCTTTAGCAATTTTATATTTAATAGTCGCCATTTTGTATAGTTTCATTTTGGTAGAGTTGCTTTAGCAATTTTATATTTAATTGTCGACTTTGGCATACTTGCTTTGGAGACTGAGGAAATAGCACAACCCTGCACTTCTGTAAGTCTTGTTCGTCACTTGCATCACCATTTCAGCATTCTATTTTCTTGTTTTTATGCAGTTACCATTTTAAGACCTAAAGATCTCGTATACCGCAGCCGTTCTCTCTTTATTGTCACTTTATTAACTTTTTTGGCTTATAAATAGAAGATGCCCTACGTTGCTTTCACGATAGAGGGCCGTGCTACTTAGGCATTTTTAGAAACCCAACCACCTTTGTCAAACGGTAACTAATTGCTCTTTACGGCGGTAATTGGACATCCGTACACAAGTAATGACCAGAACATGCAAGACAATACTGCATGCCTTAAACTTCTCTGCCAATCCTGATCCATCAATTTTGGTCAGCATCTTGTTAAAACTTTTAATAGACCCTTGAATTACAGTTGCATTCTTCAAACTACTGTCAAAAGCTTTTCCCATGCTCTTAATAAGGCTTTCATTTAGGGTTGAGATCATTGCTGATTCTATAGTAAATGAGACTTTTCCGTGACTTGGCTGTTCTCAATAGAATAGACCTAGTGTTTTCTGGGTTCAAATTAATTTTGGCCCATGTAATACCCTCTTAAAAGACACCGGCTTCCCGTGACTGATGTCGTTATTATGGTAAAATCGATCATGTAGGCACTTTCTGGGGGATGACGTGACAAACATCTCACTTAGAAAGAGGACCGTATAACCTGTAACAGTTCTATTTTCCAGAGTGTTTTATAATAACGCTGTTGATTTTGACATTGGTGGGTTTCTTTAAAACAGAGGTCGCTTTTTATATTCCAAATAACTTCGTTGTTGGTTTTCTTTAAAACAGGACTCGCCTTATAATCTCTTAGAAGTCCAATGTTATTTTTGTTGTTATTTTTATAGAATTTATTAGTCTTGTGGTGTTCACCCCCAATGCCTCAATTCCAGAGCTATGTTTTTGTTTACCAATATAACACTAAAAGTGCCCATTATCAAGGGAGGCGCGAGAGCGCTCTATCCCTTAATAGACTTTACGAATGGCCTATGCTGGAAATCTCATTTCTTTGATCAATCATAACTCAAAAACCAATAAACCAAATTAGTTGAAACTTTGCACAAAATTTTTATTTGATAGGTTCTATAAGTGTGTAGAATTTCAGCATCATTAGTCAAGGCAACCCAGAGATCCAGAAAGGTCAGGCATGATTTTGTGTTATCCGTGTGTACGTACTTACGTATGTGCCACCCTGTATCTCATCCACTATTTGATGGATTCAGCTGATTTTTGGCAGAGATAGAGGTTCTAGGGTCTAGTTTATGGCATTTTAATTTCAGTTTACCATATACCTTAGTTTTCCAGAAAATTCCCCAAAACCTTAAAAATGACCATTGTATTGAGGCATAGCCTTTACAAAAGTAGTGACATTCTATGATAAATGCCAGTATACTGAAATCATATGCCCTTAATAGGGTTAAGATGAAAATTCATATACACTAAATGTACAAAAGCAAGGAAGTTCACAAATTCTTACACTTTTATTGTCATTAATGGAATGACTACATATCAACCAAACCATTTCATTATCACATCACTACAGTATAAATCTCTATGCATGAGTGGATGAAGTGTGTGAGGTACGCTGAAGAAAAATTCCTACCAGTAAAATACATAGCCCTGTTGTGCTCGCATAACCTTAATGACAATAAAAGTGTAAAAATTTGGGAATTTCCTTGCTTTTGTACATTGTGACACTATGGCTGCCGCAAAGGTCGGGGCCCGGTTAGGAATAGGAAGTGACTAATCGACAAAGACAAAAGAAAATACGGGATAGGAAATGACTCATCGAAAGAGACAAAAGACAATTTGGGAGTGGTCAATTTCCATTGTTCAGGACAGGTCACCAAGAAAAGAATACTGGACACTTTTAGGAGTGACAGTGTTTTACGACACCTGCCTACAGTAAGGTGGGTTAGTTTTACGACAGTTGACGACAGTAAGGTTTATGACAAAAAGTAAACGAGTTTAGGTTTCAGAGAGAAAACGAGCAGTTAGGATCGAACTTAGACAGAGAGCGGATCGGGACAGATCGGACCGACAACTGACCAGAGAGATAGCGACGACCACGACTGGGGTACCTATTTTCGCGCGGACTGAGAAAAAGCACACCTCCCAGACTGAATCAAGATATACGAACATTTGTCTTGTGCTGATTTATTTTAGCGTGAACCTAGGCGATCACATCTGGCCATAAGTGGTGCCTTTAACCAGCGATTCAACCCTGTGGTTTTCTGCGAACACGGCGTTATAGACATTTGCTAAAACGTGACTGAGACGGCGTTAACAAAAAAAAAGAAGAGCAAAGAGAGAAAGAAAACGCAAGTGGACTGCCTACTTTTCTAACGCCCCCATAGAATAGAGAGAGAGAGAGAGAGAGAGAGAGAGAGAGAGAGAGAGAGAGAGAGAGAGAGAGAGAGGAAAGCAGGACAGACGAACACACACACACACAGCAGAAAGGGAGAGTGAGACAACAGAATTAAAGTAAGCGATCACCTATTCCTCTTTTGTCTAGCAATTGTGCCCTCCTCGTAATTTTCACATTTAGTTTGGCATTCGTTTTTGTTTTTTTTCTTTCTTCGTTTTTTTTCTCGTTTTTTCTTCTTCTCTCTCTGGCATTGTTTTAATTCATTTTTTGTACTATTATCATGTGTGGTTACTATATAGCTATTTCGTTGTTTAATTAAGTGTACATATTGGGAACTTGAACTAAACATGAACGAAACCGACAGGGTCGCGACACCTCGTCACGTCTTGAAAATTAGCCGGGAGGATCAAAACTCCCAATATTTACGGGGAACGCCGCAGAGTTTCGCCCATGGGTGGAGGCATTAACAAAGATAGCTAGGATACACCAGCTATCGTCCTCGGAATTAGTTGTCTTGGCTTACGACTACGCGGACGGAGTGGTATCCGAATATATTAGGCTATACCTAGACGAAAATCCCCACGGTAGTTGGACAGACTTACTAGAACAACTAACTAACCAATACGGGGAATTTGTCAGTGCGGCTGATGCTGCTAGGGCCATAGTTAGAGTTTAGCAGGGGGAAGAAGAATCGCTGTCGGAGCTGGCCAGTAGGATTTTGGGTCTGGCCAAATTAACCTATAAGAATGCTGTTCAGAGAGATATGGAGGCGGTTCAAACGCAACTAGCCGAATTTTATGCGGATGCTCTAAGGAACCCCTTTGTGAGGGAAGACACCGCAGGAGCCGCCCCAGCTCACTGACAGAGGCCTTCGCAGCTGC
This sequence comes from Sepiola atlantica, assembly GCA_963556195.1. Classification (NCBI taxonomy): domain Eukaryota; kingdom Metazoa; phylum Mollusca; class Cephalopoda; order Sepiida; family Sepiolidae; genus Sepiola; species Sepiola atlantica. The sequence goes on along the minus strand of OY744516.1, from coordinate 22,119,289 downwards.
CCCCAAAAGTCTAAGGTTGCACAATAGACTTGTGTCCTCTCAAAGCCAAGTACATGGGGTAGAAGAGGCCGGAAGGGAAGACATAGGAGGGCGAAATGGGATTAGCCGTGGAGCTAGGAATTTTGGGATCCACAATCGACCAGCCTATGGTGGGGGTCACTATTCACAGGAAGTGAGCTGGAGGGGACCGCCCCCAGGCCCGGGAGTGATGGTGTGCTGGGGATGTGGACGCCCGGGACACATGAGAAAGGAGTGTGCCTGGGAGAGACATGCTAGATCGGGAGAGAGAAGTTGGAGAAGAAATCAGGGAAGCGGAATGGGGCCACCCAACAAGTGGTAGGGGTGGCCCAGAGCTTTGCCTTATTTGGACGGGAATCCGATCTAACCTGCCAGGTGCATGTAGGTGGGAGGGGGGAAGTACAAGCGCTGTTCGACACAGGGGCCTCCATCTCGATGATTAGGTTAGAGGAGTTTAACAAGCTAGGGTTCCAGGGAAATGAACTAGAGACTCCGGATCTAAGGATAGTACAGGCAGACGAGAGAGAGCGAGATATCGGGTATGGTGTATCTATCTGTACGAGTGGGGGCAGAAGACACTATGCAGAAGCTATATGTGGCCCCCACCCTTTGTAAATCTATGATATTGGGTAGAGACTGGCTAGAGCATAACAGAGCAGAAATCAGTCTCGACCCAGCCCTACTAAGGGTTGGAGGCGAAGAAATACCTCTAGGGGTGCGGGAAGTCAAGGAAATGAAAGAGATGAAGGTGATGGCCACCGAAGATATCGTACTTCCTCCCCGCACGGCTATGGCTTGCAGCGGGAGTCTCTCCCCCGCGGAGGAAACAGACCCGGGGACCTATCAGGTGCTCCCCACTGGTCAACCCCTCTTCGGCGAGGGGGAGTTGACCTTGTTGGAGGCTGTAGCGGAGGGCGATAGCTCAGGTAACATACCAATCATGTTAGCTAATACCGCAAATGCAACCATAAAGATCCATAAGGGAGAAAAAGTGGGAAGGGCTTTGCCGTTAGCTCTTGAAGAAAGGGTAGAGCATCGGGAAACGGCCGATTGTAACAGTTTACCGTCAGTAATTAGAACAGAAGAGATAGTGGTCCCCAAGGAGCACCTGGAAAATATACAGAGATTAGTGAAAATTAACAGAGACATAGTGGCAAATTCTGATACAGAGTTGAGCCAGACGAAAACTGTACAAATGAAAATAAACACAGGCGATCACCTACCCATAAAACTAAGGCCATACCGAACACCTCTACAGAAACGGACCCTTGTGGAAGGTGCAGTTCGGGAGATGTTAGAGGCAGGCATAATTGAGCGATCTGCCTCACCCTGGAGCTTCCCTGTCGTGGTGGTAGACAAGAAGGACGGAGGATATCGCTTCTGCGTGGACTTCCGGGCTCTGAATAAAATCACTAAACCTTTGGCTTACCCATTGCCACTGATTGATGATATTCTCTCTCTGCTGGGGAAGTCAACATACTTCTCTACCCTCGATTTACGGTCCGGATATTGGCAGGTAGCCCTGAACGAGTCAGATAGGGAGAAGGTTGCGTTCGCGTGTCATGTGGGGTTATACCAATTTAGGGTCATGCCATTCGGGCTGGCGAATGCACCGGGGGTCTTCCAGCAGCTCATGTCGATAGTGCTTGGAGGGCTGGAGTAATTCACTATGGCGTACCTTGATGATATCCTGATTTTCTCAAGCAATGCTGAAGAGCATCTTCAGTACTTGCAGACCGTCTTTGACCGGCTTAGGAGACATAGTTTGCGAGTTAAACTACCCAAGTGTTAATTTATGCGGATGGAGACAAGGTATTTGGGGTTCGTGATCGATGAGAATGGTGTAAAACCAGATACTGATAAGATTGAAGTAATCCGGGTGATGCCTGCACCCCATACAGTAAAGGAGGTCAAAGGATTCATAGGGGCGATAGGCTACTACAGGCGGTTCATACCGGCGTTCTCCAAGTTGGCTACACCCCTCATTGATTTGACGAAGAAGTATGCCCGGTTCAAGTGGACTGAGGACTGCCAGCGGTCATTTGACACCTTAAACAATCAGCTGACGGCAGTGCCACTGTTGAACTATCCGGACCTTAGTAAACCCATGGTCCTGTACACCGACGCCAGCGAACAGTGTATTGGGGCCTGTCTTACACAACCCTGCCCCGAAAGGGATGGTCCGGTACCGGGTATTCCTGAGGAAGTACCGATTTACTTTTTGTCTCACCGACTCTCGCCCACTCAGCAGAGATGGCCTGTGATTTAAAGGGAGGCATACGCTATAGTATACTCCCTACAGCAGCTAGACTACTACCTCAGTGGAGCTACTTTTGTTATCAAAACTGACCACAGACCTCTTCAACATTTGTTTGAAGCGGAATGGACAAATAAGAAGATCCAGCAGTGGGCCCTTAAACTGAGTGGTTATAACTGCAAAATTGAATACCTGTCAGGTAGGGAGAACACATGTGCCGATTTGCTGTCCCGAATCCCTAAGATGTTGGAACAGGAATCCCTGGACGAGACACTCGACGTGGATGATAGGACTTATCAAATTAACATCATCAACTCCCATCAAATACAATCCCAGTCGGATGGTGAGGATATGGGTGATGATGCTCAAGACGTTTCTGTACGGAACGAGTCGTCCAGAATGAATAGGGAGTGTGAGGTAGAAAGTGCAAATGATGCTGAAATCGTAGCACTGAAAGAAGCCCTGGAATCAGGGAAGGTCACCAAGGCACGTGCGAGTAGGTTCTTCATACAAGATGGCTTGTTATACTACCTCTCAAATCGAGATGAGGATGTAAGACCCAGGCTTTATGTGCCCAAGGCGCTACAAAACAGAGTAGTGAAGCAGTGCCACGACCAGTTGGGGCATGTGGGCATAGATAAAACCTACGAGCTTATTAGCAGAAAATATTACTGGCCTAACCTGTACAAAGAGGTTACTGCGTATGTAAATAGCTGTGTAACCTGCCAGGCCCGGAGCACTAAGCACAAGTCTGCCCCGCTCCAGGAAACTGACCTCCCAGCTTACCCATTTCAGAAAGTTAGCCTGGATATCTCTGGTCCGTATGGTGAGACCCCTCGGGGGAATATGTATATCGTCAGCTTTGTCGACTGGCTGACTAGCTGGCCCGAAGCCTACGCGGTGGCTGATAAAAAGGCGCAGACGGTAGCTAATCTGGTTCTGATGGAATTGTTTCCCCGATATGGGGCCCCTCTTCAGATTGTGACTGATAATGGAACCGAAAATGTAAACGAGGTTATAAGGGAGACCTTGAACAGTCTGAATGTGAAGCATATTGTTACTTCCCCTTATCACCCCCAGAGCAATGCCAAGGTGGAACGTTTTTACCGTTTTTTGGGTGATATTTTGTCTAAGCTGACGGAGGGGGATAGAGATAATTGGGATCTGTACCTGACTCAGGCCCTGGCTGGCGTAAGGTTCTCGTTAAATGAGACGACAGAGTTCTCACCATACTACATGGTTTTCGGACGTGATGTGGTTTTGCCAATGGATAACCTCTTAAGGCCACGCAGGAGGTATATGGGGGAAGATCACCATCATTTCGTCATAGAACAACAGCATAAGACATTTGTGCAGGCTCGGGGACGGATGAAGCGGGCCCAGAAAAAAAGAAATAAGACCATCAATAAGGACCGACACGAGGTAGATTTAGGTGTAGGAGACCCGGTATATTACCGTGCCCACGTACGACATGGCAAACTAGACCATAGGTGGAAGCCCTATTTTAGAATAGTGGAAAAGACCAGTCCCGTCACTTTCGTTGTATGGGATCAGTTAGCAGGGAAAGCGAGGAGAGCGCATGCCAACGATCTAAAACGGGCTGAACTCAGGGAGTGGAAACCCCTAGAAACAAAGGAGGATAGGCGAGCAACAAGAAGGACAACCCTCGCTCAACCTACCTCCGAAATTGATTCAGATTCGAGCGATGCGGATTCACCAAGTTCCGATTTGGAGTTGCCTGTTTACGTGAGCAGAGAACGCCATGGCCAAGATGGGGGTTCGCCCACCTCGCAACCAGAGTCAGAGGGGTGGGATTATGAGGATGAACGTCCTCTCGCTGATTTAAAGAGACAATGGCTCTCACACCCTCCACAGAGTGATGAGGAGGAGGATACGCCCCTGAGCGTAATACGAGCCAGAATCGCAGCAGAAGGACATACGCTTGGAGATAAGGTCCCCCCCCCATCCGGCCCTACCAGAGTCAGTGTTTAACGGGTAGTTTCCAATAGCTCCAGATTGGGCACCTGGTGAGGGATAGTAGGTACAAGGGCGATTCGGTGGTATGGAAATTTTAGTGAGGGTGGGACAGGGGGAAGCCGGTAGAAGTAGGGGCCGAACAGGTATCTTAATTTGGGTGTCGGTGGGAATAAGTGTTCTAATAATAGTCATGGGGTTAGGAGTAATAATCTATCGGAAACAATGCCAGACAGATTCCCGAGAGAGAAACATGCCAAAGAGAGACGACATGATCGAGGAGGGTAAGTTGTTAGCAAATACAGGTAGCTGCGAACCAAAGAGTACGGAGGAAGGTCCAGGTACCAACCGACCAGAGGCCGTGGCACTGTCTGAGCAACGGCTGCGATTCACCGCAGTACAAGTGGTACTCAACAAATAAGAGATATTATTTTGTCTTTTCGGTTAAAAAAAAAAATGTAAATATCCGGAGGAACTGATAAAAAAAATCCGTAAGAATGCGGTATTTGCATATAAAAAAACAACAAAAAAAATACAAGAACTGGCAGAAAGTCTAACAAGTTAAAAGTCCTGAAAAAAAAGAAACAAGAAAATAAAGGCAGCAATCAGAATAAAAAGAAAAGAGACTTCTATGTATTATATGTTAAATTGTATTTGCTTTAGGATATGGGTTTGATTGTCTTGATTAACATTGTTATGTATTAAAAAAAAAAAGAAAAAGAGAGACAATCAGAAAGAAAAAAAAAAGGACCCATGTGTGTATATATTTCAGTAATGTTTTCGTTAGGTTGTGGGTTTTATTGTTTTGATTAATGTTTTTTTTATGTTAAAAAAAAGGAAATAGAAACGGTAGAGATATTGTATTTTTATGTAAAAAAAAAATGTAATTTGTTGTTGCAAAGAGACAGTTTCATGTTTGTCCGTGCAAAATTGTACAAAGACGTTGTTTTTAGTGTTCAAAAAAAATAATGGCGGAAGGCCAGAAAAGTTCTCTTGGTAGGAGGTGAAAAAAAATCCTCCTGATTTATTTTTTAGGGCGAGGGGAGAAAGCAAAATGGCGGAATGCCTGTTAATATGAGAGGTGATTGGAAAATCCTCTTGGTAGAAGGTGTGTCAAAAGTCCTTCTGTGGAAGGTGAGTTAAAATTCCTCCAGTTTTTTTTCTACCTCGATGGAGAGGCGAGGTTGATTTTCTCTCTCTGGTATGGGAAGCATGTACCAGTGGACAGGAGCCTGTCCAAAAAGGAATTGATTTGCTGTTGTTTTATTAAGGGTACTCAAATACCCTTGGGCTGGAGAGAGGGTTAAATGCATCCTTGTGATTCCAGTTCGGAGATCACCCAGTCGGTTTTTGATTGTCTGTCCTGTTTCTGCCGTTTCTTAACCTATGTAATATGAATGTATGACTTTGTTTTTAAATTATGTAATATGATTTTTGTTTTGTAAGTTATGCAATAAATGACAAGTTGGGCATGGGAGGTGTGTGACACTATGGCTGCCGCAAAGGTCGGGGCCCGGTTAGGAATAGGAAGTGACTAATCGACAAAGACAAAAGAAAATACGGGATAGGAAATGACTCATCGAAAGAGACAAAAGACAATTTGGGAGTGGTCAATTTCCATTGTTCAGGACAGGTCACCAAGAAAAGAATACTGGACACTTTTAGGAGTGACAGTGTTTTACGACACCTGCCTACAGTAAGGTGGGTTAGTTTTACGACAGTTGACGACAGTAAGGTTTATGACAAAAAGTTGACGAGTTTAGGTTTCAGAGAGAAAACGAGCAGTTAGGATCGAACTTAGACAGAGAGCAGATCGGGACAGATCGGACCGTCAACTGACCAGAGAGATAGCGACGACCACGACTGGGGTACCTATTTTCGCGCGGACTGAGAAAAAGCACACCTCCCAGACTCAATCAAGATATACGAACATTTGTCTTGTGCTGATTTATTTTAGCGTGAACCTAGGCGATCACATCAGGCCACACATTTAGTGTATATGAATTTTCATCTTAACCTTATTAAGGACATATGATTTCAGTATACTGGCATTTATCATGGAATTTTAATTACAGTTCTGTCGAATTACTTCAACTTTCTCGTTTTCGGTCCGCTCATTTTTTCTGTATCAGTGAAGTAAATTCGTATGAATCAGAATGGTACAACTTTGTTGACCGGCTTGATTCTGTTGTCGGGATTCTTGCAGAAAGGACCACGTAGCAACACCCCTAAGTGAAAATGGAATCGACCGGATTCGAACTTGGCACACCCAGATCGTCAGTCCGTGTCGTTATCCACCGTCAGCTCTCACCTCTCTGTATTAAAAGGACATGACTCAGTGTGTCGATTCACGTGGGGGAAGACATGCCATTCAACTTTATTTGTTCTCTGGTATTCGTAGGTGGACTTATTACAAATACTTCGGCCTTTTGGAAGGTTTCTGCATTCTACCCTTTCTATTCTATTGTACGTTTTACAGCTTGAGCACAGTTTTCCCAAGGCTGGCATTTACTTTTATTTCTTTCATTTTTCTCTAACACAATATTCGCATTTCGTCATCGACTTGGTTGTGTTGTACATACTCTTTTTATCGATTAAACTCTTTGATAAATTCCAACTGTTGTAAAAATTCTACGCCCACTTCGAAATTCCTGTTAATTATTTGCTAAATTAATAACCGGCCCATTTGGCATCATGATAGGAATGTTCGCTAATGAGTCGAGAGACAAAGGTTCAATCCTCGGTCGAGTCATACGAAAGACTTAACAAAAATGGTACTTGCTGCCTCCTTGCAAAACTCTCAGCATTATAAGGTGAGGATCAAGGGTAAGTGGAGTAACACTTGGAAAAAAGAAGTGCCCCCCCCCTACAACTAGGAAAGGAGCTTTCGGTTCGCCATCGATTGTGGCCTTTCCTTTTAGTATTAATTGTCAGTAACCTTTCAAATAATTTACGTTTGTGCGACGTGTTGTTTCTATTAACTTTAAATTTTTTTTTTTTTTAAACTTAGTTCACGCCAAAACAAGACAAATGGCCACTGTAGACGTAAGGGGCTATTGAGAATTAGGGTGTAAGTTTAGGGGGGGGGATCATCCTAAATTGGGAGCTGTTCAGCTAGATGTTTTTTCACATTAGTTTTAAATTTCTGCATGTCGGTACGATCGGGGAAACAGGGAGCATGGAGGGAGTTCCAAAGGCCGGCAGCTCGATGAAAGAAGCTATTGGAGTAGAAGGCTCTCCGGCATCTGGGGACCTCCGCAGTGAATGGATGGGATTTAGCTGATTGTCGGGTTGGTCGAGTGTATTTACGTCGAGGGGGCACTAGAGCAGCAAGTTCATCGGAGCATATTGAAGGATAAATTCATCTTCCGTAATCATGTTTTTTGACCAAAGTTTTTCGAATTATCAATGTTTCTATGTATCATTTCGTCTGTTCACGTATTTTGTTCAGGATTTGTTAGAGTCTTTTTTAGTTTGCTTGGATTTGATTCTCTCAACGGCGACTAATCCTTTTCTTAGTCGTATATTTTATTTTTTTCCGGTAAAAGTGCAGAATAGTTAACAAACAATAAATCTAAAAAAAAAACAAAAAACAAAATAATATATAACATATAGAAAACTTATTAGAATGTAATAATCTACCGACCTGTATACTTTAGTGTTCTGAAACTGTTTTAAAGTTTTTTTTATTTCAAAATTTTCTTTTTCTTTAAGCTGTCTTTACGACAGACAAACAAAAGGCCGCCTGTCAACTTAACTGCTTGGGGTCGTTATGCGTGAAAGTTGATAAAAATATTACATTACCCTACCACTAACCCTGAGTCCGTAGGGAACGTTTCCACTCGGACTTAGAGTTAGTGGTAGGGTGATCATTTTTTGTTACTAACTTTTCAAGCATAAAGACCCCCAACAGTTAAGCGACAGGCTGTCTTTTTTCGTGTGTTGTCAGGACAGCTTTGAACAAAATCAAATTTTGAAATCAAATTAACTTAAAACTATACAGCTCGGTAGATAATTAAATTCTAAAGCGTTTGGTATAAGTCATTATTTTTGTTCACGATTTATAGACGTTCTTTTTATTCGGGAATCTCCGTTAAATTCTTGGATGTCTATTCGGTACAAGTATCCACTTTTTTATCTCCAAAATAGCAGACGAAATCTATCTGACTTCCCAACCATTTTTTTTTATGTGACGCGAGGTCGATTTACCGTGAGAGGTCCAACTCCCCTAAAATGGAGACCTCTGAACTGGGTACAAAAATAGCCGTAGACGAACCTGTCGGCATTCCCCGATAAGGGCGTACCAGGCGATCGGTCATTAATCAATATCCCCCCCCCCTAAAGAAGGAGACGAAAGAGTTATCCTTTCATTGTCTACGGAGGCGGAGATAATGCCTGGAAAGATGGTCTCCTGACCGATCAGGCAAGTAATAACCTTTAGCCAAGCCTGAAAACGATCCAGATATCAGCCGACTTCCCGTGTATTATAGCTTCTGCTTCTATAGAGGTACTAGCAGAGTTACCTGGCGTTGCCTGGGAACATGAGTAACACAAACAGAAGTTAAAAAGTGTGCACAACATAACATAACATAACAATAATAAATCATTAATTTGAGTTCATTGATAAAAAGTAAAAGAAAAAAATAACGCAGCAAGAAAATCCTATTGAATTGTAATATTGTCTACTATCTAATATCTAATCTAATCTAATCTCTACTAATATAATTTAATATAATATAATACCCCAATATTATAATATAACTAGACCACCCGTGACCCGTTGGGTCAGTTTGTTATATTAGCTATGGAATTCATGTATGTGCGTGACACTTGTGGCATAAAGAAAATAGTTTTTTTTTACATAACAGAAGCATTTCTATGAAAGTATATTAAAATGGAAGATGAATATAGATAGATTTCTATGCGTCGTTCTGTTTATTATAATTGTTTTTTTTTTTAAATTACAGTTACTGAATTATAAGTGGTTGGCCATACTTATAGGTAAATATGCACTGAACAGGTACCATAATACTTATTATAGTTAAATTCAAATTTTTATATATCATCTTTTAAATGAAATTGTTAGTTGAAAGTACAGAAAAATAAAAGGGCGATTTGAGAAAGGAAGGGGGTACAACAGGCTTTCTCGCGTACGTAACGAAAACAGAGGGAGTAGGAGTGGTGAAATCTATGAGAGGGAAAGTGGGAGGTGGTTTCGTTCACCGCCGCTATTATTGCTGATATTAATAATGATTGTTGTTGTTTTGTTTGTTTGTTTTTGTTTTTTAAAAGGGAGGAGGTTTTTTGAAACTGCGACAGACTTTACGAAGTCCTGCCGTTGAATGTTTTTAGCCGTGGAGAAAACAAAAAAACTATTTGATGAAATTAAATGAAATTGTTGAAAAAAGAATATAGATAGATTTCTATGCGTCGTTCTGTTTATTATAATTGTTTTTTTTTTAAATTACAGTTACTGAATTATAAGTGGTTGGCCATACTTATAGGTAAATATGCACTGAACAGGTACCATAATACTTATTATAGTTAAATTCAAATTTTTATATATCATCTTTTAAATGAAATTGTTAGTTGAAAGTACAGAAAAATAAAAGGGCGATTTGAGAAAGGAAGGGGGTACAACAGGCTTTCTCGCGTACGTAACGAAAACAGAGGGAGTAGGAGTGGTGAAATCTATGAGAGGGAAAGTGGGAGGTGGTTTCGTTCACCGCCGCTATTATTGCTGATATTAATAATGATTGTTGTTGTTTTGTTTGTTTGTTTTTGTTTTTTAAAAGGGAGGAGGTTTTTTGAAACTGCGACAGACTTTACGAAGTCCTGCCGTTGAATGTTTTTAGCCGTGGAGAAAACAAAAAAACTATTTGATGAAATTAAATGTAATTGTTTTATATTAAAAGCGATATAAACATTTCCAGAATGAAAAATTTCATGCGTTCGTTAATCAGAATAGAGAATAACGGAATTGGAATAACAGATTGAAGACGATGCTATTTACGCATGGGCAACCGGATGTTGAAAACCGGAAAGCTGAAAGCTGATTGCAAACAGACAAGACCAATAGAGTTTTAGTATTATATAGATATACTCCAATAATATATACTCTATAATAATATACGCCAATAATAATATACTCCAATAATATACTCCAATATAATATAATATACTCCAATAATATAATATAAGGCTACTAATATAATCTAATATAATATAATCTCTACTAATCTAATATAATCTCTACTATCTAATCTCTTTATAACATCACAATAATAAATCATTAATTTGAGTGCATTGATAGAAAGTAAAAGAAAAAAAAATAACGCAGCAAGAAAATCATATTGAATTGTAATATTGTCTACTATCTAATTCATTGTCCGTGTTCGATTCATCTCCATTCTCGATACTTTTTGAACGCACTTAGTATTTTGAAACAAAGGAAAGATAATTCATTGCTAATTGTTAATACATCCTCAGTATCGATGTTATTTTAACACACCTTGTATTTATAAAAATATGGACGTTTTATTCATGGTTCTTCGTTAATACATCCCCATTCTCGTTACTTTTTGAACACGCCTCGCATTAAAAAAAAAGTGAAAGTTAAATACATTGCCTTTGGTTAGCACATCCCCAGTCTTCATGAGAAGCATCATTTTTTGTTTTGTTTATTCATATTAACGTCTACAATTATGTATCCAATATGTTTTATATTGGATTTAAAATAGACGAAAATATATTGACCAACCAACAGTAAAAAAGTTAGTAGTGAATGAGAGTTCAAACTGTTCAGACACGTCCCAAGTGAATGAAGAAGTGGTTACTGTATAATAAGTCGAGTATTTATTTACTCCTCTCCAAGAGTTAGGCACAAGGCCAGTTTTATCTTACTCCCACAAGTAAGATGTGACCCATGGTCGGGTCGGGAAAGTGGGGTTTGGAAAGCCAGCGCCCGAGAGGTGAGCACTCTGGCTATTAAAAATTGCCTGGGCAGCCCCAGGCAGTAAGCAATAAACTTACTCCTCCCCAAAGAGAGGAGGCGAAGCCTGGGAGGGTGGACCTCCTAGAACTGCACAGGACAGCCCCATAGATCGGCGTAAATCAAGCCCAGAAGACTAAGACAGTACCAGTCTATGGGGTGCAGTTCCATCGGAACAGATACTACACTTTGATCTTAGCCAAAAGGCCAAGTCGAGTATTGATTTACTCCTCTCCAGGAGTTAGGCACAAGGCCAGTTTTTATCTTACTCCCACAAGTAAGATGTGACCCAAGGTCAGGTCGGGAAAGTGGGGTTTAAAAATTGCCTGGGGCGCCTCAGACAGTAAGCAATAAACTTACTCCTCCCCAAAGAGGGGAGGCGAAGCCTGGGAGGGTGGACCTCCTAGAACTGCACAGGACAGACCCATAGACCGGCGTAAATCAAGCCCCGAAGGCCAAGACAATACCAGTCTATGGGGTGCAGTATCCATCGGAACAGATACTACACTTTCATCTTAGCCAAAAGGCCAAGTCGAGTAGCCCTGTTTGTTTTGACTGACGCCGTGTGAGTTTGCGTGTGACAGTGTGTGTAAATTGGGTAGGCATTTTAGATGTGTGTGTGTGTGTGTATTAACGTGCCTCTGTTTTGCCAGTGAGAGAGTGTGTGTACAGTAGTTTGTGAATGTCTCTCGTCGTGTGTGTCACTTGCACTTGCTGAGGCTCATGTGCGTCGGGTCTGAAAGAAACATTTTTAATGGGAATCGCTCCAGACAAGGCATAAAACCACTTGATGTAAGAAGCTAAAAAATACCACTTCAAGGTTAAAAAGTAGCCATCAATAAGTGTTAGATAGATAGATTCCGACCAAGAAAACAGCAATTCTTCCCCCTTTGTCAGAAACATCGCTCATAGAATGTGAGAACTAAAGGACGAAATAAAGGAAGCGAGAGTTACGAGACTGCCAAAAGTAAACCCTAGGTCTACTTTCTACATCCCTAAATATCCAAAAATGAACAAGAAAGCTGTGTGTTATGGTTTTTATATTACGTGCAAAATTAAGAGGTGAATATTTTTGCGACTGTGTTTAGAAAAAAACTGTTGATTGAAGAATTTGTTTAATCGGAGTCGATACTGAAAAACAACATTCGCTGCTGTTGCTGCGTCCACAGTTTAGATACTTTTTGAACACACTTCGTATTAAGAAAAAGAAGATTGAGGTATTGTATTTGCTTAATACATCTCCAATCTCGTTACTTTTGAAACCAATAAGGTCAGCATATCCGACATGACCTGCTCCTTTTTAGGGAAATTGATTTATTGCCTGTCCCCTGAGGCTGCCTCATCCAGGAGAGTATCGGCGGGACTATATAGATATTTTTTTATTTTAACCAGTGTACCCCTTTTTGGGAAGCTGAATTTTCCTCAAATGACAAAAAAAAAAAAACAACCTTGACTCTAAAATTGTCTTTGTGGGGAGACTATTAAATAGGGATAATATCTAGCATGATCCTTCTTTTACGGGGACAGATGGGTTCATTGTCTGTCACCTGAAGCTTCCTCATTTAGGAATGAGCGCCAAGGTACTATACGGGTATTTTCGACTGCATCCAGTGTGCCCCTTTTTGGGAAGCTGGTTTTCCCCCTACTAAAAACGGTCCTTTAATCTAACTTCTTATAGAGAGGAAAGTAGATAAAGATAATATCCGGCATTACCTTTTATAGGATGTGACTGAATTTATTGTCTGTCGTTTGAGCTTCTTTCATTTGGGCGAGAGTGCCGACGGGACTATACAGATATGTTTATTCCAATCCAGAATGCCCCATTTTATGGAGTCAATTTTTTTCAGATTTAAAACTGGCCTTGAGTCTAACTTCGTCCTCGTTAGTAAATAGGGACAATATCCGGGATTATCTTCTCTTTGGTCAGGATGAGTAGATGTATTGCCTAAGGCTTTCTCGTTCAATTTTCGAAGGGTATGTGTTAAAATGTGGGGCTTAAACATTCTACCCAATAGTATCTATTAGATTTTGTTAAATAAAATTTAAATTGGAGAATCTTTTTTAATTTGTGTCTAATATTTATTGTTCAACTTTTATGCAACTCGAAAATATATGAATTATCAAATGGAGGTTTGTACGCTTTTATGCATCCTCACAAATCCATTAAAATACTCAGGTGAAATTTAAATTAAGGTAATCTTTCTTAACCAGCGGGTCCTCGTAACCTACCACTTGAACTCGACACGTGTTTTTTTTTTATTGTTGATGTTGTAGATAGCGCTCAAACCCAACACGCATTGTTGTTTTTGCCACTAAGGTTAATAGCAGGCAAGACACAGAAGAAACGCATACAATTCTTATCCTTGGTTTTAATATATATATAATTTAATTATATTCACAAACAAAAAACAACAAAAAAACAGAATGCTTTTATTCATTTGTCGGTACTTTGCGTTGGTGCCAGCTGCTCGAATATACGCCTCTAGTGAGTGCGTTTGTTCTCTTTTGCAGCACTTCTGTTTCTTATCTTTTCCCAAATTCTATTTAACTATATCAAATACTTTTTCGCCGTATCAATTTACCTCATATATATTCCTCAATTCTAATGGCATTTGTCGTTCTTTCCGCTAAAAGATTTTTATCGGTGATATTTGCGTCATGTACAACTTTGGAATTCCCGATTACAAGTTCAAATGGATTTAGTTTATCCCGTCTCTCAATCTGATATATTTGTGTGTAAAAACCGATTGTAAACCTGTGTCGTTGTCGGTAATCCAGGTTCTATTCGTCTACCGATAAACTCACTCTGGTGCCGATGTTCATAAAAATGGTTTGCTACAAAGAAAAGAACACCAACAGAAAAATATCAGAGAGATACGTACTATTGGAATTATTATTAAGCGCAGTGAATTCTAAGTGCCCTGTGATTGGATGAAAATCAGCCAATCACAGACCACTGCTTCAATCTCCGCAGAAAACCCAGGAGAGTTCCTTTTTTTAAAATATCGGTCTCTTTTCTCCAGCCTTGCAGCCGTGAACATCGTTCTTCTCTGCTATGTCAGGTGTGAGCGAGCACATGCTTTTTTAGCGTATATAATACGCGCGAAGCCCTCTTGATGTTCTCAACTACTCTTCACATCATCATGTTACAAGACAACTGGCATTTACAGTGAGTCCGCAAAGTCACTTCTTTTGCAAGCAACATTCTATTCATTTCTTCTCTTTTTCATCTATATAAATATCCTTTCTTTATCTACCCAAGTTGTTTGTTATCTCTGTTCTTGTCTAGTCACGTTTTTATGCCACCAACTTTTCTTCCAGCGGACTACAGTCTTCGTCCTTCATTTTAACGGGAAAAATCCCAACAGTACGCGTAGAATAGAGAAAGACAAACAGACAGACAGGCAGAAAGATGGATAGCTCGTCCCGCTATATCTAGTCATATTGTCTGTGTCCGCCACTCATTGAGGACGACACCCGTGACACGAATTTCCTGCTTGAAGTCTCACCAGCCAAGAGACAGAAAATATCCGTCCGGAAGTCACGTGATTTCTTTGACTTCCGTTTTGGGGTCACCTTTGACCTTTAAGGTGTCACTCGAACTTTTCCATTCAAACACCATCCTCCTTATGTAATGAGTGTACGTCAACGACACTCCTTAATAAAAATTGCTTTCGTTATTCTTTAAAAACAGAACATTTTCGCAACTTTTACTTTACCAACGTTGTGTAACTTTTAAATTTACTCAGAATGTGTAGTTTTTATTTTTTTACTTCCCTCAACAGTTATTTGTTACTCCCGTCATGACGCTACACCCCATTCTATTATATCAGGTCGGCCGGAAAGTTGGTGCCGAATTTGAAAGGAAATGAAAAGTAAAAAAAAAGAATTATGCCATTAAATATTTCATCAGATGCTCATGAATGGTTGGTTTTGATATGTTAAGCACTTTCTGTTGTGTAATGGGAGTTATTATCAATTGATGTCTTGTTTTCGAAGTCATCTGAGGAGGGTGGTCTGTTTTTGGCGTTCTCCATCATTAACATCTCGAGCTCTAAACTTTGCGAACCACTTCCGTACAGTTTTGTCAGATTAAGCATATTTGTAGCAGTCACCAATAGGGACTACTTTTGAATGCGTAATCACTGTCTCTGTGAGCTGGCTTGTCCAATCGAATCACAGGGCGCAGTAATATCGTTAGTTCCCTAAGGGACTACTTATGTTCCCTTAGGGTTCGAAGAGAAGATCAGACGACCTCCTGGCACCAGCTTGGACACATCGCAGAGAGCACCAGCGAGGAACGAGAAACGCTCTCTCTCCTGCCGCCGTCGCCCATTCGACGACTACTACCAGGCAGCCCTAAGAACTCTTATATTATATTTTTCCTCTTCCTCAGACGGACACTGTTCCACTCTCTTCTACCTATACCAAACGGTATAGGTAACCTTGAGTTAATACCCCCCTTTTTGTTATAGTTACAGAAATACTTTTCGTTGTTACGTTTCTTTACATCATTCTCCTTACATATTCACCTTTACGTACTTTGCAGACATCTTTTTTGTTGTTTGAGAGTCATCTTTGCCTTTATGGAAATAGAAAAGCATCAGGTACCTAAAACGAGTCTAACAATTTTTCATTTTCAAATGGCTCCAAAATGAGCACAATAGTTTCTTTTAACTTTCTTTCTCAAGAGATAGCTTGAAGTATGCTCTAACCCTAACCCTAACCCTAACCCTAACCCTAACCGGAAATGTAAGTATATTATATCTGTCAATAATTTGACATGTTCTAATGCATCGAAACCCGAACTACTAAAAATCAGTAAAAACTTTCCAGACAACCAAAACTTCTATCGAAGATTAAAAAAAAAAACGTAACAATTAAAAGATATACATGCATATTTCAAATTGTTGACATATAGTAAGTGAAAATAAATAAATATTAAAATAACAATACCGTCCTTCTCAAAACATAATTTTTGTGTCTGTAATAGGATGGTCATATTTGAAATATTTAGTTTATAGTTTCTATTTCTATAACAAACTTTGATGTTTTTTCACCCTACATATTTCATTTTATTTAAGCTTTATTCAAAACTAATTCCTCTACTGATATTCAGGTCGAATTTTCATAAACAGATTTTTTTTGCAAGGGCTTCCCGTCTGTGCAACACACATTTCCCTGCAGATTACTGCATGGTCGTCTTCAAATCAAATGTCAACAAATACTCGTCAGAAACCGCCCCCATATATATATATATATATATATATATATATATATATATATATATATATATATATATATATATATATATATAATAATCCCGGTAAAACATCCACAGGGTAGTAATCCAAAGAATTTCAACCGGGTTTATAAAAAGTGCTCAATATCAAATAGAGCTTTAATATATGATTATTTTTATTCACACAGACATGTACAAAATCAGCGACACTGGCATGTCGATGTTATCGATCAACAGCTATTATAACAGAGTTAGAATCCGATCTTAACCTTAGATCATATTTGGAAAGGTTCTTTCCAAATATGATCTAACGTTAAGATCGGATTCTGATGACCAGTTAATTATGTTATAGTATATCTTTCTTGTGGTCTTTTGGTCTTACCGGATTACAAGACAAGAATTCATCTAGTCTGGTGGAATATCCAGCTGTGTTGTTACTTGAGGTAACATCACTAGGAGAAGGTGCACCATTCCTTGTATGAGCCAGTGTATAGCTGTGATGAGGAGATCTTATTTGTGCTGCGAGTACTATGTTATTTTGAATTTTTGGTCATAGTTTATTTGTAGGGGGAAGTATCCTCATGTCAGGTTTTCCTGACCAACCCTTGTACAGAGAGATCGAAGACACTCGAGGATAGTGTCTAGTAGGTAATTTAAACTCCCCTGTTCCTCTCCCTAATATATATATATATATATATGGGGTAAGATACACGATAAGTCATGAAAATGAAATGCCGTGGTAGACAAAATGTTTGAAAAAAGCCAAACGGAAAACAGGTTAGAATGCATGAGAAACACAAAAAACAATAGATTTGACCGGGTTCGTTCGTATTATCGAACGTCTTCAGAAGACGTTCGATAATACGAACGAAATATATCAAGCGCTACCGCACTAGCGTATGGTAAATGCGTTCCGGGATACCGTTAGGATATCCGTAGTTAAACAGGCTTGCCTAAATCCATACTATTGGTCCGAAAGACGTCTAGCATTAACGAGGTAGTGGACTATCACTAGATTGATTAATTATTCAAAGACTTTAGCAAAGAGCGGGAGGAGATTGATAGAGCGATAATTTTGCGGGTCAATTCTTTCACCAGAATTATTGAACACTCGTACCACAGAGACAATTTTCAAGCTACCAGGGAAGCTAGATTCGGCAAGGGTTGTGTTGTAGAGTTTAGAGGGGACAGTAGATAGCTCAGCAGAGCATTTCTTTCTTTAAGACCATAGCAGAGATTAGGTTAGGCCCACATGCTTTGGTGGTGTCAAGGTTATTTATGGTATCCCGGACTTGGGAAGGGATTATGACCAGATAATTCAGCGTTACTTCAGTTCGCAGTGGAAAGTTAGGGAGTGAGTGATTTGTAAGGTCCAAGGTGGAGTTGAGTGCGAACCGATGAACAGTTCACCCTTAACAGATGCCATGCAAACGCCATCATGATGGTTGAATAGCGGGGAATTGTTGATTGCCCATTGTTTATCACACTATTATAGATTTTCCAGAAATCGCCAGTTATTTATTTCTGTGACTCAATGCGTTTTCTGGGTACCTACTCTTAGATGCGGCTATTTCACTCATGCAATGAGTTCTTGATGCTATATATATATATATATATATATATATATATATATATATATATATATAGTAAGAATAAGACAATTAATTAATAATTAATAACACATATATATATATATATATATATATATATATGTGTGTGTGTGTGTGTGTGTGTCTATTTGCATCGGACTTATCGCGGTTGAATCGGCGGAATGCTTTCTGCCTATACGCAGTAGATTGAAGTGAACCATTGTGGAGAGTTGGGTTTGCTATAGAATTTCCTCGCAGTGACATGTGCCTCAGTGCCAACCTCGAAACATTTAGTTACTTCATTTGCACACTGTTCAGCAGGGAAAGAAAAAAATTTCCATGGGGCGTCTCTGATGTGATCTCTAAAGGATTCTTAAAATTTGTAGTATCTAGTTGTTTTGAGTAACTGCTCTTCAGCTTGGGTCGAAGGTTTAGGGTGATATCGATTATTATCACTAGGTAGGCTATGAGCATTTATTCCACAAACCTCAGACAGTGCTGTCAAGAATAAATCGATAAGTGGGGCTTGCTGATCCTCACAATCTGGGAATGCGGATCGGGAAAGTTATGATCTGTGAAAGGGAATGCACACTAGAGAAACTATGTGTGATATTATCAGCTGCGCTAGTATAGCTCTAGAAACCAAGCCGATCTCTATTGTGGACATTAAAATCCAAAATACATGCATTTGGGCGCTCGGATCTAAGGAGAATGCTGCATTAATACTATTTGAAACACAGTCGAGGAGGATACAGTCCTGGGTCGAAGGAAAACATTAGAGGAAGTATAAATCTAAAACACATGTAGGCCTAATCATCTGATTCTAGACTGTTCTTTAGTCAAAGGGAGAGGGTTACGAATATAAAACCCGAGTTCGTGCATATGTTGCGGCCTTATATATATATATATATATATATATATATATATATATATATATATATATATATATATATATATAACACATCACTCAATAAGTTAAGGGCATAACATATACAGGGGAGGGAAGCAAACTTTACAATGCATATTAAGTTGTTTTGAAACCTAGCATTAAAGCATAATAATGTTAGGTATAATTATGACATCAATATATGTCATAATCATACCTAAAATAATTGTCCTTACTTTTTGTTATGGTACCTTACCAATACAGACTACTTGAACTCTTCCACTCACCATAAATACTGGCAGCACCTGCTTCTCAGGGTTGGAAACACACCAGTCTATGCTGGCAGTCAAGACTGACGTACAATCACTCTTGTTTTCTGTTGTATTATACTTTTTTCAATATACTTGTTTTCTCTAAACACCGAGTTTGTGCTTTCCTTCTGGACCTTTTACATGTCCACAACAACTGGCGAGGTGGGATTTCGAACTTACACCGCCACAACAACTGGCGACAAGGTACAGTAACGGATTCTTGAGAATCTTAAAATGGACGCCACAACTGGCGACGAAGTATATTAAGGTGTTTTTTGAAAACCTTAAAAAAAGGAAAAACGTGGAGAAATCAACGGCAAATTCACCCGACAACATCCTTGTTCTAAGAAGTGGCTTTACCAGCGGACCCCAAATAAAAAAAAAACACGTAAAAGACCAACTTACTTTCTCTCAAAGAAAAATGGTTAATGATTTTGTAATTGCTATTCCGACACTATGTTAATTTTTAACAAGAAGAGAATACATGATATTTTCTTTTCTCTCCAAAAGAGAAAGGTCCTGTCGCTGAAAGAAAAAATTAAAACCTTTTTTTTTCTGTTGACTAAAGTGCGGACCGCAAATTCTACAGTTACATGAACAGCCTGTTTATCTCTATTACAATATTGAGGGAAAACGGTAGAGATAATCAGACTTATTACTGACATGACATATTTTCAATTTGACAATAATTTCTACAAGCAGAAATTCGGTCTCCCTGAGTGGAGTACCGGCCTGCCTTTTCTTAGAATTCCCAGAAACTGACCCTTTTAAATTTAGATTACCTCCTAACATTGAATATTTTAGATATCTAATTTTTCTACCCGAAGACACACAAATTGAAAATTTCAAAAACCAAATTAAATACAGTTTAACCCTCCATAACATTCACATATAAAACACAGAAAAATTTCAAAAAACAAATTAAATACAGTTGAACCCTTCATAACATTCACATATAAAACACAGAAAAATTTCAAAAACCAAATTAAATACAGTTTAACCCTCCATAACATTCACATATAAAACACAGAAAAATTTCAAAAACCAAATTAAATACAGTTGAACCCTCCATAACATTCACATATAAAACACAGAAAAATTTCAAAAACCAAATTAAATACAGTTTAACCCTCCATAACATTCACATATAAAACACAGAAAAATTTCAAAAACAAATTAAATACAGTTGAACCCTCCATAACATTCACATATAAAACACAGAAAAATTTCAAAAACCAAATTAAATACAGTTTAACCCTCCATAACATTCACATATAAAACACAGAAAAATTTCAAAAACAAATTAAATACAGTTGAACCCTCCATAACATTCACATATAAAACACAGAAAAATTTCAAAAACCAAATTAAATACAGTTGAACCCTTCATAACATTCACATATAAAACACAGAAAAATTTCAAAAACAAATTAAATACAGTTGAACCCTCCATAACATTCACATATAAAACACAGAAAAATTTCAAAAAACAAATTAAATACAGTTGAACCCTCCATAACATTCACATATAAAACACAGAAAAATTTCAAAAACAAATTAAATACAGTTGAACCCTCCATAACATTCACATATAAAACACAGAAAAATTTCAAAAACCAAATTAAATACAGTTTAACCCTCCATAACATTCACATATAAAACACAGAAAAATTTCAAAAAACAAATTAAATACAGTTGAACCCTCCATAACATTCACATATAAAACACAGAAAAATTTCAAAAACCAAATTAAATACAGTTGAACCCTCCATAACATTCACATATAAAACACAGAAAAATTTCAAAAACCAAATTAAATACAGTTTAACCCTCCATAACATTCACATATAAAACACAGAAAAATTTCAAAAAACAAATTAAATACAGTTTAACCCTCCATAACATTCACATATAAAACACAGAAAAATTTCAAAAACCAAATTAAATACAGTTTAACCCTCCATAACATTCACATATAAAACACAGAAAAATTTCAAAAAACAAATTAAATACAGTTGAACCCTCCATAACATTCACATATAAAACACAGAAAAATTTCAAAAACCAAATTAAATACAGTTGAACCCTCCATAACATTCACATATAAAACACAGAAAAATTTCAAAAACCAAATTAAATACAGTTTAACCCTCCATAACATTCACATATAAAACACAGAAAAATTTCAAAAACCAAATTAAATACAGTTGAACCCTTCATAACATTCACATATAAAACACAGAAAAATTTCAAAAACCAAATTAAATACAGTTTAACCCTCCATAACATTCACATATAAAACACAGAAAAATTTCAAAAAACAAATTAAATACAGTTTAACCCTCCATAACATTCACATATAAAACACAGAAAAATTTCAAAAACCAAATTAAATACAGTTGAACCCTTCATAACATTCACATATAAAACACAGAAAAATTTCAAAAACCAAATTAAATACAGTTTAACCCTCCATAACATTCACATATAAAACACAGAAAAATTTCAAAAACCAAATTAAATACAGTTGAACCCTTCATAACATTCACATATAAAACACAGAAAAATTTCAAAAACCAAATTAAATACAGTTGAACCCTTCATAACATTCACATATAAAACACAGAAAAATTTCAAAAACAAATTGAATACAGTTGAACCCTCCATAACATTCACATATAAAACACAGAAAAATTTCAAAAACCAAATTAAATACAGTTTAACCCTCCATAACATTCACATATAAAACACAGAAAAATTTCAAAAAACAAATTAAATACAGTTTAACCCTCCATAACATTCACATATAAAACACAGAAAAATTTCAAAAACCAAATTAAATACAGTTGAACCCTTCATAACATTCACATATAAAACACAGAAAAATTTCAAAAAACAAATTAAATACAGTTTAACCCTCCATAACATTCACATATAAAACACAGAAAAATTTCAAAAACCAAATTAAATACAGTTGAACCCTTCATAACATTCACATATAAAACACAGAAAAATTTCAAAAACAAATTGAATACAGTTGAACCCTCCATAACATTCACATATAAAACACAGAAAAATTTCAAAAACCAAATTAAATACAGTTTAACCCTCCATAACATTCACATATAAAACACAGAAAAATTTCAAAAAACAAATTAAATACAGTTTAACCCTCCATAACATTCACATATAAAACACAGAAAAATTTCAAAAAACAAATTAAATACAGTTTAACCCTCCATAACATTCACATATAAAACACAGAAAAATTTCAAAAACCAAATTAAATACAGTTGAACCCTCCATAACATTCACATATAAAACACAGAAAAATTTCAAAAACCAAATTAAATACAGTTGAACCCTCCATAACATTCACATATAAAACACAGAAAAATTTCAAAAACCAAATTAAATACAGTTTAACCCTCCATAACATTCACATATAAAACACAGAAAAATTTCAAAAACAAATTAAATACAGTTGAACCCTCCATAACATTCACATATAAAACACAGAAAAATTTCAAAAACCAAATTAAATACAGTTTAACCCTCCATAACATTCACATATAAAACACAGAAAAATTTCAAAAAACAAATTAAATACAGTTTAACCCTCCATAACATTCACATATAAAACACAGAAAAATTTCAAAAACCAAATTAAATACAGTTGAACCCTTCATAACATTCACATATAAAACACAGAAAAATTTCAAAAACCAAATTAAATACAGTTTAACCCTCCATAACATTCACATATAAAACACAGAAAAATTTCAAAAACAAATTAAATACAGTTGAACCCTCCATAACATTCACATATAAAACACAGAAAAATTTCAAAAACCAAATTAAATACAGTTGAACCCTCCATAACATTCACATATAAAACACAGAAAAATTTCAAAAAACAAATTAAATACAGTTTAACCCTCCATAACATTCACATATAAAACACAGAAAAATTTCAAAAACAAATTAAATACAGTTGAACCCTCCATAACATTCACATATAAAACACAGAAAAATTTCAAAAACCAAATTAAATACAGTTTAACCCTCCATAACATTCACATATAAAACACAGAAAAATTTCAAAAACAAATTAAATACAGTTGAACCCTCCATAACATTCACATATAAAACACAGAAAAATTTCAAAAACCAAATTAAATACAGTTTAACCCTCCATAACATTCACATATAAAACACAGAAAAATTTCAAAAACAAATTAAATACAGTTGAACCCTCCATAACATTCACATATAAAACACAGAAAAATTTCAAAAACCAAATTAAATACAGTTTAACCCTCCATAACATTCACATATAAAACACAGAAAAATTTCAAAAACAAATTAAATACAGTTGAACCCTCCATAACATTCACATATAAAACACAGAAAAATTTCAAAAACCAAATTAAATACAGTTGAACCCTCCATAACATTCACATATAAAACACAGAAAAATTTCAAAAACCAAATTAAATACAGTTGAACCCTCCATAACATTCACATATAAAACACAGAAAAATTTCAAAAACGAAATTAAATACAGTTTAACCCTTCATAACATTCACATATAAAACAGAAAAACAACTCGATACCTTTTTTAAACACACTTATAATAACATCCAACAAAAAATTATCATTCAAAGTGCACCACAAAACCACTCACAAAAACGACTATATACATTTTTATTCACACCATAACAACAAAATAAAAACAACATGATAATTGGCTTTTTCTTACGTTCTTTTCATAATCTGTAGTCCACAATATATAGACGGAAAAATCAAATACCTCACAGATTCCCTGTAAAATATTGCTATACCCCACACATTTCATATTAAATGCAAAGAGAAAAGCCCTACAAATATTTTCGAAAAACAATAAACAAAAATCTCAGACACTGAACATTTCTCTAATAAATAGACATGTTTTTTTACATACTTATTCTAATAATACAATGATTTTCAACACGCTAAATGAACTAGGAATTTTGATAATACAAACCGCATCACAAACTATAAAACAAACATTAAATACAGCAAAACAATTTTGAAAAAAAAAAACCTAGCAACATATAATGCTGGTATATACACTGCCCAATGTAATAATTGTTATCAAATATAAGTAGGGGAGACTCAAAATGATATAAAAAATAGCAACTCTCTGAACGCACTTTCTCACACGCATTACAACACGATCATTCTTTTAATTTTGAACAGGCTAAAATTATTAAATTCATTTTAAATAAATCTCTTCTTGAATCAGCACTCATAAACTCTAACATAATAAAACAACGTAATGACTTCTATAATTTATCTCCTTTAATCAGCAAACCTATTTTATCCGAACAAAAATTGAATTTAGATCCAGGCTAGCTACCTTTATACCACACTCTCTACATGCATCACACATAATATCTACATATAAATTAAACGAATACAAAAAATTACGTTCATATGTGTGTTTACTTATATATATATATATATATATATATATATATATATATATATATATATATATATATATATATATATATATATATATATATGCGTGTACGTATGTTCATATACATAATGAATACATAAATGAATAATAAATAAACAAATCCATAAACAGTGAAATAATTTAATGAATATAAATAAGTACATCCGTTTCTTTTTTCTCTCTTAACATTTTACGCTTTTCATTCTCTAACAGTCGTTTTAATGAATTATAATATATATATATATATGTGACAGTGTATATATATATGTATGTGTATGTGTATACATGTATTCATGTATGTGTGTGCATGTCTATATATTTATATACTTATGAATGATTAAATAATTGATAAATAATTAATAAATAAATACTAACTAATTAGACAAATAAATAAATACATTAACACATAAATAAATAAATAATACATAAATAATAAATAATTTAACAAATAAATAAATACATCAACACCTAAATAAATAATTAATACATAAATAATAAATAATTTAATAAATAAATAAATACATCAACCCACGTCTGTTTTAATTAAACTCTTTACTCATTTCATCAACCTAAAGTTATGATTTATTTTAATATAATGGACAAAACCACACTTTTTAATATTCTTTAAACTTTTTGTTTCAAGTAAATCACCCAAGGCACGTCATGACATAAATATAATTATTCTCATTTTTATTTTTATTTTTCCACACATTGGGTGCTATATATATATATATATATATATATATATATATATATATATATATATATATATATATATATATGTGTGTGTGTGTGTGTGTAGGTGTTAAATGTGGGTCTTGTTCTCCCCTCTCCCCTCCTTCCCACACCGTCCTATTACATGACCCAGATTTGTTTTTAACCCTCCCGCTCTCTCATCTCAAGGCTAATTTTAAAAAAGATTCAATAAACATATCTCATATTCCCCCTTCCTTCATAGTTTAAATTAATTCTAACCGCTTCAATGTTCGCTCCCACTCCTTCTACTATTATTGTAATGTCTCTGCCCATACCCAATGATCTCATAACTCCAACCGCCACCATTCCCCCACTCTCTACTGTCAACTCAATTTCCCACTGTCACAATCTATTTGTCTCTGATAATTTATTTTTTTCATAAGCGGCCCTAATTGTTTGCTATATATATATATATATATATATATATATATATATATATATATATATATATATATAGAGAGAGAGAGAGAGAGAGAGAGAGAGAGAGCGAGAGAGAGAGATTATTGGTGCGTTTGAATGGAAGTAATTGATAAAAACCGGACCCACATCAAGAAAAGAAGTGCTCTTTGATGAAGACAATGCATGAGTTCATCGTATCGATGGCAAAACTACGTGAATTGCACTTCGAATTGCTCCCGCACCCATCTTATTCTCCAGATGTGGCCCCAGCGACTCCTTGCTGTTTGATGACCTCAATAGATTGCTCCAATTAATAAGTGATTTAGGAACTTAGGCGTAATATGAGGCCAAAGACAAATCGTTCTACAAAAAATGAATAAAGTCGAATTTTGCCTAAAAGTTGTTTTTTTACTAGTTAGACCCGGAACTTATTGAGTGATGTACCACACACACACACACACACACACACACACACACACACACACACACACACACATATATATATATATATATATATATATATATATATATATATATATAAATATAAATATTTAAATTACCTTCAAATCATATTCCAAAGAAAGAGTACATCCAATGGTATCCAAGTCGTTAACAGCTGTATCCAGACGATGTTTATTTTCAGTTATACAATATAACACAAAATTTGTTTCCAGAAAAAAAACACAACAAAAATGTCCGATAAAAAGCTATCTCAAACAAAAAAAAAACCCACAAAAACTACAAGTGTAGATTCATATAAATATTACGTACTTATGGAATAATTAGGTACTATATTATTTTATCTCCCCCTAATAGTACCATATATATATATATATATATATATATATATATATATATATATATATATATATATAATTACAGAATCTTAAGATAATATCGGTACCGTCGGTTTCAAATCCAAACTGGACTCTCTTCAGCTTCTGTTTATGCCTGCCTCTTAGGAAAATAGCCTCTGTTTGGATTTGAAACCAAGGGTACCGATTTTATCTTAATCTTCTGTTATGACATATATGAATAAGTATTACACTATTATTTTTGTATGGGGGTTTATTCCACTAACTTTACACACACACACACACACACACACACATATATATATATATATATATATATATATATATATATATATATATATATATATATATATATATATATATAAAACTATTAATACCTACAGGTCGGAACTCGGTTCACAGAGTCAGCCAAGCAGTCACCATATCCACTCGTCCAACGGAAACTGTCATGAAATTGATGGAAATTAAAATTTATATGTACATAGAAGCGGGTACAGATAGAAGACTAGTCGAGAGTGTTCGACGAGCGTATTCAGAACTTTGCATTAAAAATATTTATAGTATAAAAATATTTATAGTATATAAATATATATATATATGTATATATATAAATATTAAAAAAAATTAAATATTAAAGTGTTTACTACCTCCAGACGATATCGTTTCGGGCTTTTTACCTTCATAAGTGCAGGAGTGGTGGTTGTAAGCAGTCGCATGGGATCGAACGCAGTTCATAAATTAAGGCTAGAATTACGAGACAAACGCTCGGGACCACACAGCTATTAACAATTGAATAAGGTTTCACAGTCCTGTCTACCCTACTATTTAACTAATATTCATAGATACAAAAATAAAATTATACAATGATTAAATCAATAAAAACATGCCTTACCTTTACAGCACCACCAGAAATTATTTCTTATTTCCAAGTTTTCTTGTTCTTTGATACCCACAGAAGCTGAAAGATTACGAAATTCGTGAATTTTCTTAATCGATTTACGCTGTACCAAATTTATATACCCGGTTCGAAAAAAAAAAAAATACCCGTTGGGTGAGACACTCAATAGGAGCAGTCTGATCGAATACTTGAAAAAGGCGTCAGTGAAGAATCGCAAGAAAAAATCTAAACACTATTTACTATATCCCATCTACCTATGTACATTAATGTTTATTTTTTGAGTTGCTTATCAGCCTGAAAATAATTCCTATTAAAACAGAAATGAAAAAAGAGAGAAAATAAAGTAAACGTAGATAGAAAGAGGATCGATAAGAGATGGGGTGGGCGGGTTTGGGTTGGGTGTGTTTTAAGAGTGTGAGATCTTAGGGCGGGAGAGTTAGGTGGGCGAGTCGGTAAAGGCCAATATTATGAATGAACCGACACAAAACGTTCCGCGATTTAGCCAGAACACTGCACTGAAGAAAGAGGGAGTATATATATATATATATATATATATATATATATATATATATATATATATATATATATATATATATATATAAGAGAGAGAGAGAGAGAGAGAGAGAGAGAGAGAGGGACGAGAAATTGTGTGCGTACATGTGAGACAGAGTGAATCAGTATGCGTGTGTGTCAGTGTGTGTGTGTGAGAGAGACAGAGAGAGAGAGAGAAAGAGAGAGAGAGAGAGAGAGAGAGGAATAGAAAGTGTGTGTATGTGTCTGTGTGTGATGTAGACAAATATTTCGCGTGTGCGTGAGAGAGAGAGAAAGGGAGAGTGGGAGAGGTTGTGCGTGTATTTTCAAGATATATAGAATGTACGTGATATATATATATATATATATATATATATATATATATATATATATAGAGAGAGAGAGAGAGAGAGAGAGAGAAAGAGAGAGAGAGAAAGATAGAAAGAAAGAGGGAGGTAGAGAGAGAGAGAGAGAGAGAGAGAGAGAAAGAGAACGAGAAAGAGAGAGAGAGAAAGAGAGAGGGGGAGACAGAGACAGAGACAGAGACAGAGAGAGTATGTGCGCGTGTTTGAGAGAGTACGTGCGCATGAGTGTTTTTGTGTGTACAAAGGATAATGCCCACGTAAGACAGACAGTACACATGAGAAATAGTATGTGTATGTGTATGTGTATGTGTTATGGAGTGTGTGTGTGTGTGCTCGCACGCGTGTGTGTGAGAGAGAGACATTGATAACAATAACAAAATGTTTCTTTTATACAACAGAAACGCGCGAGAAGATTTCAGTTTTCCTTTGATTTGTGAGCGTAACATAAACAGATTTTCCCTTTAAGTTTCAATCCTTTCTATTCATTAGTTTAACGATATTAAATTGATTTTCGAACTTTTAAGTGTCACGGTAGTAAACACATGTCAGTCATTTTCTTTAATTATATAAATTAGTCGATCAATGATATCTAAGACTTAATAAAAAATAAAGTTATAAAGTTCAAATAAACTTTATTTTAAACAAAACTGAATGCAATAGTACATTCACAACCGAACACACATGTTGGAAATGGAGATAGTTGTAATTACCTACTAGACACTATCCTCGAGTATTTTTGGCCTCTATATACAAGGGTTTGTCAGAACAATCTGACATGAGGATACTTCACCCTACAAGTAAACCCTAACCAAATATTCAAAATAACATAGTATTCGAAGCCAAAATAAGACCCCTTTGACACGGCTATACACTGGTCCATACGAGGAATGGTGCACCTTCTCCTCGTGATGTTACTTACCTCAAGTAACATCACTTAGCTGGATACTCCACCAGACTAGATGAATCATTGTCTTGGAATCCAGTAAGACCAAGAGACCACAAAAAGATATACTATAACATAGTTAACTGGTCAATTGGGGAGAGGACATTTAATGTTCTTAATATTCTTCACTTCTTTACTAACTGAACGTTTGATAGGTAAAGGAATATACGTATATTTATGTATCTCATATCGAGATCACGTGTTAGCCACAGGAATGGGCTCCTTGATTTCTAAGAACTTCGACTGAAGTAAAATAAAACAAAATGGAAATTATTTTTCAATAAATCCGCCTTCATTTCCAACGTTTTACCACATCTTAAAATCAGTCTTGAAAAATTACCTCTCAAGAGCAGATAATTAATTCCTTCAAATCATCCGCTGTTGAAAAATGATAACTACTTCCTACAACTAAAACTTACTTGGAGATGTTATAAAAAGTATTTACTTACCTTTGTCACCTAAAATAGATTATCGTTCTTTGTCTATTGTGACGATGAATTATCTCCCTTATATTAAAAAATAGCACCATCTGATTGGATAAGACAACCCTCTTTAACCAATAACCAGTCGGTTACTTTTGGCGCAATAAAAAGCGAAATGAAATGATGTGTTCGTCCCGACAAGACTCTAAGAGAACTACTCTTTCTGAATTAACCTTGACTATAATCGGACGCATCCAAGGAGCCGTCTAGTTCGGATATTAAAGCGACCTATTTTCACAATAAATGGGTCTTTTAATTCAGCCGCAAACACACTTAGCTTTGCAAAGACACTTCTACTTACATAATATAATACATGTATTATCATTTATCACTGTCTTGTGCGCCTTCTTCTGTACGGTTTATTTTTGTATTTTAGCAAGGTTCAGAAAACAAAAACCAAACCACTTTTCCACCAAATATTTCAATGTAAGAAGAATGCGGGAGACTGGTGAAGTCGCATTTTACAATAGTGTCTTGTAAAATGCCTGCAGAATGAACTGGTGAATTATCAATTAGCAAACAAACTAGCATCTTCGGAGACTTACGCTTCGTTCGCTTACACTCAGCGACACGTCGGCCTAAATATTCGGCATTAGGCGTTGTTCTGTTTGCATAAAAATCTTAAGTTATTATTGTTACATATCGAGGGCCGTATTTGAATAGAAAGTTTGAGTGACACCTAAAGGTCAGAGGTGACTCCAGAGTAACACCTTAAAATTCAGAAGTGAGCTCAGCGAAAGTTGATGAGACCACATGACTCACAGACGGAGATGTTTTTCTTCTTTAGCTGGCGAGAGTGAGACTTCAAGCAGAAAAAGACGTGTCTAGGTGCTGCCCGTAAGTGGGGAAAAGCGCAGCGCGCAAAAATGTGGTTGGGTGTAACGAGACAGGCTATCCGTCTATCTATCTGTCTGTCTTTCTATCTCTCATGCGTATACACACAGCATCTCGCTCTGATGTTTTATGTGGCTGTCTTTCTTTTTGAAATAAAACTTTTGTATAAACATCGGTGTCCGAGTGGGTTTGTCAGTAGAGAAAAAGAACGTGGGTTCACAACGACGACACGGGGGTATAAACCATTATACACCCATCAGTAAATGAAAATATAAGAGTATTTTTTATAACCTTGTAATTTAGGTTATAATAATTAATAACTCGTAAACAAAATGGATAAACTTTCAACAGAAACATATAACAGATTTATTAAAACGGAACACAGAATGAAATAATGAGTTAATTGGCCGCGGTACACGATTTGATATACCTTCCCGAAATGATGCAAGGGAAATAAATCGTTTTCGTTAGCTTTCCTAACAGTATTATTTTTGCGCCACCTAATTATGGAGAACATGGATTCTCGGGTGAATGGTTCCAGATTTAATTTTTATTGGATACTCTTCATCAGCATGACATCACTTCGATAGCTGCCTATTTGTTTCGGGGAGATATTTTGACAGTGTAGTTTCAATAACACCGCAATAAAAAAAGCGTATAAAACTCATCCAGGAGAGCCAGAGTTTAATGGGTAGGTTCAAAACGAGCTTCTTTAATCTCTAGGAGCATGACACTTCGACACGAATCTGTTGGCGAGATGTTGATATCCCACTTGCTGTCCCTACCCGGCGTTGCCAGGGATGTTGTAAGCCCCTCAACGATTGCCGATCCCAACGTTTGTGCCATGGTTTTCTGTTCGTCTTCATCTCTTGATCTGGCCGTGTCGTCTTGCCGACCGGCGAGGGCATTAACCCTGCTTTACAAGTATACACAAATAAAACAACGCAGACTCACAAGAAAGAACACAAACTCAGATACATTGTGTATAAGTCCGTCGTGGTCTGGGTGTGCGTGTGATACCGTCGCGGAAAAGGACCCCAAAAACGCTATCGTCTACATCTTAACTACTCGGCCTAACATTCACAGGTAACATGAATTGGGACAAATACATTGAAGACATTGCCAAGGCTGCTGCAAAGAAAGTGGGCTCCCTCTACCGTGCTAGTAAACTCCTCACACCTGACATTATCCTGTATCTCTACAAAGCCACTATCCGCACATGTATGGAGTATTGTTGTCACATCTGTGCTGGTGCATCATCTATTAGTCTCTCCCTCTTAGACAAGGTTAAAAAAATAGTCGCCAACTTAATAGGTCCCTGACTATCCAGCAAGCTCCAGCCCCTGTCCCATTGCCGCAATGTTGCATCCTTGTGCTTGTTTTACAAATACTTCAATCGATTGTGCTCCGATGAACTTGCTGCTCTGGTGCCCAACTCGACGCAAATACACTAGAACAACCCGACAATCAGCTAGGTCCCATTCATTCACTGTGGACATGCCCAGATGCCGGAGAGCCTTCTACTCCAATAGCTTTTTTCCACGTGTTGACGGCCTCTGGAACTCCCTCCTTGCTCCCTGTTTGCCCGACTGTACTGACATGCAGAGGTTTAAAACTAACGTAAACAGACATCTCGCTGCACATCTCTTAACTCAGGATGACACCCAAAACTTACTCCATAATTCTCAGTAGCCCCTTAAGTCTACAGTGGTGACCTGCCTTGTTTGGAGTGAAATATCTTAAAAAAAAGTTCCAGTGTATCAGCTAGATCCAACCGAGATATTTGTCTGTCAAGGGATTATTGACGTTCAATTGATTAGCTCATCTTCCGATCTAAAACTCTCACAAGCTTTCTCTCCTCTGGTTTATTCCAATCTGCTCGAAGCCGAACTCTCTCGGAGACCTTCCCGAGCCGCCAAACTGACTTGAACAACGCTGATTACTAAATATACGACTGGAAATCTAATACCCAGTAGTTTGTCTGAGTCACCCCCTGATCAGCGAAAACTGGCTACTCCCACGCTCGCACTCTCAACCGCTCTCAGCTGTCCATTCATAAATTGACCACCAACTGTGAGGCGCCATTCTGTGTCGAGAGTTCAAAAGATTTCGACGGACCCTCATCGTCATTTTACTCATTTCACTTCCGATAACTTTTGCTTTTCTGGTGAATCATTTTCTCACATCCTCCGGAGTTGTGGATCTGGGGAGGAGGCATTCCACAGAATCACAATGTATTAAAGTTGTTTTAGTTATAATTGTATTTGTTTGCATATTTTTTAAATTTAAGTTACACAACTTTCCTTCAATTTAGAATGAGTTATCTTTCATAATGATTCTAACTTTTAGTGGATTATTTAAAAATGTTTCATATTAGCAGTCGTCTTAGTAAGAATAAGTCATATATGAAATAAATTGAAGTACATTATAATATTGCAATAATAACAAATAAAAAATGGCAAGTCAATAAAAAAAGTTTGATTTGTCAGCTTAGATGCTATTTAGGTCTGATTTTGAAAATCCGACAAGATAAATTCATGTGTTAGATTTGAGATAAAAGTAGAACCATAAACATTTTTTTTCCAAATATCAGCTAAATCAGGTATTTTGACTCTTCTGTAATTTCTAATTTCACTTCACATTTGATCTTCGTTTCATCTGGAATTTTTGCTGACCTTCAATTGGTTGTATCAAAGCTGACCTTCAATTGGTTGTATCACAGCTGACCTTCAATTGGTTATATCATCATCATAAACCGATACTCCGCCATTTCAATTGGTTGTATCATCATCATAAACTGATACTCCGCCATTTTAAAATTCTTGAATCAAAACAAACGTAAAACATTAAAGCTAATTTATTCTGTATTAGTATTGAGTGTTGTTCAAAAGAATATTTGTTCGAAATTATACTTTTATTTTTATTATCGAGTTTCAGAGATTATTATTATCAGAGATTATATATATATATATATATATATATATATATATGTGTGTGTGTGTGTGATTATTTTAATTTATACAGACATGTACAAAATCTGCGACACTGGCATGTCGATGTTATCGATCAACAGCTGTTATAAACTTAGATCTCATTAAGCAGAGTTAGAAACTGATCTTTACCTCAGATCATATTTGGGAAAGATGACATGAGGAAGAAAAGAAAGGAACATTTAAAATTTGGAAAGTCACATGGTTAGATTTGAGACCGTTAAAAGTCAAATGTAAAATGAAATATAATAAAACTAAATAGAGTAAAATTAAATATAAGATAGAATATAAAAATATAGAAATATAAATTCATTGGGGATAGAGAATAGGAAAGAGAGAGGGGAGTGGGTGGGAGGGGGTGGAAGGAGCAAATTAAAAAGAAAAAGGGGAAGGGAAGAGAACGTCAAAAACACACAGCTAATGTCTGAAATTTTTCAGTGGCCCTTGAAGACGCGTCGATATGCTGTTGATATGCTTTTCCCGTCTGGTTTCAATTAGTGGTTGAATCTTAACACATTAGGTTCTAATCTTGTTTTTTTTTTTAGATTATGTGTCTTAGTTTTTCTATTTTTTTAATTCTAAGGTTTACTTTTTTGAGTTAATCTTATTGTTATTAATTAATTTGTTTTATTAATTTATTTAAGGCGAGTACATCACATCATTTGGAGGTGAATTAATTAAAAATTATCGTAAAAAGTGTGATAATAGCAGCATCGTAATAAAAAATAATAGTATTAATACTAGTAATGATAAAATTATTAATATGATAGTAATTATTATTATAATATTAAAGTAATAATAATAATAATAATAATAATAATAATTATAATAATGAAAATAATAATAATAATAGTAATGACATTTGTTGTAAATATGATAAAAAGAATAATTCTAGTGATAATAATAATGATCATGATAATAATAATAATGATAGTAATAATAAAAATAATAGTAATAATAATAAAACAAATAATAATAATAATAATAATAATAATAATAATAATAATAATAATAATAATAATAATAATAATTCGCAATTGGTAATAATGTTACTGCTAATACTATTAATAGTTTTGATGGCCACATAATGCATTATAATTGTAATTTAATAGAGGATTGGATACAATAATCATACTGAGCATGTTATAATATGATATATAAGTGAATAACTTTGTTGTCTAATTTTTGCTTATGGATAGATAAGTTTTTTCTAATAGGGTTTCAGGGTTTCAATATTTTAAGGGGTAAAATGATTCTAGGGGGTTTAGTAAATACTATAGAATGATGGATTTAGTTAGGGTTAAAATATTTTAGTTTTTTTGGTTTTTAAATCTATTTTCAAGTGGTTATATGCAAATTACTAAGATCTACAGTTAATTGTTTTTGTTTGTTTAGAAGTTTACCTCTATCACTAAATCTAACTATCTCAAGTTTTTCAGTTAGACATAAGTAACAGGATGAGTTCAAGTAACTACCGGTACAAGTTTTTCTAATAGTTTTCCAAATCACTGTTGGCGATTGATTATTGCCAGTTAGTTCCCAGTGGTATATAGAGAGTGAAGTTCTTTTTTGTATTGAGAATTATTGAATGAGCATTAATGGCCGGTATATCTTTCTTTGAAAGTATTACCATCCATGCATATGTAGTATTTTTCTGGGTTGGGTTTTCTTTGTTTGAAATTGTGGCCTAGTATACTATTTTGGTTGTTAGGCAATTTTGTTGCAGGGGACATTCTGTTTTGTTTGTGCAGTTGCTAGTCTTACTTTTTGCTGTTTTTCTTTCAGTATTTTTGTTATCATTTAAAATGTTATTGTTATGTATTTAAATTAATTTTTCGCAGTTCTCACTACAACTGTAGCTTAATTTAAGGGTACTTTTAGTAAAGATTGTATGTAGTATGTTATTAGGAGGGAAGTGTAAGTTAATTAAATCTAGGAATATTTTACCAAGTTTAGTTTTAACCATGTGATTAAATGGGGATGTGAACCAAATAATTTTCCTACTTCTATTTTTATGTTTATTGTTGGGCGTTGTAGGTTTGGTATATTTAATTTAGGTGTTTTTGTATCCGCTCTCTTTTAGTGCTTTATTGTAAAAAGCCTTATGTGTGTTAAAGATTGCTTCATTAGAGGAATTGTTGCTGATTCTTTTTTCAATTGATTTGGGAATATGTTTGATTATAGTTTTTGGATGGTTAGAAAGTTAATGAACATAAATTGGATTGGCAGTATCTTTAGCATAGGATTCGTACGTTTCTTTATTTAAGTTAAGTGCTACATCTAAGAAGTTAACTAGTTTGATATTTGATGTTATATTCACCTTAAGACTTAACTTTTTATCTCTTTGAGGAGAATCTTTTTGACTCTTTCTCACTTTTGCCCATTTGAGTTTTTTACTACTAATAAGCCACCATCTCTATATAATCCTATGTCTTTTATGTTAATGTCTTTTGTGAGGTTGTATAATATGTATTAAGGTGGCGATGACATCAAATATTAAACTAGTTATCTTCTTACAATTTCTTTATGAACCGATCATTATAAATTTTGAAATATATTTTTTCGGCAACTCGGTGAGCAACATAGGTACATTATTTTTTGTAAACTCTACAATTTAGGAGGTACACCCCAAACTCTAACCCACAACAAATTTTTAAAATTAGATACAAAAAAATTGATAGAGAAAAGAATTTTGAGTGATATTAAGTAATACATTTTTAAAAGGATCGGTGATGAGCTAAAATCCCAAACTATTGAACTTATCATTATGAATTATAAAATATGTATTATAGGCAACAGGATGAGTAACGTGGGCACATTATTATTTTTTGTTTGTAAAGTTAAACATTTAGGGGTTATCAATGAAACCCTACCATACCTCCTAAAAAAATAGAAATAACATTAAAATTAAAAACTAATGCTATATATATATATTGCTTATACCTATCATGGGACGGATATTTTACTAGTATATTTATAAACTTAGGTATGTTTATTTATTTATATATTTATTTGATATAATCTTTTTTAGTTCACACAAAATTTCATGCAGTAGCTCAAAAGTGTATAATGCTACTAGAGCTATTTATATTCGATCGAAAATCCCGAACAACACGTTAAAATGCACAGATATTTTCCCTTTTCTTCTTCCTTTAAACATTTTTTTTACTTATTTTTATCATTTTTTACCTTTCTTATAAGTCTGCATTTCGCCATAAAAATGATGTTAAATACAAATTTATAGAATTGAGTAAGGAATCCATGTGTGTGTGTGAAAAAAAGACAAACGGAAAACAGGTTAACATGCGTGAGAAAAGCAAAAAACAAGAGATTTTACCGGTTTCGTTCGTATTTACGAACGTCTTCAGAAAAATACTTTTTTTGAAGACGATCGTTAATACGAACGAAACCGGTCAAATCTCTTGTTTTTGTTTTTCTACTGCATGTCAACCTGTTTTTCGTTTGTCTTTTTTCACACATTTTGTCTACCATTTCATCTTCATGACTTATCGTGTACCTTACCCTATATATATATATATATATATATATATATATATATATATATATATATATATATATATATATATATATATATATACTGTCGAGGCTCGAGCCAAAACTTGATGTGTACTCTATAAAATTATAAAATAATAAAATAACAAAATAATAAATAAATGTAAAAAAAAGCTTTTTACAAATGTTGGTAGCCTTACTCCTTTACATATATACTTTTCTCTCGTTGGAACTGCACTGTTACTGCACTAACCTCTTATATATATATATATATATATATATATATATATATATATATATATATATATATATATATATAAATATATATATATATATATATATATATATATATATATATATATATATATGCACTGATAAAGTTTTTTTCATAGGTGATTATGATTTTTCGTATATCATAAAAATGTAAATTTTTGTGATGGACAGAAACAATTGTATGCAAATAATGGTATTTTTTTTTAAAGAACTTTGGGATTTGATTTGATATATCCAAACCCCCACTCCCCTCATTACTTTTAATTTGCTGTATAATTAGGAGTGTTAAACCCTATAACCCTTATGCTGTCTGGTAGCTTTTAAATTGGTGTCTAACTCCTATGTTTATGAAGAGAACCGATATTAATAAAGATATATCGTCGCAGAAATGATCGTACACAAACAGTTGTTACGTTAAATTCTTGGAGCGCAAATAAATGATCATGTAAAAAGGTTTACACAAGATATATATATATATATATGTGTGTGGAAAAGGACAAACTAGAGATATTTTTTATATATTTATCAACGTTTCGTCTTTATTGTAAGACTTCCTCAGGATGATAATTTGAAGAAAAATGTCATGCGAGTACATCGAAATTTTGGGTTGACATAATGGGGTGATAAGGAAAAGTAGTAGCCGTGGCTACTGTGAGCGCTGGAGGAGAGTCCAGGCTGCCGGAAGTCAGTGGTGGCGAAGAATGAAATTAATATGGAAAGCTTTGAGTGGGTACCATTAAGGAAGTAGTGAAAAAGCGAGGGTGAGAGTATTAGTAAATTTGCCTTTGCATGACATTTTTCTTCAAATTATTATCCTGAGGAAGTCTTACAATAAAGACGAAACGTTCATGAATATATAAAAAATATCTCTTGTTTTTTTTTCCCTTTTTCATTTCCCATTACGTCGGATTACTCTCATCCTTCCTTTCTCATATATATATATATATATATATATATATATATATATATATATATATATATATATATATATATATATATATATATAAAATATGAAACTAAAAGTATACGTTTAGAGAATATAACATATTGTGAAATAGTTTAAGCTCAATATACGAGATAGAGCAATTATAAAGATAAATGAAAGAAGAGAGATAAATATGTACGAATGACAAATCTATTTCAACTTCGATTGTACAATGCAAGGTACTCGGTAAAAACATGTTTATTTTTCTTTCCTTAAGCCAAGGCTTTTCAAAGATTAAAATCTTATCATCAGATGGAATTACATAGATAGATAAGTTGGCAGTAGAAAAAGCCAAAATTCAAAATTTGTCATTCGTACATATTTATCTCTCTTCTTTCATTTATCTTTATATATATATATATATATATATATATATATATATATATATATATATATATATATATATAT
The DNA here is from genome assembly GCA_963556195.1 of Sepiola atlantica. NCBI lineage: Eukaryota > Metazoa > Mollusca > Cephalopoda > Sepiida > Sepiolidae > Sepiola > Sepiola atlantica. The sequence continues at coordinate 22,080,323 of OY744516.1, read as the reverse complement.
ATATAGGATCAAATATAAACTAAAAGTAAAACTTTTAGTAGATGGAACCTATTGTGAAGAGGTTTGGCTCAATATACGAGATAGAGCAATTAACCTTTTTTTTAATCCCTAGAAAGCTAGTAACAGCAATTACTTTGTCTTTAGTCGCCTTACTTGTTACCTTTGAAATGTTAGAAGTTCACTCATTGGAATTCTATTTTTAGAATCGGCAAACTCGATTCTCTCGAGTTTACCTCGCCAATCCCTAAATTAATTTTTATACGACTTTTCTATACAATTCCTCTCCACTTCAGATTAATCCTTCCCTCAAAAACCCATCTCTTAACCGTGACTATATCGCCCGCCCTTACCCTCAATCCCCCTTTCACTTTAACCTCCTGGCCCTATCCAACCCTTTTTTCTTTTCTCTTTCTTTTTCTTTCTTCCCAACCCCTGTAGCGGCTATTTTAAACAAATCCGAACCTCACGACCCCTCGTGCTTTAAACCCCCTCCCGCTAACCCCAAATTTTAACCTTTTTTGTTTCATTTGGATTTAGACCCTCTTTGAACAAGATGTCATTTGCCTTTTTTGGTCCAGGAAGTATTTCAATAATGGCCAGATTTTCTCCTTTCAATTCCTTTTAAGTGCGTTTGAATTTACTTATAATTCTGAACACTTTCTCCACACTGCTCCTACGCAAATATTTTTTTCGCTTTCTACAATTCATCGGACTTCTTCTCAACGGAAATTTACCACCCGGACAAACCGCATATCTTTTTTACGAAACTTTTCTTTTTTTCACTGCGTTTTTTAATAATATTTTTCATATTTTTCAAATATTTGAACCTTAGTTTTTTAGAAAGCCAACTTATCCATCTGTATTTCTCCTCTGATGATAAGATATTGATCTTTGAAAAGCCCTGGCTTAAGGAAAGAATAATAAACACTAGTTTATTACTGAATACACCTTGCATTGAACAATTGAAATTTGAAATAAATTTGGACAATCGTCGCATATTTATCACTCTTTTCTCTCTCTCTCTCTCTCTCTCTCTCTCTCTCTCTCTCTCTCTCTATATATATATATATATATATATATATATATATATATATATATATATATATATATACAATAATATTTTAATAAATAAATATTAATTATTTAAATACCTAGAGACATCGATGTTTCATGCTAACGCAATCTTCAGTCTAGGAACTAATTCCCGACGGTCGGTAGGCGCGAACCCCGAAGACTCCTGAAATTTAAGCTTTAAATTTGAGAGATTTTCTAGAAGCAAAATACTGTGATGGATTTTCATCAAAATTGAAAGAATGATTCTAGACATAAGGTTTAGTAGCATTAGATTTTTATTTTACTCTTCATTAAGAAACTTAAAAGTGGTGCAAAACTGATCTGTTCAGGAAATTAATTTTACCCTTCCTGGGACCGGTACTCTTCTAATATATATATATATATATATATATATATATATATATATATATATATATATATATGTATGTATATATATGTATATGTATATATATATATGTATATATATATATATATATATATATATATATGTATATATATATATATATATATATATATATATATGTATATATATATATATATATATATATATATATATATATATATATATATATAAGTGCTGTTGAATATGACAGACAACTAATGTCTGGATATCCTTGTGTGGATCCTTTCCATTTGCCGAATCAGGGTCTTTGTTTCGCTGGGGAATTGACTGATGAATCTACCATAACTGTATATGTCCCTAGTACTTTCAGGCCCATCCCGGTCTAATTTCAGGGGAATCAGGTAAACACCATGGTGTAAATGTTAATATTAATAGGTAATTTTAGCGGGAATTATATTATTAATACAGAACTAAAGTTAAAACTATAAACATTTTAGAATGATATCACCAGTGTTAAAATTAATTCTGTTGATAGCTTTTGTTTTTTTGGTTTTGATGTGTAACGCTTTTAATATATAGAGTTTTTGTTTATTACTGTTATGTTCTAATATTTTGGTGTTTTTTACTAGGAGTTTTCGAAATTGGGAGTTGGCAGGAATGTGCTGAGCTATGGCGCTGATAGGGGATAAATGCATTGTTAACCTTCTCGATAAAGTTGTAGTAGTCAAGCCAACATATATGTTTTTTTCGCTGTCGGAAACATAGTCTCCCAATGGGCATTTTAACCCATATACGATGTTCGCCCTATCTAAAACTCTGGTCAACGGGGAAGAATTATTAGTAATAATAATGGTTAGTAATAATAATGGTTAGTAATAATAATGGTTAGGTGTTTTTAATTTACTGTAGTAAATGCTAAGTTTTATTTTTTTTTAAATTTGGGTCAGTAGGAAGTACGTTTTTATTAATAATATTTGTTAATACTTGTTCATAAATTTTATAATTGTGATCAAACTGGTTACGGAAGAATAATTTTATCAATGTGTTAGGTGGAGGATTGGGTTTATCAATATTTTCGTGGGGGATTATTTTAAAGCTGTCTAATTTGTTGGTCAATAATAATAGTTAGGGAAGCCATTATTTATCAGAGTTTGTTTGATATTGCTGAGTTGATGTTGGAAAATAGTTGCGGAGGATGACATTAATTTGGCTCGATTTAATAAGTTTTTAATAATGTTTATTTTATATCTGAAGGGGCATTCGCTAAGAAAGTTAAGTAAAATAAAATAGATATGCTAATACATATATATATATATATATATATATATATATATATATATATATACATGGACGGCGGCAAAAGGGGGGGGCTACATTCCCCCCCACTTTTTGACTTGCCCCCCCCCCACTTTACGGTCATCAATAATGAAGTTATATATGCATGTGTTTAACCGGGCCCCCACTTTTTAGGAGAGCCCCCCCACTTTTATAACTGTGTCGCCGGTCCTGTTATATATATATATATATATATATATATATATATATATATATATATATATATATATATATATATATATTAATTTTAAGTAAATAATATTAAATTATTTTTACCTACATACGCCAGCGTTTCAAATCTTCCGCTCTCATCAGTGTAGGGATGATCTCAGACGGTCGCACGTATATATTAGCGGTATATAATATATATATATATATATACAATATATATATATATATATATATATATATATGTATATATATAATATATATATATATATATATATATATATATATATATATGTATATATATGTTTATATATATACAAATATGTATATATGTATGTATGTATATATATATATATATATATATATATATATATATATATATATATATATAATCTGTATCTACTTTACTTTTTTCCTTAGCTCATTTATCTCTCTCCTTTATTATCAAAATTGTTACATTTTTGGTAAGAAAAGTGAATGAAGGATTTCATCTAATATAAAAATCTGTTTCCTAAAAATGTAAATGTCAAAATATCTTTGTGACTAAAATTAAGCGATTTTTTTCTTCATTTAATTAAAATATTACGTGTATTCAGAAGCACACACACGATCATTAAACGTTGTCTCCAATCGGGTAAATTCATCTGTTTTGCGTTTATCACATAAACAGCGATTCGTCACTTCCGGTTTTATTTGTCTTACGAAATGTATAAATTTCTTTGTTAAAGAACTTTGCAGTATTTTAATTGTACGAAGCACGTACGAATTACCCTAATTTATGTTTCACTCATTGACCCACTCCCTTTTCGTATTAAAATATCGACATTTTACTAAATGTAGACATTTATTTGCAAATAAAATCAAGAGCATTGTCGTATTTTTATGTAACTGATAACGTGTATTCGTATATAAACACTGACACAAACTAACGATATTTTTTTTGTTCCGGCAAAATAGCCAAATAGCTGCGTATGAGCGCCAAGAAGGTTGCAAATAGGAACTGATAATAAAGTTTTTTTTTTTGAAATCCCAATGTAGATTCGGCGTTTTACTTTTTTTATTAGAAAAAAAAAAGAGTAATGTCTATTAATATAGAATGGAATGATAAGACAGCGTAAAATTTAAAATAATTAATCTTATGTGTAATAATTTAAGTATGAAAACGAAAACTTAACGCAAATAAAAAGAAACGTTCGATTAATGAATTACCCAGTGAATTAGCACATCATTTTTAATTTAGCAATTTTAACAAACGGAGCACAAGCTTTCATCGGATAATCGTCTCTTTTTATCATCCAATGAGAATTAACAGTAGAAACTCTAAAATGTATGTTTACAAGTCGCGCCAATAACATAGTGGGGGGCAAAAAACAAACAAAAGCAAACAAACAAAAAATAGGCTTTTGTTAGGGCAACCTAACAAAACAGAATAGAGTTATTTCCGTGGACCAAAGAAAACAGCGTTATCTCCCTTGGTAAAAAGACAGTGGCCGCCATGACACTTGCAAAGTAAACATAACGGCCTCACGATCAGACTTTACGCATCCAGCAGTTTTCTACATTTCCATTTAATCGGTGTTTTGTTAAATAAATTTGTTAAAGGTTCTACTTCGTCCTTTGATCATTTTTAGGTTGTTATTAAACCGACAACGACGTGTAAACATCAGACGTAACAGCTTCATAGAATCAAATATCGATGTCAGACGGATTGCTATTTAGATCTGACTTCGAAAATCCGGCAAGATAACAAGCCCCTTTAAGAAATTAAAGTTGAGCACTCTTGGGGATGTTAAAAATAGACAGTCAAAAAGCGCTAATGCAAAGTTCCGAATACGTTCGTCGAACACTCTCGACTAGTCTTCTATCTGTGCCCGCTTCTAGGTACATATAGATCTTAATTTCCCTTGATTATGTGACAGTTTCCGTCTTTTCACGATTAAGGTCAATAGGCATTTCCTGTCTTAGCGATAATCATATTTCGTTCTTATTATCAAGTGGCATCAAGTGGCTTCATGCCTTGTCTGGAGTGATTTCCATAAAAAAAAAAAAAAGAGAAGGAAGTTAATTTTTTAGAAAACTTAATTTTCTTTAATTTATAATTAAAAAATTATTGAAATTAATAAAATATGAATAGAAATGTTTATAATGGAGCAGGAGTGAACAGGCGTCTTCATTCATTTCCGAGAAACGCCGAGTGTGCCTTAAGGGTGTTCAAGACTATAAATGAACGGAAGATTATTTCAATAAAATGTCATTGTACTTGCATCTCTCTCACCTAATTAACGCTGAGTAAATCAATGCGCCTCCTTCGACAAACTGAATATTATAAAATGTAATGAATAAATAAATAAATAAAAAGCTAACATATGGGCTAAAAGCAGGAGAACATTGGGTTACTTATTCAACGCCAAACAACGACGGATCTTCCTACTAGTAACCCGGGATTCATTAATATGATTTTAGCTTATTTTTTTAAGTAATGATAATAATAATAAAAAATAATGTGTAAGTCATGAATAAATGGAAAAAAAAGAAAGCTCAAAATGTAAGGGAGATAACTGATATTTCTACCCTTAAGATTTTACAAAAATACTGCGTACGCCCGTGATCGTCAATAATATGTATGTGCCGGGTAAACTAAACTAATAAATTGATCATTATGAATTATGGGATACGTATTCTAGGCGACACGGTGAGTACAGTGACAACATTAATTTTAGTAAACTTTACAATTTTGTGCGTGTGCACACGAAACTGCACCGCTCAAAAAAGAAAAAAAATATGAAGGTGAGAATTCCGAGGCAGAAGCAATGCAATGTTGAAAAACCGGAAGGTGGAATAAATAAAAATAAAAATAAATGACAAGAGACGGTGAATCTCAGATCAATTCATTTATATTTCAAAATTTAAATATAAAGACAGTAAATTGTAAAATGGGCTTACTGTTAAATATTTAAAGGTTCGGAATGGTAGAAACTTTGATCATTTCGAGAGTAACAACCTCTCCTTTTCAAAAAGAAAACAAAAGTTGGACTGGCTGTGTGAGTTGAAAAAGCCAAGTGGACGCTGCTATTCAAAAAATAGGAATATGAGATTCGCAGAATAAAAAAAAGTCCTGCAGAAAATGCAATAGTTGAGATATGTAATCGATTATTAAGACTGATTAATTTAGTTAATCTTAAATAATAAACTAAGGCTGTACATCTTGCTTATACTCGTTTCTGGACAGGTATTCTGCTAGTATATATATATATATATATATATATATATATATATAAAGTAAAATTATATTTCACCTTATTTCATTGACCGACATAGCGCCGTAAAAAACATCTTAATACAGCATTTCTTTTTACTTGTATTCACTCCAATTAAGACATTTTTACACTTTAGACATAAGGGGCTACTGCTGTGATTAGAGGTCATATCTAAAATTAGCATCCGAAGTAGGGAGTTTGGCAGCAAGACATTTGATTGTATTACATTTACATTTCTGCATTTTGGTACAGTCGGGGAAACAGGGAGCAATGAGGGAATTTCAAAGGCATCGGTTCGAGGAAAGAAGCTATTAGAGTAGAAAATTTTCCGGCATCTGGAGACATCTGCAGTGAAGAGGTGGAATTTTGCTGATAGTTTGGTTGATCAGAGGTATTTACGCTTCGTATGTGCTTATATACAATAATGTTCGAATTCGTCGATTTCTATCTATTATTTGTTTTCTACTGGCTTGGTAATTTAAACGCGTGAGTAGGAGTGAATACCCCTCTCATAGGAATAAGTCGTAATACTTCGACCCAAATTACTGTAAAGAAAATACTGTAAAAATCAAATGAGGCCTGGCGGTAAGAAGCCAGAGTTCATAATACTTGGATCCGGGGTTCGAATCGTTCGATCGTCAGAAGGGTTACGTAATTCCATACTGGCGAGTGTATAAAAACACGAAACATATATATGTCTATGGATGTTAAAAAATATTTATTTATTAAATAATAATTATTAAGCTCCGATAAGTTGAGCACTTTGAGAAAAATTAAACTGAATATTCAAATTATGCACGATGCGAGGTTATCCCCCCTTTAGTAACCCGAAACACTGTTGGAAGCTCATTACTTGTGTTTACATTAAATTACAAGCCGTATTTCTCTCGCATTTTAAAGCGCGAGTGTCACGACAGCCTGATGGTAAGAAGCTGTGATTCATCATACTTCGACCGGGGTAATTTCATATTGACGAGTGTACGAACCCGAAACGTATATATATGTCCATGGATATTAAACAATATTTATTTATTTATTAAATAGTAATTTTTTATATATATATGAAAAGTGTATGTTTGTGTGACTATCCGATTGTCATGTTTTCCTAATCGGTAATCATTAGTAATAACAACATTAATTATATTAAAGGTAATACCATTCTGAAATTAGTCAGACATTATTTATTTTGCTTTACTTACTCATTTCGGACATATATATGTTAAACATTTTAATATTTAATATTTAAAAGAAGTTTTAAGTAAATTTACGTTACCACAAATAGCGTTAACGTTTAACCTCCGTGTTAAGACATTTTGCTTCTGAGGAGAGGAAGTAAGTACATAACCGGAGCGTCTGCATGTTCAGACCGTTAAAATAGACGTGGCTTACTCGTTTCAGTAATTATAAAAACAAACACGAATTTACATCTAAATTCGTGTGTTGGGTCATCTGAAGATCGCAAAGAGCGTGAAACCGTTGTTATGGTCCACTAAAAACCCGTAATTCCTTTAAGCAATGTAAAGCTATGTGTGATACAAGGGCAAATCAAAAACTTCGAGTCGGCCCCCAAAAAGCCATCTGAACATAACAAATATAAAAATATTGACATTTCTATTAATTTCGTGGTGTGCGCGAATGCTTAGGGATAAGATTGCTGACTAAACTTCTAGCGGTCAGGTTTCGAATCTCGGTTTGAAACAGTCACCATGTGTAGTCAGAATAATAAGCCGTGATACGCCCGAAATAGTTGTCCGTGGACCTTGCTTGTTGGTTGTATGTTATCTTGTTTGTTGGTTTGTATCCGTTCACAGTGGATTACATCACAAAAGATTGCCGCCGTTTATTAAGAGAGAGCGCGCGCGAGAGAGAGAGAGAGAGAGAGAGAGAGAGAGAGAGAGAGAGAGAGAGAGAGAGAGGGGGAAGAGATTCTTGATGACGCTACAAAATGATGACGTTATCAAATGATAGACTTAGATAGAGGGCGATTCTTTATAGCATCACAAAAGAATAACATCATCTATTAAAACAGAGAGGGAGAGAGAAGAGAAGGAATAAAAAACTGACCTAACGGGTCACAGGTCGTTTAGTACATCGATAATATCGCTAAATATCATGGATTTGCAAGAAGCAAAAGAAATGTTTATTAACCTATTTTATATATGATCTAATCGAGAAAAAAAATGTGATTGTACGAAAACGATGTTTTATTATGAGAAAGGAACCATAAGACTTTAGTTTCAGGGTCCTTCAGTACTTCAAGTGTCGAGGGCCATCTGGAAGGACAGCTTTTCGACATGATTCAAGAGTCTTAAATGAACATAAATGTTGATTTATTACTTGTTGTGTCGAAGATTGGTACTGAGAGGGGTGGAGTGGGAATAGGGGTATGAGTGAGAGTAGGAGGAGGAAAGGTGGAGGAATTCGAAGTAAAATCGTTCGAAATAAGAGAGAAATTAATTAGAAGCAGAGAGAGAGAGAGAGAGAGAGAGAGAGAGATAGGGCGGAGAAAGAGATAGGGAGAAATTGAGTTAGTATATGCGAGAGAGAGAGAGAGAGAGAGAGAGAGAGAGAGAGAGAGAGAAAGAGAGAGAGATAATATGTGAAAGAGAAATGGAGGGTTTAAGATGTAACAATTTTGATAAAGAGCTAGAGAGAAAAAAATGAACGTAAAGTGAATACAGCTAGTTTACACCCCCCCCCACACACACATATATATATATATATATATATATATATATATATATATATATATATATATATATATTACGTTTATTGTATTAGTTTCTGTAGATGTAAATCCGTTGAAATTCCATGCTGATTTTGTGTATATTTATGTTATGTGTGTATGTATATGTGCATGTATCTGTATAAGTAAGATATTAGTAGTGCAAGCTTTTACACATGTATGTATATATGTGAGTAGGTATTGATGGAGGTACATTCTATAGTGATGCATATAGATGAATGCAAGTTTATAACGAGTTAATTACAAAAACGTTAGAATAATAACAAAATAAGAAGTACATATATTTATATATATTGTAATATACTACGCTGAACTAATCAGTAGAAAAGGAGATGTATCCATTGGTAATGTGTGTGTGTATGTATGTATGTATGTATGTATGTATGCATGTCTATATGTATGTATATATGTATATGTGTGAGTGGATGTGTATTTTTGAATCCATATGTATGCATGTTTCTATCTATGTATTTATGTGCATGTGTGTTATTGTATGTTTATACGCATATATATATATATATATATATATATATATATATATATATATATATATATATATATATATATATGGATATGTGGATATGTATGTATATATGCGTATATATGTGTATATCTGTATATTGAGATATGTGTATATATTTGTGCTTGTTTTATTTTATATATGTATATATATGTATGTCTATGTGTGTACGTGTGTATCTAATGATTCGTGCGCACGTTTCTATTTTATATGAAGATCAGAGTATGTTGGTATTGATATGTCTGTATTTTTGTCTAGATATATATTTGTGTATATATATGATGAGATATTAATGCGTTAAAATGTATGTATGTAGATTAAAACTTTGAAGTGTTAAATGAAGAAGAAAGGAATCCAAGCTAAGTGGGTAATAAAAAAGAAAGAAATGGAAGGAACGGTAGTTAAAGAACGAATGATGTAGATAATAAAAATAATAAAAATGATAGAAACGAATTGAAAGAGTTAACAAATAAAGAATGTAATTCGATGCTGAACTTGACCGGTGAAAATGATAAACATATCCCATTACCCAAAAAGATTTACTAAGTAGAAAAGTTTTCTAAATTCATCTCACTCCTTTGTCTTCTTAGGTCTAAAGAGGTGGACTCTCTGTGACGAGTACAACTGGAACATGTATGCACATATGTAACCAATAATGTTTGTATGAATAAAAATTTATATGAATATATATAAATATATATATATATATATATATATATATATATATATATACACAAATTATTTATTTAAAACTATATGTCACATAGTTTTTTAGTAAATATTTTGTATTTTAGCTCTCACTTTTTGCGATCGAGCACTTTATTGATTTCTGTTAGAAATCACATCGTTAGATGTTCACACTACCCCTTCCTCCTACCGGAAGGAGAAAGTGACCTTAGGACTTTACTTTTGGCATTTGACCTGAGGGATTTATTTGGTGCCATTTTTGAACACGCGGTGAAAATAAAATCTTTTTTTCTTCAGTTGAGATTTAGCGAGGCAGCCGTCAACCTAGTGCCACCTCCATTGATTTATTATTGAATTTCCAATAAACCTTTAATTATAATTTTATCAGTTGAGATTTGCGAAGGAGCAGTCAACCTCGTACCAACTCAATGAATTAACTATTGAATTTCTAATGAACCTTAAAAGCGTTTTATACGAGCAATGCGTTAACCTCGTATCAACAGAATTTATTATTGACTTTTATGTTGAATTACCAACAACTTTACTGAGTTGCTACCAAAACTCGTTCTGCCTTTAATTGTTCTTTCAAAAGACGTGGGGGGTTCTCTAAGTGATGCAGCTTATTCGGGTGTCAATTTGACGACCAAATTGTTGGATTTATTATTGACCTTTAGAAAAGATGATCATGTACTAGTGGGAGTCTTCTAGGAATTAATTAATGGAGATTGGAATTGTCCAGATTACACGAAACAAACATCTCATGTTGATCATTAATTATAATTGATTTAAAGCCAAGGGTCTCTCTTTATTTCATTCAATGATAGAGAGGTTAGGTATAACAGCGAAATTGTAAAAAAAAAGTTATTTAATTAGCTCGTGTTCTTATATAACAACTATTAAATTACTCTGTTAAAAATCACGATTATGGTCTGAAAAAATATTATTGTTACTTAAGAAAAGTAATTCAATTTATTACTCTAGGTAATATGAAGTTCGTCATATACCAAAAATAAAAACAATATTTTAATTACAAATGATGCCATACCAGACAGAAGAACATATTCTATATAATTACTTGAAAAAGTAATGATTATCTATTACTTTTTTGCTCCTCTATTGGGAGTGTGTTAGGAATCGCATCGTTAGATGTTCACACTCGCCCCTCCCTTCTACCGGAAAGAGGAAGAGACCTTAAGAGTTTACCTTAGACATTTAACCTCATGGATTATTTGGCGCATTTTTTGAACACGCGGTAAAAATAAAATCATTTTTTTCTTCAGTTGAGATTTGCGAGGGAGCAGTCAACCTCGTACAAACTCGATGAATTTACTATTGAATTTCCAATGAAATTTTAAGTATAATTTTATCAGTTGAGATTTACGAAGGAGCAGTCAACATTGTATCAACTCGATGAATTTACTATTGAATTTCCAATGAAATTTTAAGTATAATTTTATCAGTTGAGATTTACGAAGGAGCAGTCAACCTTGTATCAACTCGATGAATTTACTATTGAATTTCCAATGAAATTTTAAGTATAATTTTATCAGTTGAGATTTACGAAGGAGCAGTCAACCTTGTATCAACTCGATGAATTTACTATTGAATTTCCAATGAAATTTTAAGTATAATTTTATCAGTTGAGATTTACGAAGGAGCAGTCAACCTTGTATCAACTCGATGAATTTACTATTGAATTTCCAATGAAATTTTAAGTATAATTTTATCAGTTGAGATTTACGAAGGAGCAGTCAACCTTGTATCAACTCGATGAATTTACTATTGAATTTCCAATGAAATTTTAAGTATAATTTTATCAGTTGAGATTTACGAAGGAGCAGTCAACCTTGTATCAACTCGATGAATTTACTATTGAATTTCCAATGAAATTTTAAGTATAATTTTATCAGTTGAGATTTACGAAGGAGCAGTCAACCTTGTATCAACTCGATGAATTTACTATTGAATTTCCAATGAAATTTTAAGTATAATTTTATCAGTTGAGATTTACGAAGGAGCAGTCAACCTTGTATCAACTCGATGAATTTACTATTGAATTTCCAATGAAATTTTAAGTATAATTTTATCAGTTGAGATTTACGAAGGAGCAGTCAACCTTGTATCAACTCGATGAATTTACTATTGAATTTCCAATGAAATTTTAAGTATAATTTTATCAGTTGAGATTTACGAAGGAGCAGTCAACCTTGTATCAACTCGATGAATTTACTATTGAATTTCCAATGAACCTTAAAGGCGTTTTATTGTTGTCCATACAAGCAATGCGATAACCTCGTGCTAACAGAATGTATTATTGACTTTTATATTGAATGATCAAGAACTTTACGAAGTGATGACGGAACTAAAAGGCTACGGTCACGCAGAACCGCATCATTCTGCAAAGAAAAGAAGACGCATCCTATGTCGCCATTTTTTATGAAATCAAGATAACTGTGGCTTTTTCTAACGGCGCGATTTAGCCATAATCTTTGTGAGAAGAAATTCTCACATTTCTTTTAAACATATCTTGACGTACTATATATATATATATATATATATATATATATAGTAAGTTCTGAAAATATATTTATGGAAATTAAGCTACACAGAGGCTTTCACGTTTCATCCCCGTAGGGAACTGTCAGGTTAAAATGCCTCTGTGTAGTTTAATTGCCATAAATATATTTTCATAACTTACTACCTAGCTCTACTCACGTATTAAGTACTGTTGAAGTAAATACTGAAAATTGATACATGAAATATTATATCACCTTATAACATTTCATGTGGATACATAAAATAATATATATATATATATATATTTATATATATATATTAATTAATGAAGTTCAAATATATTGACAAGGTGAACATAACACTAATTATCGAAAGTGCTCAATAACGAGTAAAGTATTTATAAAGTTCAATAAACACTGGTACAGTCGACGCCAATTAATACGCGTTTCGATGTTATTACATCTTATCAAGACTGTGGAAAAACCAAAAGTGAAAATCAACTTTGAAACTGTCACCAGAAAATCAGGATAGGGAAGAAAAGAAAGAAAGAACGCAAAAAAGGAAAAGAAAGGAAAACCCGAGGTCATGAATCACAGATTACTTGGTCAAACACTCCAAGAACCCACCCCTCTTTCTCTATAACTCTCAGTGTAATAATTATGAAACCCACTAGATAGAAAAAAAAAAGAAAAAAGAAAAAGAAAAACAAAAACAAAATTATACTGAACAACAGACTTGCATCTGAAAGACTTTTGGCCGACCAACTCAAAAAATTAAGTGATTAACTTATTTTGCCCAAATTTTGAAATAAATGAAGTAGTTATTTACGTATATAAAAAAAAATTGTTTATTAAAATTAATTCAATAAAATGTCTTATTATAGCGTAACGTTATTAATAAAGAAAAAAACTTTCGGTTGTTTAAATTAATTCAATAAAATTCAATTTTTTCAATGTAAAAAAAAAACGAAAAAAAAACAAAAAACAAAATTAACTGTGAATTTCTAAAATATGCTATATTTAATTTGAACTTCATATTACATTTTTGAAATAATTTAAACATTTATCTTTTTTATCACTAGCAATCTTAATTTAGTATTTCCACCGAACAGTTGTATAATTAATGTTTTAGTAGTATAATTTGAATAAGTGCCAATCAGATAATCCTAACTGTATTATTAATTATTATTATTATTATTATTATTATTATTATTATTATTATTATTATTATTATTATTATCACAAGCCTTGATTAAATCAACAAATATTAGAACTTAGTATAATAAGTTCTCTTAAAATTATATATATATATATATATATATATATATATGAAGAATTCGAACGCAAAACGCGATAAATCCAATTCGTTTTAATTGAGACCGTAAACAATAAAAACACGAATATATTACATCTAGACTTCAAATGAAAGCTGATTTTAATTTAAATTTAAAAGAAATTATTTCGATATCATATTATGTAAAAAATAATTATGGGATGTCGTCGAGTGTTGAAATGCAACAATTTTTGTAGGGACAGTCTCGTGATTTTGAAAATGGCGTTAATCGCGTTTTGCATTCGAACTCTTCATATATATATATATATATATATATATATATATATATATATATATATATATATATATATATATATATATATATATATATATATATTTAATTCAGTTCCGAAATGTGGCTGTTTACGCGTCTGATAAAACTCATCTAGGTCGAAATAATTCATAATGCGAATAGCCCTAATCTTTGTTTAGTTTATTTCCTTTAAACTTATATATATATATATATATATATATATAATGTTAGTTGGAGATAACCCATTATTTTTATTTATTATGTTTTTATTCTTTCTTCCTCTCTTTTTTATTCTCTCTTTTTTTATTCTTTTTTATTCTTATGCTAAATTTTTTTTATATATATTTTTTCATATTTTTTTATATATATATTTTTAATATATTTTTTAATATTTTTTTATATATTTTTTAAATATTTTTTTATATTTTTTAATTTTTTAATTTTTTATTCCCTTTAATCTTGAATTTCCTCGTGTTTTAAATCTCAACGGTCTCATTACACTAAATTTAAATTTAAACAAACACACACAACACACTGAGTAAATAACGCGTCCCAACGAGAGTGTCATGTGACTTCACATTTCCAAAACAGATGACAACAGAAGCTGAAGAGAGCCGGATGGGTAAGACCTTCCGTGCTTGAAACCGACGGTACGAATGTTGTACTAATTTTTCTGTACCAGAATAAATAAATAAATATATATATATATATATATATATATATATATATATATATATATATATATATATATATAATTTCGAATAATATTTCTACAAATAGTCTCTAGGATTTTCTTGAAAAAAATTACTCAGTAATTTCTAAAGGTTGATGGAGAGAGTATATGTGCGATATACGTACAAAGCGAGAAATGGAATTGAGAGAGTATATTTATATATATATATATAAAGAAGATTTTGTAACATTCCAAAAGGCATAGATTTTATTTATCTTAGCCAACATTTTTTCAAAACAATCACTTTTGCTACAATGTTACGGTTCCGTTTCGTTCAGTAGTGGACCAACCAACATTTTTATGTCAATATCGGATCGACAAAAAATGTTCTAAATTAAAAAACTATATATATGCTCTGTTGTTACAAGTTGACAATTATCGAGCTTTCAATTGGAAAAGGTTGGTATGCATAAAGAATAGAATGCTAAAACATATATTTCCACACTGTTATATATATATATATATATATATATATATATATATATATATATATATATAAAGAGAGAGAAAGGGGGAGAGAGAGAAAGGGGGAGATAATTAAATAAGAATGGATTGTTTCTTAAAAGCATGAAACCCGGTGTAATGTCATTTGTGGACCTGAAATATATTTTGTGAGTATATCGGTATCTGACGCGATCGGACTTCCTGATGGTAGGTACACAGAGATCGCGTTACCTGGTGTAATGCCGTGTGTGATATCGGAGGGTATGATCGCGTTGTGGTTGGTTTGTTTGTCAAAAATTAATTTGTAGAGTTTTGTAATGGCGTAAAAAAGAACCAGATTCGGGATTCTTGGTCACACAGATAATATCCTCAAACCCTTAGTACCCACTATCGCTAGCGAGATCAAAGACAGTACACACATCATAAATATATGACGAATGATCGAGAAATTACCAAAGGAAGCACTACTGATCACTGTGGACGTCTAATCACTTTACATCGATATCCCGCACAATGAAGGAATACAAGTGTTAGGAGATTTCCGAGGTGATAGGAATTTCCCCACTGAGCATTTGTAGAACATCTGTGACATAATCTTTTTCATTCTCACCGACACCAACTTTGAGTTCCAATGTCGATATTTCTACAACTCCGAGCAACTGCTTTGGGACCGAAGTAGCGCCAACATGTCCATGCACGCACACGAAATAAAATGTTACCCATAAAACCACACAAAGTAAAACTTTATTGACAACAGGTTCTTTATATGGACGCACAGTAAACAAGCCTTATTAAATTTCAAAACACACATAAATAGTTGCTATTAAACTCGCATTCGAATACTCTCATACGTAAATCCCTTTCTTCGATATTCTAGTGCAAATCAATAACGGTTACATCACGATATCTTTATAACCAAACCTACAGATAGTCATAGATACCGACATTTCAATAGCAATCGTCTCGATAATCGCAAGAAGTGTTTCATTTATAGCATATGTATACGCATCAAACGCATTTTCTCTAATCCCACCGAATAAAACATAAATAGAAGCCTATTGTCTTTATAGCAACTACGTCCGCAAATTCATCAAAGTAGCCATACAGAAAGTCTCAACGCTAAGAACACGAATTAACTTGATATACAAGGCAAATAAAAAGCAACATAATGCCAATGGTTTTCGACTTCAACTAGAAGTAGATACAAACTCTCTTTTACTATTAGAAGATTTCAATTACCTTAAAAGTAGTTCTCTGAAATTAGTTCTCTTTTTAACAAACGGCGCATCAACGTTAGAAGGAAAACACCAAATTTATCGTGATTGTCATTCCCCACATATCAGCTAACAGTAAACCACATTCAGTTAACATGCGTCACACATCGCTTCTAAATGTGTAAGCACCGAGTCACAGATTTCTTCATCACTCTATCCAGTTCTCAATTAAAGACTGAGCCCCTAACCTCACCTGCTATAGCCACAACGTTATCAACTATATTTTTGTACCAATTGCACAAGCACCCAATTCCGCTAAAGATTTAACAGCTTGGCTCAGTACTGGTCGCACAGCACCACGATTTACCAAAATGACAAAATAGAGAAAACTTTTTTTTTTCTATTATAGACAAACTTAAGTTCCGCACAAAAACGCAGAGAAACTAAACTAAATGGACACACAAATCACACATGCTGGGATCAAAGTGTAGTATCTGTTCCGATGGATACTACACCCCATAAACTGGTATCGTCTTGGCCTTCGGGGCTTTATTTACGCCTGTCTATGGGTCTGTCCTGTGCAGTTCTAGGAGGTCCACCCTCCCAGGCTTTGCCTCCCCTCTTTGGGCAGGGGTAAGTTTATTGCCTACTGCCTGAGGCGCCCCTACCGGGGAATGCCGACGGGGCTGCCCAGGCAATTTTTAATGGCCAGAGTGCTTACCTTCTCGGTCGCTGGCTTTTCAAACCCCACTTTCTGACCTGACCATGGGTCACATCTTACCTTGTGGGAGTAAGATAAAACTGGCCTTGTGCCTAACCTCCTGAAGAGGAGGTAAATAATACACATAAAACACACAGTAACGGACTTACTTCGAACATAGGAATACTATATCATCATAATCTTTTAAGAATCTTCATTTGTCACCAGTCTGGTACGAAATGCGAAAAAGAAATTCATCTGTCACCAGTCTGGTACGAAATGCGAAAAAGAAATTCATCTGTCACAAGTCTGGTACGAAATGTGAAAAAGAAATTCATCTGTCATCAGTCTGGTACGAAATGCGAAAAAGAAATTCATCTGTCACCAGTCTGGTACGAAATGCGAAAAAGAAATTCATCTGTCATCAGTCTGGTACGAAATGCGAAAAAGAAATTCATCTGTCATCAGTCTGGTACGAAATGCGAAAAAGAAATTCATCTGTCACCAGTCTGGTACGAAATGCGAAAAAGAAATTCATCTGTCACCAGTCTGGTACGAAATGCGAAAAAGAAATTCATCTGTCACCAGTCTGGTACGAAATGCGAAAAATAAATTCATCTGTCATCAGTCTGGTACGAAATGCGAAAAAGAAATTCATCTGTCATCAGTCTGGTACGAAATGCGAAAAAGAAATTCATCTGTCACCAGTCTGGTACGAAATGCGAAAAAGAAATTCATCTGTCACCAGTCTGGTACGAAATGTGAAAAAGAAATTCATCTGTCACCAGTCTGGTACGAAATGTGAAAAAGAAATTCATCTGTCACCAGTCTGGTACGAAATGCGAAAAAGAAATTCATCTGTCACCAGTCTGGTACGAAATGCGAAAAAGAAATTCATCTGTTTTTTTCAAACGCGTACATTTGTTTAAAAACGTGCATTTGTTTTAAAGAAACAAAACCCAACTATAAGAGTATCAACCGTTTTTTTCTGACATGGCTTTAAATAGTAGACGTACTCATGACCCGTTGGGTCATAACTACTACCACTACTTATTCCACTTTGATTTCATCCAAGAATTCATGATTCTATATTAAGAGATGCTTCATTGCCTAACTAAAAATAATAAGCGTCTTTACATTTCTATTATCTTTATAGGTAATGCAAAAGTAAAACACACTATTATTTTTTATATCTAATTTACATACGTGTTTACGGTGTGTACGAACACACTATGTAAATTAGATGGAAACATAGAGTCATTCTTTCTCTAAACGCCCACAGAGACATTAAGAAATATTTGCGAGTTGTTGAATCAACATAGAGTGAGAGGACGAGAGTTAAATATAAATAGCTAAGAGAGAGATGCGTGACTTATTTGGGTAATTATAAATTACGGATAATTAGAACAATTAAAACCGAATTCATTAAAAAAATAACTCAATCCCGGAACTTAGGTATATTTTAGCATGTATTTTGTGTTATTCAATTATATATAAAATGTCTCGTTGATTGACTCACATTTAGTATAATAATAGATTTTCACCTCGCGCGTTCTAGTATCATCTGCAGTTTCCATTTTTAGATTCAAAATTTAAAAGAGGTTGAGGATAGATATCGTGTAATGAGTTATTTACAAAAAGGAACGGCCCATTTAAGTGCAAACAAATGTTAATTGCGAATAGCGAACTCATTAAAAATGTAATTAACCCAAATTGTCGGAATGTAACAACCACTTATTCTTTCCGTTGAAGACATATTTTCTCTGACGAAATACATTTGTCAGAAGATTATAAATACTAGTGTCAGTCAAAAGTTTTACAAACTTTGGATTTTGTTAACTTTGGTAGGTACGTCAACTCATAATCATTAGGGAATTATGTTTGCAGAGAGATGTTATCACGTAAACAGGATGCGAGATCAGCGAGGTTCAGGTGGTTAACCAGTTAAATCAGTCGCCTGGCATGGGAACGATAACCGACGTAGGATGACGGGTGAACCACCTTGCATGGGAACAGGGGTGCGAGCATGTCTGAGATGTTTTAAACGCCTCTTACAGGAAGCTACGCGCTTTAATAAGGGCATCCTTTCGCACCCTTCTCTCCGTGCCACACTCTTGTTGATACACAGTAAACACAAACTCATCTGAATAAACTATATTTTCTTCGATTTTGAATGTGTTCTTGGGTTATCATCGTTTGTGGTTGCCGTGCTGGACTTTAATTCCAGGTCAATTATGTCCACCGTCATGCAAGATAACAAGATGCGGGCCACCGGAGCACGCCGAAAGAAAGCACGTATGATTTCTAAGTATGATGATTTAACTGTTGGTCACCCGAACCGCGACGTAAGTGTCGGTGTCCCCCTAGACGTGTTAGGATATGCAACATTTTATCCTGATCTTGAAGATAAGGAACCGCAATAGTCTGTGAGGTATCAAGTTCACTTTATACTCATCATATCAGCCGCATGGATTGGAGCACGGCTTTTGAGGTATCCACGCTTTTAGGCCTAAATCATCTTCAGTAATTACCCCATTGCCATCGTAGAAAGATATGGCACAAGGCCGGACAGTGAGAGATAGTAAATCGAGCGCGCCAGAAGTGAGGTGCATTCTGAGCAGTCCTTCGACAATACCCATTAAGGGCGCCTCATGCGATTAGCAATAAACCAACCCCTTTTCAAAGTAAGAAGGAGGGTGCTCCTCCTAGAACTGGACAGCACCATACCTTACCCCGACAGAGCAGGGCCAGCTGATAGCATAGCGGCCCAGACCCCGTCGGACTTATTGTCAAGGACGTATCTTTAATTAGAATAAAGAGGAAAGCGTTTTCATTCTGCCCGGCTTAAATGATCATTGAGGTTCTTGCAACCCGAGGAACATTTCTTAAACTATCCGGTTACCGCCGTACGGTTATCAGTGCCCCTATGTAAATATTGCAAAACCACTATCTATCTATCTATCTATCTATCTATCTATCTATCTATCTATCTATCTATCTATCTATCTATCTATCTATCTATCTCAATCTCTTAATATCTATCTATCTATCTATCTATCTATCTATCTATCTATCTATCTATCTATCTATCTATCTTAATCTCTTCATATCTATCTATCTATCTATCTATCTATCTATCTATCTATCTATCTATCTATCTCAATCTCAATCTCTTCATATCTATCTATCTATCTATCTATATATCTATCTATCTATCTATCTCAACCTCTTAATATCTATCTATCTATCTATCTATCTATCTATCTATCTATCTATCTATCTATCTATCTATCTATCTATCTGAGGATGTTGTTTGTTATTTTACTTGAGACCGGTCACACTTCGTCTGTACATGAATGTTTTAGATGGTGGGAGGAAGGGTGAATAAATAAAAAATAAAGGGCGAATGCTAAGAAAAGATGGGATGAAGAATGGAATGATGTAAGCAATTACGAGGGAGAAAGAGGAGAAGGAAGAGGAAGAGGAGAAGGTGGGAAGATTTTAATTCCATCTAGTCAGAGTAACACAAAAAGGTAAATACATGATTTTTTCATATATATATATATATATATATATATATATATATATATATATATATATATATATATATACAGGATTTACTCCTAAAATAATTCAGCGATTAATATGAATTTTGCAACACAGCTGCTAAGTGTAAGAAATCTAAATTTGGGCTATATTTTGTTTAATTTAATTTTACACAAAGGGGGTAAAAAGGGGATGCAAGCTCTTCGTTAAAATTCAGATACCTCCGAATTTTTGTGAAATTTGAGCAATATGTATTAGACATAAATTAATAAATATTCCCCTAATTTCGTTTTTTAAGTATGTTAAATGATGTTCAAAGGCATAATATGGGAAAAAGCTCCTATTAGAAAATTCAAATATATATTCAATTAGCATCACATTTGATCCATGAATATAACGGATTTTAATCAAAATTCGAATAAGGATTCTAGACATAATGTTTAATATCATTATATAGTAATTTTAATATTTGTAAGGGGACATAAAAGTGGTGCAAAACTGTTCTGTTCGGGAAATTAATTTCACCCGTCCTGGTATATATATATATATATATATATATATATATATATATATATATATATATATATATATAATTTTATATCATATCCAATGTTTTGAAAGACAGATTCCCATATTTCACAGAATTTATTTTCTTATTTAGCATACAAGTGTATGCCTATAGATGTCTTTATGTTATGACATGTTCCATTAGAAAAAATTAAAAAAAAGATTTGATGATGAATACTGTAATCTATGGACTTTATTTGCCTTGTTTTTCATTGTTCTTTATATAATCAGCACTGAAGATAGCCACACCAAGAAATAAATGCAGAGGAGCATTTACATATATCTTGGTGTATGCCGAAACAATGTATGCTAAATAAGAGAATAAATTCGGTGAAATATGAGAATTTATTTTTCAAATCATTGGATATGATATAAAATCGAATAAAAATGTATAACATGGCTCTGTCCTTAAACTATTGTGCTATAAAAAATCATTTATGTTATAAAATTCATATTTGAACATAAAAATCAAAAAATCAAATAGAAATAGAAATACATATGTACATATACAGGGTGAGCCAAAAGTAGGTGGACAGTAAAAAACATTTTCCTTCTTGATTTACACAGCTTTGAAGTCTGCCTCTTACGCTTCGACAAAAATATGTTTTTTACTGTCCACCTACTTTTGGCTCACCCTGTATGTATATATATATATATATATATATATATATATATATATATATATATATACTAGAAGAATACTCATCACAGGACGGTGAAATTAATTTCGTAGAATTACATTTTTTTAATTTATTTTTTATTTTTATTTTTTTAATCTTCCTCCCACAGTGTAAGATGTGACACAAGGTCGGGAAAGTGGGATTTGAAAAGCCAGCGCCCGAGAAGGTGAGCATTCTGGCCTACGAAACATGCCTGGGCAGCCCCGTCGCATAAGGTTTTTGGAAAAACCCAAATTAAAAAGGTTCTTGAAATTAGCTCAGTAACATGAGAAAAATACCTTTTTGAAACGGCCAATAATTTCGTGCAAGAATGCACTGGGGCGGAAGGAAAGGTCACCGTCTAAGGCTAAAAAAGAAACTAAAGAAAAATGTCGAAAATTTAATGACAATAAATGTTTTTTCTAGCCATGAAAAAAGGATGAAATAAGCTAAGTTTAAAAACATAAAACAGAAAAGTATTTAAATTATCTTCCTTATTAAAAGGAAAATAAGATTAAAGGAGGCGTTGTGATATTTACTAATGGGGCAAATGTAAAAAAAGGGGGTAGTTGTGGTATAAGGATGGGCGCCCCTTTGTTGGAGCTGAATTTCCTCACATTAAAGGCCAAACTTTGTGCCTGATATGCTATCGTGGAGAGGCAAGTAAATCGATACATTATGTTATTTCATTAAAAGATCGCTGCAGTCACCATTGACAACACTCTGTCGTCAATCAACTTTCCGCTGAAGTCGAATTTGACAGGTGTTTACAGTACTGGCTGCCGTTGAATATGTCGAAAGGTCAAGGGTCAAATCAACTGTTTGCTGACACAGAGACTTGTTAAACTGAGAATAAAACGAGTGACTGTTTTCCTTCTTTCTAACTGTCACCCTCTTTTTAATATGTATTCTTGTTTTCTCTCCTTTTGCTGAAGGGTTTTTTTTTCTCTCTCTCTCTCTCGTTTTTGTCACGGCGAGAGAAAACTCAGCAGTTGATAGTTTACTTAAAAAATTTTTTTTAACGTAGTTCACCCCAAACAAGGCAGGCCGCCACTGTAGACGTAAGGGGCTACTGAGAAGAAAGAAAAGGGGAGAAGGTTGGGGAGGGGGTCAAACTAAACTGGGATCTGCGCAGCGAGATGTCTGTTTACATTAATTTTAAATTTCTGCATGTCAGTACTGTCGGGGAAACAGGGGGCAGGGAGGGAGTTCCATAGGCCAGCAGCACGAGGAAAGAAGCTATTTGAGTAGAAAGCTCTCCGGCATCTGGGGACCTCCACAGTGAATGGATGGGATTTAGTTGATTGTCGAGTTGGTCTAGTGAATTTACGTCCAGGGGGCACCAGAGTAGCCAATTCATCGGAGCATAATCCATTGAAATATTTGTAAAACAAGCACAAGGATGCCAAATTGCGGCGATGGGACAGGGACTGGAGCTTGGTTGACAGTGAGGAACCTATTAGGTTGGCGACTCTTTTTTGGATCTTGTCAAGGAGGGAGAGAGTAGTAGATGATGCGCTTCCTCTTACAACGGTCGCATGCGAGCCATATTTCGAGTTTTTTATGTTTCTTGGAATGTGAAAAATACATTTTATATTCTTATATATCAAATGATTGTTTTTCCAAAGCGTTCAATTTCCCGAAAGACATCCCAAATCAGCCCAGCAAATTAATTCTCCGGAGAGAATTAATGACGCCTTACAACCCGTCAAATAAACCGAAAGGATTAACTTCTTCATAAAGGGGAATATAACTATTGTCTAACCCCGGGAGCTAGTGGTCCGTTCCAGGACGATGGGATCCCTTTCAGAGACGCTCCCATGGCGCGGGCACACCACGTTACACTCCTCATGGAACGATAGTACTACATATGGCCCCGTGTCCACGACAGTATCAAATGTTTTGCCGAAATAAGGGGTCGTTGGTCATCTTTGGTCTAAAGTTATAAAAATGATAAAATGAATACCCTACTCTTCGTAGGAGTCATCTCAGTCATCACAATACCACATTTACTCTAAAGGCCATCTTTCTTAAGATATTTCAGAATTTACTTGAAGTTTAACATTTTCATTTTTGATAAATATATTTATATACTAATTAATTGTCAGAGTGGGAGAACAGAAAACGGTCAGGAAGACCTTCTCAACCATTTCTTAATAATAGACTGCACACTGTTTTTCGTTTTTGTAAGAGCCGACAAAAGCAGGTCAATCTCTAAATGGGGGTGGGATCTAGTGGGAAAAAAAAGGAAAAAGGTTGAGTTTGTGGTAGTGGATGGTGTCCTTCTAAGATGAGTACAATTTGGGGGAGGCCGTGGGAAAACATTAAAGTTGGGAGTGGGCATTTTGGAGGAGCTCTATTACCATGGGGGGGGGGTCGAAGGGCTGGGATTCGACAGGACCAGAAACCGCGTGCGCCATGCTCAGGAAGGGAACTCGTACTCATACTTTCAGAGGCCAAGGAACACTAATAAAGTTGTATTAATTTTTGAAAGTACGTTTTTCTTAATGTGAAAAGTTACTTGTTATCTTGAGAAATTTCTCTTCAGTTCTCGTTTTTATTAATTTGGGGTAAAAATTGTTATTCGTGTTTTGATTAAATTAACCTTATTTTTTTTAAATTGAAAAAAAAATGAACAAAGCAAAAAAAACTACTGCGCTATTATTTTCTTAGACGTAGCTATAACTTTATTCGGTTTAAAAATACGTGTTTTTATTGACGTCTTGAAAGGCTTGGCCTTTTGTTGTATCTTGTTGTATGAAGAAACTTTCACTGGTCGGGACAAATATCTCACATGGTCGGGTGGAGCTTTTTAGGCGGAGATCTTCTTTACGAGTTTGTTTGGTTCGGTGTTCTCGGCAATGAAACACACGGAAAGAGTTGTACTAAAAAAACTATCGATCCATTGGTGCTGTTATAGATGACGCGCCTGATTTCCGTGACTTCGCGTCGGCAACAATCGGGTAGGTCGCGGAAGCGCCCGAGAGTTGCCGAGACGAAAACGCCAAGCGTTAATGGAAGACTTGCAGGCGATAATATAATACGAATAAATTCAAAGAAAAATACATAGATAAAAAGATAAAAAACGAACAAACTGTAGGGTGGGGGGAGAGAGGGTCAAATGAACCATTTTCAATCAAATGTGTAGAAAGAAAATGGTTTTTTTGGTGGGGGTGGGGGGGATTGTGTTAATGTTTTCTTTTTCATTTGTTTCGCTGTTTTTTTTTTTTTCTTCTTGTAAAACACACAAAGAAAGAAAATGGTTTAGGGTTAGGGTTAGGGTTAGGGTTAATGTTGGGTTTACGGTTAGTGTTTAGGGTAAGGGTTAGGGTTAGGGTTTAGGGTTAGGGTTAGAGTTAGGGTTTAGGGTCCCCGTTAGCGTTAGGGCTCTCGTTCTTAGCGCTAGCCAAGCCCTGCATTCAAACTGTAAGACTGGCAGACGCTAATACAAGACGAATAAATTCAAAGAAAAAATACAATCATTTTTTGTTTTGTTAAAATATATATATATATATTTTTTTTTTTTGGGGGGGGGGGGTAAAATTTTATCAATGTTTTTATAAAATAAAAGAAAGAAAAAATGATATTATTCCGTCAGCGCTCGGCCGCTTCCGTGACATGCCCGATCGTTGTCGACGCGAAGTCACGGTAATCAGGCGCGCCATCTATGACAGTACCGATTCCTTTTTAAAATAGCAAATCATTTTATAGCAGTAGTAAGAGTATTTTCATACTCGTGTTGTTTTCTTCTGAAATAGGCAACTTCTTTTGGGATGATTCTGATAGTCGGGGTTCATACCTTTCGTCGGGTGAATAATGGCGGAGATTCTTCATGAGGAAAGATCTTCAGGTCGTAGCTTAAGCACCTATATCCTCAATTTGACTCTTATAATAATATTATTATGTACTTAGAAGGAGTTATAACACAAGTCATCGTCAGCGATTTCTCACGACAACAATCGGTGGTGTTCCCTAGAGTCTGAGTGACAACAAGTCTCCCTAGATTTCCAGTACTCTCAACACTTTGTCGATCAAAACAGCAAATGAGCTTGCGGTACCACAACAGCCGCCTACCATTGATTTCTCGCTGGCAACAACCATTGGTCTCCCCTGGGATGTGGGTATCAATAAGCCTCCCAAAAGTCCCAGCACACTCCGCACTATTTCAGTGCAGGTCTGGTTAGTGCTCTCCCTCTTCGGTCTTCTCATCCCCTTGACCCTCTACGACTATGTTGTCTGGTGTCAGCCGAGGCCGGCGCCATTAGTTTTTGGAGGGGGAGCAGCTTATGATATTTCTTGCAGTTTCTGTTCTTTGGTTCGTGCGGTTGTGTTCTTCATGTGGTTTTGTTTTCTTCCTATTGTAACTTCCATGTGACTGGTTACCATTTGTAGCTTATGCGGGTTGGTTTCCGTATTCGAGGATTTTCCTTAAGATTGCAGCTGTTTTGATCATCGCCTTCCTTTGTATGGTGTCAGTGATCCTATTGATTCTAATTTCTCCAGTTTATTTTGGACTGTTACTAGTGATTCTACGATAATTCGTATTATATTGACTTTCTTCATGCTCCATATTCTTTTCACTTCTCTGGCAAATTCCGTGTATTTGCTACGTATTTCCATTTCCTTGATCTTCATCTGTGGACTGCTGGAACGGCGAAATCTACGATTTAGCAGGATTTTTCCTCCTTGTCGATTAGTATGACATTAGGCCCCCTTGCTTGCACGAGTTTAACTGTTTATACATCCATATCCCAAAAGATTTTGTTTTTAGTTTTCCAGTACTGTCTCTGGTTTATTTTCATACCATTTGTTTGCGTGTTCGAAATGCAATCGTTTGCACAGTTTCCAGTGTACTCCACACAGTCATGACTGTTATTGTATTCTTTTGGGGCTAGTTTGCTGCATTCACTTATATGATTTACCGTTTCGTCTTATTGTCCACATAGTCTGCATTTACTGTTTTCCTGGGTTTTATCTATTTTAGCTTTAATGTATTTTGCCCTAATTGCATTGTTCTGTGCAGGCGTCAGTAAATATTTTGTTGAATTATTTTCTTGTCAGTCTAATGAAGCATCCATGAGGTTGTTTTTTTTTCTACTTTTCTTTTCTTAACTTTTTGTTTCTGGTTTTGGTGCTTCCCGAGTTGTATGTTGGGACGGTGTCTCTTGCTGCAATGATTGGCCTTTTTGTGTTCTGGTTTATGTATTTCTACAGCTCTTTTTGTGTCTTCCACGCAATCTTCCATACTTACCAGTCCTCTTCTCCCTTCATTTCTTTTCATGGAGAGTCTGTCCGTATCGTCTTTTGGGTGTAGTGCGTTGTGCATGGTCATTAATTTCCTATTCTTCTGGTCAAGGTGCTTGAGTTCTTCTTTAGTCAAGCCTATGAATGGTCAAGACTATCTTATTAGTGATACTGCTTAGGTTTTAATTTCTTGTACTAGATTTCTGCTATATAATTTCATTTCTAAAAGTTTTTTTCTTCTTTGCAGATATTCTTTTCCAATCTTCTCTTTCATTTCTGTAGGTGTGATGGTGCCTTCTTCCAGAACAGCAAAATGTTACTTGGCCTTTTGGCCAAGATCAAAGTGTAGTATCTGTTCCGATGGATACTGCACCCCATAGACTGGTATTGTCTTGGCCTTCGGGGCTTGATTCCGCCAGATTTCCATTGCTTTCCACCTTATTCGATAACCTTTGTAAATGACTTTGTGTTATCGCAACAGTTGCTAACCATTGATTTCTCGCCGACGACTACCATTAGTCTTCACTGGAATTTGTGTGACCCCCCCCCCCCACAAGATCCCAGTACTCTTAGCATTCATCCAGTGGAAGTCTGGATAGTCATCTCCCTCCTCAGTCTTTCCATCCTCCTTGACCCTTCACGACTGTTTTGTGTGATATCAGCCAAAGCTGATGCCCTTTTTGTAGGGTAGGGGGTGGTGGTGATGAAGGGTGGGGAGGGCGGCACAGTTTATAAAATTTATTTCAGTTCAGTTTCCTTGGGTTTATGTGGATTATTATTATTATTATTATTATTATTATTATTATTATTATTATTATTATTATTATTATTATTATTATTATTATTATTATTATTATTATTATTATTATTATTATTATTATTATTAACTCACTAGAAATTCTCACGCAGGTCATCACCAGCGACTATTGTGTGGGGTATCAGCCGTGGCTAGTGCCATCACTTTGTGTGTGTGTGGGGTGGCTGTATATGAAATGACTTGCAGTTTCAGTTCCTTTGGGTTCACGTGGTGGTGTTCTTTTTAATGTTTTTATTTTCTTTATATTGCAAGTTTCATGTGGCTGGTGAGCGTTCGCAGTTTAGGTGGGTTATTTTCCGCATTCGAGGACTTTCCTTAAGATTTTAGCTGTTTTCATCATTGCCGTCCGTTTTATAATCTCAGTTTTCCTTTGATTCCAATTGCTTTTAGTGTTTTATTTTTCAGTTTTTCTCGGGACTGTTCGTAGTGTTTCTACCATTATTATTATTATATTGAGTTTGTTTTTGTGTCTCCTTGATCTTCAACCTGAATCTGCTGAGACAGCAAAACCTACGATTTGGCAGGATTTTTCCTTTTTGTTGACTATTATGACATCCGGTCTTCTTTCTTGGATAAGTTCATCTGTTTGTACGTCCATGTCCCAGAGGATTTTGTGGTTTTTGTTTTCCAGTATTGTCTACAATTTGTGTCCTTACTATTAGACTGCGTGTTAAAAAAGCAGTCGTTAGCATAATTGGCCTGCTTTTCCCTCATCGTCATCCCTGTTCTTGTATTGTTTTTGGGCTAGTTTGCTGCATTCACTTATTATGTGATTTACCGTTTCGTCTCTTTGTCTACATAGTCTACATTTGCTGTTTTCTTGGTTTTTGTCTATCTTAACTTTGATATAGTTCATTTCAATTGCATAATTTTGTGCGGCTGTTAGTAGTGATTCCGTTTCTCTGTTTAGGTGTACTTTTTGTAGTCATGCCCAGGTGTTTTCGTGAATCTCCTATCTTGTCATTCTTATGAATCGTCCATGTAGTTGTTTCTCTTCTTTTCTCGTCTTTTACGACATTTCTACTATACAATTATGCGTCTAAAACTTTCCGGGTTCTTCCCAGGTATTCTTTTCCAATTTTCTCTTTCATTTCTGTCGATTTCATGGTGTCTACTTCTAGAATATGAATAGGTATCACGTTCGCCAAGTGCTCTCATCTCCTCTTGGTTAGGCAGTTCCATGACATCCGATTTATTGTTTTCATATGTTTTATTAATTTTGGGTTTGATGTAATTCGTTAAAATCGCGTTGTTCTGTGTGGCTGTCAGTAGCGATTCCGTTTCTCTGTTAAAGTGTTCTTTTCTTAACCATGCCCAGACATTTTCGTGCGTAGCTTCTCTGGTGTGTTTTGTAAATCGTCCGCGTAGCTGCTGCTCTTCTCATTTCTCGTCTGTTTGTTCTCCGTTTCGCTGCTCTTGTTATTGTTCATTTTAGCGGTGCCTCTTGCATGGATAATCAGCCGTTCTCTATTTTAGATAATGTATTTTAAAAATATTTTTTGTATCATGTATTCTATATTTACCGATTCTCTTCCCGTTTCCTCATTTGTACATAGAGTCAGCCAGTATCATCCCTTGAAGGTAGTGCATTGTGTATGGCCATCAGCTTTCTAGTTCTTTCGTTCAGGTGACTAAGTTATTTTGTCCAATCTATGAAGGGCCCAGAATATATTACTAGCAATGCAGTCCAGGTATATTACCTTTCTAAATGTTTTCTTGTTCTTCTTCTTGGGTCTTTTTTGTTTCAAATTCTCTTTGATTTATGTTGATTTGATGGCGTCCGCTTCTCAAACTCCCAGATATTTATGTTTGTCCCGTGTCCTCATTTCTTCCCAGTTAAGCACTTCCATATCCTCCGCTGTCTCAAGTTTCCCCCTTTTCACCACTAATGCATATTTCTCTTCTGAATTCAATTCGAATGACCTAGCTGAATATTTTGCATGTATTATTAGATTTTTGAGTTCCCTTTTTGTTTTTTGTAAATAATTTAAGGACGTCCATATACGCGAGGTGCTTTATTCCTTTATGTCTCTATATTTATATCCACAACTGCACCCCTGACTGTGCTCTTTAGTGGGACCATGGCGGTGATAATAAAAAAAGTAGAGAGTCACCGTGGAAAAGGACTCTCTGTCTGGTGTTCTCCCCGGTCTGTCTATTCCAGCCGCCATGTTCCCATTGTTTGCATCCATATCATTTGTCAAGTATTTTGAACATCCTTCACAATTCCATTATTTATGCTTGAAGGATTGTGTTGTAGGTGTTTCTGTAGTCGGTCCATGCCATGGCTATGTTCTTCTTTGCTTTTCACTTCCTTTGGGATCTTTTGGTCGATGTATAGCAGGCCATTGGTCGTCTCCTTCTTACTCTCTTTGTGTGTTAATGTGGTTCTTCCTTGCTGCTCTGGTGCCCCCACGACGCAAATTCACTAGACCAACCCGACAATCAGCCCAATCCCCTCCATTCACTGTGGAGGTCCCCAGATGCCGAAGAGCTTTCTACTCTAAAAGCTTCTTTTTCTCGTACTGCTGGACTCTAGAAC
>OY744516.1:22042125-22044625 GCA_963556195.1 Sepiola atlantica | reverse complement strand
AGTTTGGAATTTATCGAGAAATGCGTTGATAGAATTCGAACACAATATTGTGAGTTGTGCGTCAATTTGATAAATAAACAAAAGTCATTTGTAAGATTGCTAAGACATGCACGAAAACAAACAATGGAAGAGATACTAGTAGTGAAATAAGAAAATGTTAGAGTGGATTTTGTGACTCTCGATACATAAAATAGAAGAGCGTGAGAAAACATTGTAACATCAAATTAGGTAAGCGATGAAAATTCATTTTATGTTTTTCGAGTCTTCATTTGTAGACCAACCTACGACGAGGGGAAGATGCGTCCAGAAATGCTAGGAGAATTCATCAACGGAAGATGGACAAGTGTTGTTTTTTTAGTCTTATGTAACGTGGAACCCTCAACGAAGATGGTAGCTCTTAGACACATAATGATAAGAAACAACATCACACACCACCAGTGTAGGAAACTGACAGACTTTAGCATGTGGCCACCAGAAAATAAGTAAGGGGCTAAGTACGTAACACTAAGACCTTAAAGTGAATCCAGTGGTGAACCCCTAATTCGGGAGCTCTAAGGAGTGTGGATTTACACATTACTTTCCATTACTCACAGCCCCCCCCCCTGACCCGGAGTTATAATACTCGTCGGGGTCCAATCTACGTGTTAATAGCATTGTTCCGGGCACAGTACTAAACTGTCTTGAACACTCTAGAGAAAACTGTTAGCCTCTACTTAACCCGTTCACCGCAAAACCAATATTTCAGAGTTTAAAAAAATATTTTTCTTTTATTTCTGCCTAACCTATTTCCACACCCTATCAACTACTCAAGCTGTATCTACTTACAACCGTTCTGGGTATGACACAAAAAGTGTGTCTAGTGGTAAGTGACCTTATGCGAGTGTCGAGTTATCTTTTAGTTCCCATAAATCCCAGGTCCACTTTGAGTAGAGTGGTAGTACCTCACCTATGGGTTAAATAGAAACGATTTGTTTACAAAATGTACGCCTTCAAAAACAAATCAATCTACAAACCAATCGTATTAATACATATGTAGGGTTCGGCGTAAAATGAGCCAACGATGGTTGATATGCCGTAAAACCCGACAACAAGCAAACCTTTGAATCACTAAGCATCTGATTAAACATACATTTTAAATGAAATAAATAAGTTCATTTTTTTTGTTCAATCTTATCGCTCAACTAAAGTAGGTTTACGTTTTTCAAATGACCCCGTTCGTATAATTTATGCAATGCTACACGCCTCACTTGGTGCGATTATTAGTCAGCGTGACGAATAGATGCAAATGGCCGGATTTTTTGGGTTGTCTCTCTTACGGCATATCAACCCAATTTCGGTCATTTAATATCGAGTCGCAACACCTCTTGTCAACGAATAATTGTATACAGTTAGTTGAATACAAGCCAGTATTTTATCTATACCCCGGAGAAAAGGGTGTGTGAGTTCATTCCTTTCCTGCCGATATTAGCGCGTAATTGAACACAAAATAGCAGCTATTTACCCGCTTCCCTCTTCACGCAGCGAGGTTAGACATGAAGTCAGTTTAACGAGTGGTGGGGGGTCTCCGACTCCCACAAGTGGGAACTCTGGAAGGGTACAAAACAAGTCACGAACGGACTCAGGCGACCGACAATAAGCCAAACCATATCCCAAAGGAGGGTGTAATGCCTGGGGTGTGCACCTCCTAGGACCGAGCCGGAGCATACCTTATCTCGATAAAGAAGAGGCTAATGGTTCAGTTGAGTCCCAAGGTTACAAGAATTATGCACATTAACCGAATTTTACGATAGGCACTTTTTATGCTAATGGTTCCACACTTACCAAGACAAAAAGGATACGAATTAGTGAGATTTTCAGTTGGATTATGACACAGTGCTATGAAAGGATTAAGAGCTATGATTCATTCACAGGACGACTCGACAGATATTTATTGACATTGGACTAGAAAGTGTACCCTTGGTCTGTTTTTGACAGCCTTGTAACTCTTGCTTCTCTTGTTCTGTCCTTTAGTCCTCACATTCCATGAGCAATGTTTCTGACAAAGAGGGAAGAATTGCTATTTTGATGGAGGACTTTCTACTATAATAGCTTCTTTTGATCGAACTGCTATACTTTGGAATTCCCTCCCTGCTCCCTGTTTCCCTGACTGTACCGACATGCAGAAATTTAAATGCAATGCAAAAAAAATCATTTCGATGACCCCCTCTAAATCTGACCCCTAATCCACAGTAGCCCCTTACTCTGAGTGACAATGTGTCTTGTTTGGTGTAAAATAAAAGAAAATGTCATAAAAAATGGACAATTCTCTGATTTGTTTCTTAAACAAATATTTTCACTTTCATTGCCAGTCCCTACAAAAGGTGATCTCCGAGTGAAGGCGACATATCAAGAAGAGTAGAAAGTTGACCCTGGGTTTACTTTCGGTAGCCAGGTAACCCTCGCTTTCCTTATTTTATCCTTTAGTGCTCACATTTCATGAACAATGTTTCCGACAAAGGGG
>OY744516.1:21994625-22039625 GCA_963556195.1 Sepiola atlantica | reverse complement strand
TTCGTCGACAGTAGAACCGTCTGATGTCGTCGGAATGCGGAGAACGGATGCTACACGTTTATCTTAGCCAAAAGACCAAGGACCTATAAAAATAATGTTTTATAGGACCTATAAAATAATGTTTTTATAACGAGGCATTTTTAAATGAATGAAACCCCCCCCCCAGCAAAACAAATAACTGATTAATCTATTATTGTATTATTTTTTAATGGGGGTAGGTAGTGTAATATCGGTTCTGTTGTCATAAGATCGTTCTCCAATTAATTACCTCCTCCTTTTTTAAAAATGGTTGGGATAATCCTCCCAGGTATGATATCCCCCTTTGAGAGAGGCGATAATGTAGTATCTGTTCTTTTGTCATGAGACCATTTTTTCAGGGATTACCTTTTTTTAATTGAAGGTATGTGTGTTGTATCTTCTTTGTTTCCATTATACCATACTCTCAGACATTACTTTCTCTTTTTATGGGAGGATCCTCCCAGGTATTACCTCCTCTATTTAAGAAGGGGTATTGTAGTATCTACTCTGTTGTCATGATACCACCCTACCAGGCATTACCATCTCGTTTTGGGGGAGTGGAAGAATCCTCCCACGCTTTATTTACTCTTTTGGGGGTAGTGTAGTATATTTTAATTCGTCACACATGATACATTTCTCCCAGGCATTACCTCTTTGGGAGGTGAGTATAGTATATGTACGTTCCTCAACATACAATCATCTCATGATTTACCTTCTCCTTTTGCTGGTGGGTAGAGACATTAGTGTACTATCTATTATGTTGTCATGATATAATCCTCCCATACGTTAACTCCTCCTTTTTTTGGGGTGGGGATAGGGTTCGTTCGTCATGATATCATCCTCTCAGTCATTATCTCCTCATTTGGGAGAGTGTATGCTTTGTTCACCATTATATCCTTCTCCCAGCCCAGGACAAAATATGCGACCGGAGGGAGCATATATTTGCTAGTATATAAGCAATATAAGAATAAAAATTGGAAAAAGAACAGAATTTATTGAATCATCAAGTAGCCCAAACAAAGAATATACAAGTAAACTTTTTATTTATATATTCCTTGTTTGAACTACTTGATGATTGTTCTTTTTCTAATTATTGATTCTCATCACTCATTTCATTTTACTATTAAGCATTGACTTTTCAAGATAAGAGAAATTTAAAGATAAAATTTTATCTTTATTATCTCTCCATATATATATATATATATATATATATATATATATATATATATATATATATATATTCGACAGCAAGTCGTTTATTAGACATATGTCGTTCAAGACCACGGAGTTCTCCTTCTTTATGATCTTTCTGGTCAGTTTCTCGACTCTGCGAGCGATTTGTCGGGTTAAATAAATAAATTAATAAGTAAATAAAAGAATAAAGATATATATATATATATATATATATATATATATATATATGTATATATATAAATGTGATATTTAGAAGGCAATACAATGCAGAGGTGTGACGGATAGACACAAGTTGGAGAAAATAAGACATATAATGGTGGAACAAATGAATTAGTTTCAACCTTAATACAATGTGTACATACACACACACATATATATATATATATATATATATATATATATATATATTTATTTATTATTATTTTTTATTGTTGTTTTTTTCCCTTTCACAACACATACATATCTGTCCATCTACACAATGTTACAATGTTATGTAATACATATTACAGTATTACGTAACATTGTAACATTGTGTAGATAGACAGATATATATGTGTTGTGAAAGGGAAAAAACAACAACAAAAATAATAATAAATAAATATATATATATATGTATGTACACATTGTATTAAGGTTGAAACTAATTCAATTGTTCCACCATTATATGTCTTATTTGCTCCAACTTGTGTCTATCTGTCACACCTCTGCATTGTATTGCCTTCTAAATATCACATTTCTATATACCAATAAACAATGCTTCAAGCAAACTACATACACCTCTTATATATATATATATATATATATGTATATATACATATGCAAATAATTAGATATACCAAAAATAGAACCATAAATACGGCTCTTTACAAACAACAACAACAACAACAACAACGACAACACACAAACTCCTAAAGACGGTTGCGAGAGCGAAAGCGCTCGAGAAATGGCCTAAGACACAACATTAGGCGCCATGATCCATCAATTGATACCAGAAACCCGACGAATCGCTCACAGAGTCGAGAAACTGACCAGAAAGATCATAAAGAAGGAGAACTCCGTGGTCTTCAACGACATATGTTTAATATATATATATATATATATATATATATATATATATATATATATATATATATATATATATATATATATATATATGAATTAAGCCAAAAATATAGCAGTGACCAGTCAACATGCGAATATCTTGATACCAATGTTTATGTGTGTATGTGTGTGTGTGTACTTGTGTCTTTACACTTCATGATTAAATACCAAAATAAACAAACTAATAGGGTTGTGTAAGTACGCACATGCGTATGTGACAAACGGTCGCAATTCACCACGGCTAATTAAGGAAAACTTAATATAATTACACACGATAACTTCCCTTTAATCGCTTTGGCGAGTAAGGGGAATTTTCTCTATTTTAACAGTTTCTTAGCCAGGATTATAATTTTCAGAAAAAAAACAACTAAAGCGAAATTAATAGGTACGTGCAAAAATGGCGGTCTTTTGTATGGACTATGCTTATTAAAAAGCGCCTATCATTAATTATTTAATTAGTTTCCGTGTAAACTTTGATTGTGTTTGAAAGATAAAAGCCTAAACGAAAACAAATCTGCATATTTACGTGTCAAAAATAAATTATAATGAAATATGGCACAAAAAAACAAAAATTCAGCGAATTTTGAACTTTAAAAAAATTACTTGTAAAAATCTTTTGAAAGATAAATATAAGTTTTTGGGAACTATTTCAAAGATAATTATTAAATTAAAGTCATAAGACACTGAATTAAAAAAAAATTTCCCACGTTTTACTAAAAATTAGCAAAATTATCGCATAAATGAGTAAAATCCGCCACGACTTATCGGTGAAGAACTTTGTGTACCAATCGACTATCGCTATGCAAAATATATGGAAGACAAAAATGTCATAATTTATCATTTTTAACTTAATATATAAAATGGTTTTGTAATAGTTTATAGAAGTTGAAAAATTATCATCCATTAATTTCTTTATTCTTTTATAAGGTTATAAACAAATTTAAGTACCTTATTTTGTTATAATGAAAAAGGAAATGCTTATTTAATTAAACTATTTGTGAGTGTGCGCAATTAAGATCTTACTTTATTTTTAACTAAAAAGGTTCATATTTAACTTGGTATTAGTTTTTAATTTAGTAATACTCTGAAATTATTGATGACGTCTGTTTACCAATGTCTTTCCTTAGAATTTGAAATAAAATTTTTTTTAAGTGTTAACAATTATTTTTACGTTACGAACTGCGTCAATTTTATCAATTTTTTTTACATGATTTAAAACTTTAGTTACTCGATTTATTCTTAACGTGTCGTAACGATAAATTACATTGATTCTTTTTAAAATAAAGTATTTAAAAAAATTTTAAGTGTGAAGAAGTAAATTAAAGTCAATGACTATACTGACAATTTATTCATTGAAAAAAAAAGTTAAAACAGTTATTTATTGATAAACAGAATTCAATTTTGAAAGAAAATGTCATGTTTGAATTCTTTTTATTTATTAATAAATAATTCTTTTTAACTTCTTAAATATTTATTAATGAAAAAAGACAAAACAAATACAAATTTTTACAAATAATTGACGATGAATTGTGAAATTAACGAAATTGTTGAATCTCTAAAAATAAAAATTTGAGGGCGGTGTAAAAGTGAGTGCTTGTTGGAAGACTAATCCCAGCTAGTTATTACAGAACATATTACCATATCAATCAAAGTTCATCGTTAGTAGAAATTATCCAATTTTTAAAATTCTTTTCTTAGTTAACTTCCTGGGTCTCAAATTTGTCAATTTTTGGTTTATTTTCAAGATTATAAAAACAATTTCTTGCGCTGATGATGCCACGTTCATGTATGAAAGAGAAATATTATTATGTCGCATTTTTATTTTCCCAAGAACTCTAATCATTAAAATCACATGAAATATTTTTTGCAATTATATTATTTTGTTGGTGAAAATATTGATTAAACAATCCTTTATTTAATAATAATATCGCTAATTCAAAAAATTAATTTTTCTTCGAGTTATAGTGATTTTTGTTAACACGGTATTTAGGGGCCTTTTTCGTAATATATAAAAAATATTTTTACAAAATATATTTAATTGTTAACATCTACAATGCTTTATTTTCATTAAAAAAAAATTAATGCATTTTTTTTATTAATATGTAAAAATATAACTTTAGTAAAGGTGTATTTTGTTTTAAAAAAATAATACATTTTCACTAAGATTTAAAAAATAATAATGGTTTCATTATATTCCGTGATTGTTGATTAATAAATATTGAAAATTTCATAAAAATTGGTTGATTTCCTGAATTTTGGTGATTTTTTAAGTTAAGGGGGGGGGGTTCAAAATGTTTTTACATTTTGGGAATCGGCCATTGATTTTGCACGTACCTAGAAATTAAATATATTCGTGGAAGGAACAAACCAAACATAGGCAAGTTCGAGTTAAGTATCGATGTGTCAGATGAATTGTTATGTGGGTCTCACTTTGAAGCTCTTACAGGATAACTTTATATATCTTAAATATATTTTGATAATATATGTTTTAGATCTTTAAGTATCATACTATCCTATTTGTTTAAATACATTTAATATTGGCTATGCTTCTACTTCTAAATAATAGTATATTCACTTTTAATAGGAGCAACATATTTTTATGCTCTGAAGGCCTCCTTATATTTTAAATTTTTGTCATAGTACTTAAATTAATGTAATATACAGTTATACTAAGTCGTTTTTAACAGCAACACAATATTTTCACGGAGTGTGGCCAAATCTGTATTCCAAGAGGAAGATGGTTTCGGTAGCGCTCTGGAGGTCTCCTTATTTATATTTTGTGTAACTTTTCTTCAAAAAATGTAAGAAAATATTATATACAGTGGATTTTAACAACATATTTTCACGGGGTTTCTCAGATGGGATAGTTTTGGAAGCGCTCTGGAAGCCTCCTTACTTTTATTTTACGTTAACAATATCATATTTTCACTGGGTTGGTCGATACCTGCATTCTCAGGAAGAAGCAATTTCAGCAGTTATCTTTGTTTTTCATCGGAATTAAACTTTTATAACATGAAATTATATAAAGTCGCTTTTAATAGCAACAAGGTATATTTTCACGGGTTTCCGGAAAGGGATGTTTTGCTTGCGCTCTGAAGTCCTCCTTAGTTTTAATTCTTTGTAACCGTAATTAAAATATTGTAAGCGAAAATACATACAGTCGCTTTTAACAATAACTACAATAACATATATTTACAGGATGGGCCTAAACTTGCTTTTCCCGGAAAGGGTGGTTTTAGCAGCGTTTCGGAGGCCTCTTTGTCAACTTACTTAAAATATTGTAAGAAAAATTATATGTGTAGTTTGGTGGCCGCATCGTTCTAAGCGTTCAGACAAAAGTTAAAATGTTGACTTCAGTCTGAAGGTTTCGAATCGTATGACCGGCAGAGCCATCACCCTCCACACTGATGATTCCCGGTAAAATGAATGAAATATATTTGTCTGTGGATAATAACTTAATGATATTTATCGTAATATTTTTTAGCCCATTTCCATACTAAGACGGACGTTTTAAGAAATATATAAAATAAACTGTCAAATTTAAATGCGTAATGCTAAGTTCCGGCCAACATGTCGCTGAACGTTGTTGCTGACAGCCTTCTATATGTGTCCTCGTACTTAGACATAAATAGAGCTTAATTCTCTTCCTTCAACATGTTTTGATTTAGTTGCTGCATCGTTCTAAGCGTTAAGATAAAATTAAAATGTTGACGCGGGTCTCAGGATTTCGAATCGTGTGACCGGCAGGGCAATCATCCTCCACACTGATGATTCCGGGTTAAAAGGATTAATCATACGTGTCTGTGGAAAAAATGTAATAATATGTATCGTAATATATATATATATATATATATATATATATATATATATATATACATGTATATATATATACATGTATATATACATACATGTATATATATATACATATATATATGCATACATACACACTTTAGTATTGGAAGGAGATAACGTAGCAGCCCTTTTTCTGTCTGTAAAGGTTTGATCTTATGGTCTCCTGTTGTAGAACTCTTCACATTTTCTGATTAACAGGTTTAACTCAGTTGAGAAGGTGCCATCGTCTTCCTTCAATGTGATGATGTTGTTTTTCCCGCGACATTGTTTCGTCTTAGTAGCTTTAAGACCTGTGTTCTATCTTGAAGCTTTTAGCTGTTCCTCCTCATTGTAAGCCCTTATTTCTTCATTCATTCGGCGACGTATGGTCTTGCATACTTCAGAGTATTCAATGTTTTGAATATTCGTACCTCCTCTTTTCATCTGTCTCCTTTGTTCTCTAAGTAGTTTGGTCCCCGCTGAAAGCTTGTCCGGTCTTGGTGACTTGCCTCTTCTAGCGGTGTCCAGTGCTGCTTCTAAGATAGAGGTGATAAAATCGAATGCTATGTCAACATCTCTTTCAGGTAGTGTTGTTTCCAGTGCTTTGAACCTGTTAACTAGTTCACGTTGGAATTCTTGCACTTTGGCAGATAGAAAATCGTGGTTTGGTCTTTTGGATTGTTTTATGAGTTTTACTCTCTCTAATTTGGTGTTGATGCAGAGCTAGGCGCGTATCATACGGTGGTCACTTTCACTGTTGACTCTGTTAAAGACTGAGACATGGAGGTGAACCAATCGCAGAGATTCTCACCAGCCTATACAACAAATGCCTTAATAAAGACAAAATGCCTAGCAACTGGAATAATGCGTCAGTTATCATCCTCCACAAGAAAAAAGACATGAAAAATATTAAAAACTGCACGCCAATAAGCCTACTTCTGTTGTTTACAAGGTATTTTCCCAAATTCTTCTCGAAAGGATGCCAAACACACTTGACATAACCCTACCCAGAGAACAAGCTGGTTTCCGACAAGGATTTTCCACCATGGACCACATTCAAGTTGTATGCCAGCTCCAAGAGAAAACTAATAAGCACGGTATATAACTTTGTTTTGCCTTTGTAGACTATGAAAAAAACATTTGACTCCATCGAATTAACCCCTATGTTCACAGCTTTAAAAAGTCAAGGAGTCGACAGCGCTTACATTAACTTGTATCAGGACCTTTATGGTGGAGCCACATCAACTTTAAAATCCCAACAGGATAGTGAAACGATCAATATAGAAAGAAGTGCCAGTCAATATGACAGCAGTTCAGCAAACCCCTTTACATCCTGGCTGCAAGATTCGGTGATCAATAAAATTGACCGAGAAGGCTAATGTATCAATATACACAGAGAATACATTGCTAATCTAGAATTTGCCAACGATATCATTGTCACAAGTCACACATCTCAAGAATTAGAAATGATTGTTAACGACATTTACAATGCTAGCTATAGAGTTAGTCTTAAAATTCACACGGGAAAAACCAAGATCATGTTCAGCAAATATGCAACAAAAGCCCCAGTCATAGTGAAAGGTGAAAATGTCGAGATAGTCGACAACTACATCTACTTAGAAAAGATGGTGAGAAGTGATGCTGATATCATGTCTGAAATCAAACAGCGAATTGCGCTTGGATGGACAGCCTTTTCCAAAGTAGACAACATCATGACAAGTAGAAAGTCCAGGATAAATATTAATCAGAAAGTGTTCAATGAATACTCGATGCCTGTTATGACATATGGTAGCGAAACATGGGCACTTAATAATGCAGCGATAGAAAAGCTAAGAGTAGCACAATGCAAAATGGCCACTTAATAATGCTCGGCATTAGTTTACGTGATAGAAAAATAAACATCTGGATTAGACAACAAACTGGATTAAATGACATCATCACAACCACACAAAGGTCAAAACAAAGATGGGCAGGTCCCCTTTCGATATGTACAGACAACAGGTGGACATATAGAGCGACAGAATGGATCGCGAGGCAACGGAAAAGACCTAGAGGAAGGCCAAACACCCGGTGGAGAGACGACCTCGATAGTCAACTAGGGCCTACTTGGCCACGCCTAGCCAAGGATAAAACAAAGTGGGAAGAAACAAGGGACGGGTTCCTCCACCAGGAGGGAAATAAAAATACCTTGATGATGATGATGATGATGATGATGATGATGATGATGATGATGATGATGATGATGATGATGATGATGATGATGATGAAACGGGGGTATTAAAAAATTGTACAATTTGAAATAAGAAGGATACATTTCTTCGGCCCCCTTTTTTGTAATTATATCATCCAGATTAATGTAGAATTCGTTAGTTCAGAAGTATTATTGCAAATAAAATGAGTAAGTCTGTGTGTATGCTATTGCACGTTGTCCTTTCCTGTAAACTGTGTATGTAAATATTTGATATACGGTGATATGATTGTGTATGCAGACGGTAGTTTTAACCACGTCTAAATGATAGTAGTGTGTATGTATATCGAGGCTGGGCTTATTCGTTATTGTGTTAACACTTATGCGTATGAGTATACGTTCTGTCTGTACATGTGTATGTATAATCGATGAAATGTTTGTGCGAGTATGCAAATGCATCACGACTCGTATGTGTGTACATAAATTCTGATTATGTATATGTGTTAGTTAAAGTTACAATTCTCCAATGCGTGAATATGTAGAGGAAGAGGTTATTAAAATTTAATAAATCAGTAATGTTAATATTTGACGCGCATAAAAGTCTTCATCCACTACCCCCACCTAACTAGTCATAACCTTGGAAAAAACGTCGTTAATTATTTTAGTCTGTGTTTCTATAATTTGAATGTCTTTTGTACAATTAAGTTATTGTCGAGTTAGCCAGCCCTGAAAGATGTGCGCTTGGTACAGAAACACAAATTAATAAGTGTAGGCTAATTTAATATTTATGATTATAAAGCTCTACTTTGTATTGAGCACTTAAAAAAAAATTGGTTTAAGTTTATTTTATCAACATCTTTGAACTTGATTCATTTATATATATTGATTAATTAATTAATTTAGTTAAAATATATTGATAACATGAACTTAAAACAAATACTTTTCAAAAGTGCTCAATACAAAGTAAAGCTTTCATAAATAAAATTATATAAATATTAGAATCCACGTAGACTGTTTCTAATGTATATATATATATATATATATATATATATATATATATATATATATATATGATTATTTTTTTATACAGACATGTACATAATTTTCGACACTGGCATGTCGATGTTATCGATCAACAGTTGTTAGAAAGTGAGATCTCATCAGGCAGAAATAAAATCTGATCCTTCCTTCAGATCATATTTGAAGGTAGAGTC
This sequence comes from Sepiola atlantica, assembly GCA_963556195.1. Classification (NCBI taxonomy): domain Eukaryota; kingdom Metazoa; phylum Mollusca; class Cephalopoda; order Sepiida; family Sepiolidae; genus Sepiola; species Sepiola atlantica. The sequence goes on along the minus strand of OY744516.1, from coordinate 22,030,079 downwards.
AGATTTACTTATTATGTACATGTCTGTATGAATAAAAATAATCGTATATATAAAAGCTCTATTTGATATTGAGCACTCTTCATAAGCTCGGTTGAAATTCTTTGAATTTTTATTTTTTATCCTGTGGATGTTTACTTTATCTGGAGTACTATATATATATATATATATATATATATATATATATATATATATATATATATATATATATATATATATATATATATATTTGTAATTTTGTCGAGTTCCAACCGTAGATGACAGCTTAACGTATTGTATCAAAGTTTTAGAATAAGGATTTTTTTTTTATTTGGGCGTCGCTTTATTTAGCCACAACTTCCCATGTGAGTTCTTCTGATACATTTTTTTCATGCATTCTGACTTGCCATAACTTTTGTCGGGAGCACATTTTTAACTTTTTCTATCCTTTTTTACTGTTGATAATCAATACACACTTCTCTGATGAGCAACAGAAAACTACATATTCCTCATTTAATGTCTGCTGCGAAACGTGCGTAGGAAATGATAATAGCATCGAACATGGAAAAAATAAACATAAAAAAATGATAATTTTTTTTGTAAAAATACAGTTTTAAACATATCTAAGAAAATATGTTTTGTTTGTCGTTTGGGACGTGGACGAATTACAGGTATTCCTAGATATTGAAAGTACAGAGATAAAGTTTGGTTGTGGTGTTTGACGAAAGATATAAAAAATAGAAGATCAGATAAAAGGTATGGCTATGGATTAATTTTTCCTTTGATCATTCGAATGAACTCATACCCACAAGTATAAAACACGTTAATATTTAAAAATATTTACAGTTAATGCCCTTTAATATTTGACAGTAGAGCACTCTTAGATTGTTGTCACCAGCGATTATGCAAAGTTCCGCTCGAGTGTCGAACACTTTCGACAACAACACGCCTGTCCGCCTTTCGAGTAAGTATACGTTAACTTAACTTACTGCCTGTGTCGATTTCTCGTGGCCGCGTGGGCATAGACATTAGCCTTGATTCTAGTCTGAATCTACGAACTGCGTTCGATTCCATGCGACCGCTTGCAACCGCCACTCCTGCCCTGACGAGGTAAAAAAACCGAAACAATATCGTCTGTAGGTATAAAAACACTTTAATATCTAAAAATATTTACAATACTATATATATTAATATAAACAGAAACTAATATAACACATGTACCATATATATATATATATATATATATATATATATATATATATATATATATATATATATATATATGGTACATGTGTTATATTAGTTTCTGTAGATATTAATTTGTTAAAACTACAGTGTTTAGAAAAAAATGCTCAATATCAAGTATATATACATGTTTCGCTTGTCAACCTCTTCTGATCCCCAAAATACGGGGAATTAAGATGTGATTTAAAATACTTTCTTATTAAGTATATTTTTTAAAAGAAGGTACGTGCTTTTAATTTCACCGATCAAGCTTAGTATTAAATTACATTCTTTACTTGTTAACCCTTTCAATTCGTTTCTATCTTTCTTATTTATTATTTTCATTACTTTCATCATCCGTTCCTAACCCTCTCTTTTTATAACCTACTTAGCGCTTAGTCAGGAATCCTTTACTTCTCAATTTAACACGCAAAGTTTTAATCTACATACATATATGTTAACTCATAAAAATCTTATCATATATACACAAATATATATATATAATTATATATATATATATATTTATATATATATATAAATATATATATATATATGTATATATATATATATGTGTGTATCTATAGACTCTGATCTCTACATAAAATACATAAACGCTCACATATGCAGATACACAAGTACACCCATACACATACATACATATAAATATATAAAAATATATAAAAATATATAAAAATAGAATAACAACACACATACATACGTACATACATACATATATTGCGAACAGATACACCCCCTATTCCACTGATTCATGCAGCATAATATATTCAATGTATATAAATATATTTACCTCTTTCTATCATTATTCTAACGGTTATTGAATTAATTCATTGTAAACACACTTTATAAAAATATAATCTACATGAATGTTAATTTGTATTCATGCATATGCATAACTACAGGCATGTACATCCATCTATACCTACGTATATATATGTGTACATATGTAAATACATTTACTGCTTATATTAAACTTATACTCTCAAATATTGGCATACCAGATATACGCATGCATATATAAACACCTAATCACATGTATGTACATATACATATACCCCATACACAACTAGACGCAGTGACATAAACATACGCCAATTTACCTACGCATACGTACACAAAAAATAAATATAAAAAAATATAAAACTTTTACACCCGTATAAACATACCGATACCCATAGGAAATTAATCCATCTATCCATATTCATACCTTATTTACCTACATTCGTCCACATACATACGTACGCATACATCCAGACATATTCATACCTTATTATCTACATTCGTTCACATACATATACATATAGAGGCACATGCAGATACACACATAAATATATATACCCATATTTACATCATTACACACACACACACACACACACACACACATACATATATATATATGTATATATATATATATATATATATTTACACCTATACATATATATAGGGTGACCCCCCCCCCCAAAAAAAAAACGGGCCCCAATTCTAATTAGTGTTTCGTCTGAATGAAATGAATTTTTGGTCATAACTAGTTTATTATATTCAAAACATCACATCAAAACACTAGGGTCTTTGGCCTTTTTTTCACCGTTCTACAGCATGTGTTCTAGATGGCCTCCTTTTAGCTCCGTGCATTTCTTGAGGCGCAGAACGAAGTTGTCCATGACGTTCTTACAGACTGAATTGGGAATGGCTCTCATTTCCTCCCTGATGGCTTCCTTGAGTTCCGTGATGGTTCTGGGTTTCCCTCTGTACACTCTGTCCTTAAGATAGCCCCAAAGGAAAAAAATCTGGATGGCTTAGGTCCGGACTATGGGGTGGCCACTCAAAATTAGTCTTGAGACTGATCACTCGGCCTCCGAAGTTCTCTTTCAGCCAATCTCGGGACAGGTTTGAGGTGAGAACTTGCTCCGTCTTGCTGGAACCAGAACTTGCTCATGAGCGACGGATAGAGGGTCTGGAGCTCACTCTTGAAGGTTTTGAGGACCTCCACATACCGCTCCTTGGTGACTGTCACTGCTGAGCCAGATTCTTCGATGAAGATTGGTCCGATGATGCCTCTGAGCGAGATTGCAGCTCACACCGTGCACTTAGGAGAGTGGCTACTTCATTGTGTCTGGAGAACCCCCAGAAGACATTTGTCTTGGAGTTCGCCTTTCCTTCAAGATGGAAGTGGGCTTCATCTGAGGTCCAAAGGAGGTTAAGGAAACCTGGTGTCTTTTCGACTTTATCGAGCATCTTGACTGCCATAGCGCTCCTCTGCTTCCTGTCTGAGGCTGTAAAGGTCTGCAGCGTCTGTATTCTGTATGGGTAAACCAGCACTCTCCTGCAAGTCTCACGGGAGATACCGAGGAACTGACTTCGCTTACGCACAGAGCGTTTCGGACTTTCTTGGAGAGACTCTCTCACACTTTCGACCAGCTCGGCTGTCCGCTTCTTGGGACGTCCCGAGTGGCTTGGACGGTTCTCACTGGCAATGTTGAGGTTCTCCACGGTCCCATACTTCTCGAAGTGGTCGACCAAGTTCTGAATTCTGCTTTTGGATGGAGCCTTTTCACATTCGAATTGATGCATTAAACTGTCCTGGGTTTTCTTAAACGAGCATGTCTTGTAGTAAAATTTAACACAGTGTATTCTTTGTCCCACCTCTCACTTAGGTCTTGGTGTACTCACGGTCGTTGATTCTGCCATGTCCTGTAAAATAAGGGCAATCGGTAAATAAATAAAGGAGATATCACATAAAGTGTACACGGGGCCCGTTTTTTAGGGTCACCCTGTATTCATATATATACACATTTACATACCCCACAAACATGTGTCTAAACATATGTGCATGTATGCATACATACACATACAGATACACATACATACCAATATTTCTATCATTTAAACTTAAGTGTTTATATTAAAAAATTGTTTTTTTAACATAGTTCACCCAAAACAAGGCAGACCACCACTGTAGACGTAAGGGGCTACTGAGAAAAAGAGTGAGAGTTTTTTTTTTTTGGGGGGGGTCAACCTAAATTGGGAGCTGCGAAGCGAGATGTTTGTTTACATTAGTTTAAATTTTCTGCATGTCATTACCGTCAGGAAAGCAGGGAACAAGGAGGGAGTTTCAGAGTCCAAGAGCACGAGGAAAGAAGCTTTTGGAGTAGAAAGCTCTTCGGCATCTGTGGACCTCCACAGTGAATGGATGGGATTTGGCTGATTGTCGGGTAGGTCTAGTGATTTTACGTCGTTGGGGCACCAGAGCAGCAAGTTCATCAGAGCACAATCCATTGAAGTACTTGTAAAACAGGCACAAGGAAGCAACATTGCGGCGGTGGGATAGGGGCTGGAGCTTGGTAGATAGTGAGGGACCTATTAAGTTGGCGACTCTTTTTTGGACCTTGTCTAAGAGGGAGAGACTAGTAGATGATGCACCAGCCCATATGTGGTAACAATACTCCATGCATGGCCGGATGGTGGCTTTGTAGAGATACATGATAATGTCAGGTGTGAGAAGTTTACTGGCACGGTAGAGGGACCCCACCTTATTTGCAGCAATCCTGGCAATGTGTTCAATGTATTTATCCCAATTAATGTTATCTGTGAAGGTTAGGCCGAGGCGTTTGAATGATGAACTCTCGGGTAGGGTGTTATTTGCCATGACAATCGGTGGTTGAAGAGGTTTCATGTAGTTATTGAAGGAAAGTAGCTTTGTTTTTGCGGCATTAAAAGTTACCATCCATTTTTGACCCCAATCCACCACAGACTGGAGGTCATTTTCTAAGGATTCAGCCATTGCCTCAGATATGCGCGCGTCGGTTTTGCCCACATGACGAGAGTAGAGCGTGGTGTCCTCAGCAAATATTCCTATCTCAGTCTCAATTACATCAGGGAGGTCATTTATGAAAATCAGGAACAGTAGAGGTCATAGGATGGATCCTTGGAGTACACCAGCATTTATGTCATGTTGCTTAGATGAACGGACATCGAGGACAACCTGGATCTTTCTTTTTGTTAGGAAGGATATAATTATATTAAATATTTGTCCAGTAATACCATATGAGTGCAGTTTTAGGAGAGGCCCTTCACGCCAGACCTTGCCAAAGGGTTTGGATATATCAAGCGCTACCGCCCTAGCTTCCCCTACTTTGTTCAGTGTATGGTATATGCGTCCGGAGATGACCATTAGGATATCGGCAGTAGATCGTGCTTGTCTGAATCCGTATTGATGATAAGAAAGAAAGTGTTCAGTATTACTACTTTCTATCTCTGTTCAATTTGCTTACATTTATACTTGCTATAGCATTAATACAAGGAACTTACAAGATAAGAACCATTAAGGAGAGCAGACCAATTAAGTACAGCGTATGAAATTGTAATATTTTATTTTCTATATATAAACAAGTGAGAACCATGAGGAATGACTAAAATCAGATCCTTATGGGGTGAGGTGTAGTGATGTTGGGTAATATAGATTACTTAAGTACAAAAATATAAAAGCACCAAACTTAAAAATACAAAAATCGAAATTAAAAATAATAAGAATAGAAAAGATTAATCTGAAAATCAAGTATAAATACAAACTAAACAAATGGATTACAACCATGAATACCATAAATTAGTTTTCGGGAATAAACGGCATGAAATACTACTCGTCCATTACTAAAATTCTTTTCGAACGTGCAATTGATTTTGCGACGGATTCAACTGATATCTCTGAAAAAGATATCAATATTATAAAAAGTTACCGTACAACAGTTCTCATTAGTGACGGCAAGCAATGGACAAAAACAGGGATAACGGATCTTTCGATGTCTCTATGGAATCGCTAGATTCCGCAGATGCATGTAATTTAGTAGGTCTATATCTATTAAGAAATATCACCAGGAATAATAGAATAGATGTAGGAGATATAGGTTTATATAGAGATGACGGTCTAATGGTTGTCAGGAAATCTAGTAGTGTTAAATGCGACAAAATCAGAAAGATAATCTATAAAGAAATGAATAAACTAGGACTTAAGGTTGAAAGTACTGGCAATGCACAACAAGTTAACTTTCTTGATATTACAATAAACTTAACTACTAACAAATATAAACCCTTCATGAAAAAACTCCAACCCCATATACATAGATCCACAATCAAACCACCCATCTTCAATAATTGAACACATACCCAAGTTCATAGAAAATAGAATCGGTAATAACTTATCGGACGAGACAACGTTTAACAACTATAAGAACATATATAACACGGCCTTAAAAATAACGGATACTTAAAAATATATAAATATAACAACAAATACGAACAACTTTAGAAATCGAGGCCGAAAGATAATCTGGTTTACACCCTCTTTTACTCTAATGTTAAAAACAACAATTGGTAACAAATTCCTACAACTTATAAGCAAACACTTCCCACCTGGTAACGACCTGCATAAGTTATTTAATAAGAATAAGTTATAGTTGCACGGATAACCTTAACAAAATAATTAAAAAAATTAAATAAAGGAATGATACAAATAATGACATTTACAGTAATGAAACCACTAACAATTGTAATTGTTAAAGACAGAATGAATGTCCCCTACAAAACAATTGCGTCATCGCATCAGTAATATATTGCGCAAAAATCCACAGTGCGGGAAATCCAGATAAATAAAAAGTGCTCTATAGGAAACACGTCAAGGAGTTTTAAGGATAGGTAGTACATGCACACACTATCTTTTAGAAATAAAAATACAGTAAAACTTCATTGTTCCGATATTTCTAGAAATTGATAGATGAGAAAAAAGCAAATAATTAGATGGAGCATAATAAGAAAAGCTAAAACATGTAGATCACCCAACTCACCCTGTTTCTTATGCCTTGGCGAGAAACTTAAAATTGTAAGATTTAAAGAGATGGGAAAATTACTCAACGTCAGACAGGAAACGAGTTTAAACTGCAAACATTTCAAGGAACGTACACTAAGAAGACTTTAGATTACAAATACTGATGTCAAAAAATTACTATTACGCAACATTAAAATTTAATTGTTATTTTGACTTTAATCACCTTTACTGCATTGTTTATATAAAGTCTACTCAATTTTATTTTATTTTATTTTATTTTATTTTATTTTATTTTATTTTATTTTATTTTATTTTTATTTTTATTTTTATTTTTATTTTTATTTTTATTTTTATTTTATTTTATTTTTTATTTTTTATTTTTTATTCCGATTTTTTTGTTTTTAAGTTTGGTGTTTTTATAATTTGTACTTAAATAATTTATATTATCCAAAATCCCTACACCCCACCCTATATGGATCTGATTTTAGTACTTGTTCATGGTTTTCACTTGTTGTTCATATATATATAGAATAAAATATTATAATTACATACGCTGTACTTAATTGGTCTGCTTGCCTTAATGGTTTTTATCTTGTAAGTTCCTTGTATTAATGCTATAGCAAGTATAAATGTAAGTAAATTGAAAATAGATGTCTATAAAAGAGTAATACTGAATAATATAAACACTTAAGTTTTAATGATAGGAATATGGGTATGCGCGTGTATATGTATGTGAATGTATGCATACATGCACATGTATTTAGACACATGTGTGTGTGTATGAATATATATATATGTATGGGTGTAAATATATGTATATATATTTATGTAATGATGTAATGATGGAAATATGGGTATATATATATATTTATGTGCATATCTGCATGTGCGATCATATGTATATGTATGTTAACGAATGTAGGTAAATAAGGTATGAATATGGATAGATTGATTAATTTCTTATGGATATGGGTATGTTTATCCGGGTGTAAAAGTTTTATATTTTTATATTTTTTTATATTTATTTTTTGTGTACGTATGCGTAGGTTTATTGGCGTATTTAAATGACACTGTGTCTAGTTGTGTATGGGGTATATGTATATGTACATACATGTGATTAGGTGTTTATATATGAATGTGTATATCTAGTATGCCAATATTTGAGAGTATAAGTTAAATATAAGCAGTAAATGTATTTACATATGTGCATATATATATATATATATATATATATATATATATATATATATATATATATATATATATATATATATATATATATATACGTAGGTATAGATGAATCTACGTGTCTGTAGTTATGCATATGCATGAATACAAATTAACATTCGTGTAGATTATATTTGTATAAACTGTGTTTACAATGCATTAATTGAATAACCGTTAGAATAATGACAAAAAAAGGTAAATATATTTATATACATTGAATATATTATGCTGCACGAATCAGTAAAATAGGGGGTGTATCTGTTTACAATATATGTATGCATGTATGTATATATATATATATATATATATATATATATATATATATATATATATATATATATGATAAAGGATGTGTATATGTGAATCTGTATGTGTCCCTATGTCTATACATATATATATGTAGGTATATGTGTGTATATATATGTGTGTATACATATATATTTGTGTTGTTATTCTATCTTTTTAATATATTCTTTATATATTTATATTTATATGTATGTATGTGTATGTGTGTACTTGTGCGTCTGCAGATATGTGCTTTTATATATTTTATGTAAAGATTAGAGTATGTTAATAGGAGCATATATATATATATATTTGTGTATATATGATTAGTTTTTTATGAGTTAACATATATGTATGTTGATTAAAACTTTGTAAGTTAAATTGAGAAGTTAAGGATTCCTGACTAAACGTTAAGTAGGTAATAAAAAGTAAGAGTAAAGAATACAGGTTATGAAATAGATGATGAAAGTAATGAAAATAATAAATAAGAACGATAGAAACGAATTGAAATGGTAATTCGATACTAAGCTTGACCGGTGAAATTATAAACACGTACCATTCCTCCTTTAAAATATACTTAATAAGAAAGTTTTCCAAATCCTATTTCATTTCCTCATTTTTCTGGGGTCTGAAGAGGTTGACTCTCTCTGAATGGTACAATTGAAACATGTATGCACAAATGTAACCAATAATGTTTTTATAAATAAACATGTATACTATATATATATATATATATATATATATATATATATATATATATATATATATATATATATATTATATATATATATATATATATATATATATGTGTGTGTGTGTGTGTGTGTTTTCTGTGTGTACACTGTTAGTCAATTCTGAGACGTGGGCGTTAAAAGCAGAGGACAATGGTCGGCACGACCCGTCTGGATGGCTTTAGGCTCATTCAAATTAAAGTCTCATGAGTTTCGAAATTACACCATTGACGTTTTCAGGTAAAGAAAAAAGAACTGGTTCGAACCAGTCGTCAGAAGAGGTCACGAAAGCACCGCATACCGATCATTCATGGAAAGATTTCCTTGTAAAAGACCTCGTGGTAGGTTTCCAAAGCGCTCCACTGATCATTTCTGCAGCGATGTGGAGCTTCTTTTGCTGACGGTGGTAAGATTAACAAAGTAAAAAACAAAACGGTGTTTCCAAAAAGTGTGCAAAGATCCTTTGAGCCAAGTACGTCTATGTCAATTTGTACTCGCAAAAAGATGTACTTCCCGGGCAACGCCGGGAAAGAATAGCTAGTATTTAATAAAGCCGCTATTCTCTGATGATTCTTGTTGTGGTTAATTCATCACACACTATATGATAAACTTGATTATTTACAAAAAAAAAAATAAAGCGTCTACTGTTTACTTTCTTTAACGATCAGCTCGCTTCTCGACAGGAGTGTCCGTGTACATACCAGCATTGGCGTTTGGAGAAATCAAGAGAAATAAGACAAACACAGCTTTTCCTTTTGAAACCTTGGAGATGCATACATTTATAAACTTATAGAATAATCATCATAGTCATTAAATGATTTGTTTACGTCTTCCATCAGTACACACGTTACCCACGTTTCATGTGTTTTTTTTTTATTCGGGCGGAGCCGTGATGTATTCTGAAGATGAAAGATATTCATAACGCCTCAACGAGTTGACACGTTTCACGCACGCACACACACACACACACACACACGCACACAGACACACACACACACACACACATATATATATATATATATATATATATATATATATATATATATTATAATATAAAATGAAGTAATAAAATAAGGTGTCAAACAAATTTTATTAGAATTCAAAGTTCAAGCAAAGTATATTAAAAATTTGTTTGACACCTTATTTTATTACTTCATTTTATATTATAATATTAATGCTCTATCCAGTATATTGAGCTTCAGTTTGTATCTGGATGTTTAACTAATTATAAGATATTAGTTGACGCTTATCGTTTGCTTCATATATATATATATATATATATATATATATATATATATATATATATATATATATATATATATATATATATATATATATATACACTCATAAACAAAAAAAATGGGCCAGGAAAGAAATTTACAATTTATTGCACAAAAAGCTGCATTACACAAAATGCAATTAAATAATAAACGAAAATGAGTAAAAAATATAAAGAGCAAGATATTTACTTTAATAAAAACTTAGTATGGAATGGAATTGCCCTTCTATCTTTTTAAAAGATCAATTCTTTTTATCATGCTCTCAACCAACTTGGAGCACTGTGAAGAGGAGATGTTATTCCATTCTCTTTGTACTGCTTCCCATAATTTTTCTTTGTTGGAAAAAGTTTTTCTAACTAATGCACGAGATATTATAGCCCAAATATTTTCCATTGGGTTTAAATCTGGGCTTTGACCAGGCCAAAACATCACATCAATTGAATTATCAGTAAGCCATTTCTTTGTGACTTTTGCTGTGTGTGCAGGGGCATTATCATGTTGAAAAATAATGTCATTGTTCATTTCTAACTTCTGGATGCTTGGTAATAGACCTCTTTCTAATATTTGAATGTATTCTTTGGCATTAATTGACGCATCACATCTGATAATTTCCCCAACTCCTGCAGCAGAAAAGGTCCCCCATACCATTATTCCTCCGTTTCCATGTTTTACTGTGGTTTTTATACAATTCGGTGAAAATCTTTCTCCGGATCTTCGGATGCAACGTTCAGGGGCATCACTGGCAAGGCAAAATCTTGATTGGTCCGACCAGAAAACATTTCTAAACCAATCTGCATCTTTCGTACCATAACATGATGCAAATGTCTTTCTGTCGCTAATGTTCTTCTTAGTTAACAAAGGTTTTTTTGCACATCTTTTTGATGAAAATCCCATTTCCTTCATCCTTCTGGATATTGTCACTCTAGAAAGAGAATTTCCTTTTGCTGTTTCGAATTGTTTGCTATGGTCAACATAAGTTTTTTTGCGATCCTTCAAAACGGTCATTTTAAGCCTGTGATCGTCCTTCATTGTGGATGCTCTGGGGCGACCAGAACCAACTTTCCTGCTCACTGTGCCTTCAATTTCGAACCTTTGCCCAATTCTCTTCACAGCTGAAAGAGATGTTGCCACCTTTTCTTCTTTCAAAATGTCGAAAATCTGCTTGTAAGTCAAATTTGCCTGTCGTAATCCTGCAATTCGGTTTTTAATTTTTTCGTCAAGATGTCGTCTTACTTTTCATGGACTCATCTTTAATACTAATAATCTGAAAAATACTAAATAAAAGCTAATTATTAGCAAACAAGCGATAAAAATTTTAAAAATTGTTTTCTTTCCAATTTCAATCATGGCCCATTTGTTTTGTTCACGAGTGTATATATATATATATATATATATATATATATATATATATATATATATATATATATATATATATATATATATATATATACACACATATTTGTATATATATATAGGGGAGGACTTGAATGCCTACTAGACACCACCCTCGGGTATCTTCGGTCTCTCTGTACAGGGGTTTGTCAGAGACTCTGACATGAGGATACTTTTTATTTGAAGTAAACCCTGACCAAATATTAAAATAAGTGGTGTGCTATCTCCTCAAGCTATCCATCACGTCTCACGAATTGCAGACGGGGGCACCTCCTCTATTAATAGAGGGCATCTTCGAATAATGAATCGAAGCCGTTGACAATGAGGAAAGGAATGATAAAAGATATGAATTAAAAAAAACAAATACTGGCAGGCCGGCACCCAGGATAGAAAAAGGGCCATCAACTCGTTCATACACCACGTGGGAAGATATAAGCAATGGTGTGTATCCTTCCTGCCTCTAGAAATGGTGCTCCAGCCAATACAGGACCAACCAGGGTCAGTCATCATAGGAAAAAAGGTCCTGGCCCCCTATCTTCATCAAATGCAGCAACAACAAAAAAAGAAACATAAGAGGCTTAAAAGCCCAACCATGGACTGTTGCACAAAAGAAGGTGCTACCACTACTCAAAGTTTGAAAAATGGAGCAAGATCCTGGCCGAAAAGATTCAAGGATCTACCCTCTCCGAAGAAATATACACATAGAGACGCAATATATATATATATATATATATATATATATATATATATATATATATATATATATATATATATGAGAAAGGAAGGATGAAGGTAATCCGACGTAATGGGAAATGAAAAAGGAAAAACCAAAAAGGATGTTTTTTTTATGTAGAGCAATTTTTTTTAATGGAAAGGCACTTTTTCTTATGTAAAGAGGTAAAGAAAAGACTACTTCAAGGTCAAAAACTAGCCAACGATAAGTGTTACATAGATAGATTCCGCCCCAGAAAACAGTAATTCTTCCCCCTTTGTCAGAAACATCGTTCATGGAATGTGAGGACTAAAGGACAAAATAAGAGAAGCGAGAGTTACGAGGCTGCCGAAAGTAAACCTAAAGTTCATTTACTATTCTCTTTTAATTCTTTTTTCCATTCATTTGTTGTATTTAACTTATTTTAATAGTTTTTGGGGAGAGGGTGCAAGTTTATGTGTTCACACCCCCTAAATGCAACGTTTACAAAAAATAATGCGTCCATGCTACTCACCATGTTGTTGAGAATATCTATTCCAAAATGCATAATGATCGATTCATTAGTTTAGGAGTTTATTCTGTGAAACAAAATTACTAAACTTATATATATATATATATATATATATATATATATATATATATATATATATATATATATACTCCCTAAATGTTCAAGATGATGTGACCATGTTACTCACCGTGTTGTCTAGAATATATATTCCAAAATCCATCAGGATTCGTTCATTAGTTTAGGAGATTAAACTATATATATATATATATATATATATATATATATATATATATATATATAAAGATACTTTTTAAAAACTTAGTTCACTCCAAACAAGTTCATCGGAGCACATTCCATTGACGTACTTGTAAAACAAGCACAAGGATGCAACATTGCGGCGATGAAACAAGGGCTGAAGCTTGATGGATTGTGAGGAACCTATTAAATTAGCGACTCTTTTGGATGGAGAGATTTGTGGATGGTGCACCAGGCCAGATGTGACAACAATACTCTATGTATGGGCGGATTGTGGCTTTGTAGAGATATAGGTTACTTTCAGGTGTGAGAAGTTTTTAACACGGTAGATGGAGCCCACTTTCTTTGCAGCAGCCTTGGCAAGTTCTTCTATGTATTTGTCCCAATATACACATGCATAACTTTATATATATATATATATATATATATATATATATATATATATATATATATATATATAGTCTCGGAAGTTTCTCAACCATTAAAACTATGTTAAAAAACAAAAACAAAAAAAAAACTTATAGTCCCAAGTCTTCCAGTGGAAAATCACTCATGTAAGTCAATTTATTTTTTACAGTTATTATATTAGTTTATTTCTAACACTATTTTAAGGGATCATCAGTTGTTTACCATGAAAAACTCTTTCGGGAATTTAATATATATATATATATATATATATATATATATATATAATTTTTTACATGTTACAAATAACCCCACAAATAAAATTCTTATTTGAAGGCATGAAACCTGGTGTAATACTAGATCTGCGGGGTCAGTCGCTACTTTAAAATTGTATCAGCTTTGTTATATATCTTTTTCATTTATATATATATATATATATATATATATATATATATATAGTTATGAAAATATAATTTTGGCTTCCGCGTTTCATCCCCGTAGGGAATTGCCAGGGAATAGCCTGACTATTCTGCCTGACGATTCACTACCGGGATGAAACGCGGAAGCGTTTATGTGGCTTAATTGCCATGAATATATTTTTATAACTTACTACCTAGGTCTACTTACATATTGAACACTATTGAAGTAAATACTGGAAATCGATAGTCAGGATTTCTAATAGACGTTTTGTTATTGGACGAATTCGGATTCATATCCTAATGGAATGCCTTCCATCTCAAATTTATGAGGAATTTATTCAGTGATTCAACAAATTTGTAAATGTAAGCTTCTTCAGAGGAGAAAGGGATGTTTTTTTGCAGATAGTGATAGGAATTCCTTGTTGAACATATCAAAATAAGTTAAAAAGCTCAACCTTGCAGGAGCTTAAAAGCAAAGATCATCTCAAACCACATATCCTCTTTAAAAACAGTGATAAAAATGAAGGGACTTCTCTAAATAACCTAATTAAAAAAATTAACTCTAAAAATATTCCATACTTACTACACTGGTCAATCCTGAAAGAAATCTAAATCTTACAATCCAGGATCTAAATTTTATAAACTATGTGTCTCCGAGGCTGTTACAATAATCATTGCGGCTTAAAGTAATAATGTCATAAACTCAAAAAGCGAATTCCTCTCCAATTGCAGGCATAATTTCATTTTCAATACAAACAATTAGTGACTCCTATCAATACACCACACCCTTAATAGACATGTTAATTCGACTAAAAGAATTCTTTAACAATAATATTCCATCCCTTGATTCTTGCGTTATTATAACTTTTGATTCATATCAACTTCTCTCCCTTGATCCCTATCTACATACATTTTGAGGACATCCTTGCTACTCGCACTTCGCTAAACATTAGTAACAATGTTTTTTTCTTTTCGACGTGGAATAACAATTTTAGTTGGGAACTTCGCCTAACACCACCAGTACAATCTCTGGTGCTGATATCGATCCTGAACCAGTTTTCGTGAGGTTCGACTCGGAAGCGTTCGGCTGTCATACGTAAACGCCCGAGTTGACGAGTCGATTTGTACCAGACGAGAATTTTGATACGGTGCTGCGTCCTATGATAATAATGCTTTGCTTGTTTTGTTTTTTGTTGTTGTTAGGGTTAGGGTTTAGGGTTTAGGGTTTAAGGTTAGAGTTTAGGGTTAGGGTTTAGGGTTTAGGGTTTAGGGTTAGGGTTAGGGTTAGGGTTTAGGGTTAGGGTTTAGGGTTAGGGTTAGGGTTTAGGGTTAGGGTTAAGTTTAGGGTTAGGGTTAGGTTTAAAAATATTTATTTGATAACAGTAATTTCGCTCTGTTTTGCTTGTTTTATTTGTTTTGTTGTTTAAAAAATTTCTTGCAAATATAACTAAAAATTATAGGACGCAGCAACGTATCAAAATAAATTTTTTTTTATTTGATGACAGTAAGTTCGCTATGTTTTGCTTGTTTTTTTGTTGTTGTTTCTTTTAGAAAATTTCTTGAAAATATAACTTACAATCACAGGACGCAGCACCGTATCAAAATTGTCGTCTGGTACCATTCGGCTCGTCAACACTCGGGCGTTTGTGTAGGACAGCCGAACGCTTCCGAGTCAAACCTCACGAAAACTGGGTCAGGATCGATATCAGTACCCAATCTCTTATAGCTTTCACCCACTAAATATATACCTCGAATAATTTTTAATTTATTCCATCCACATATCTTAATCCCAACATCTGTAACTTGTTTATCTAATGGACACCACCCGATAATATTATCCATTAGATAAACCTTAACCTTGCTTAGTGATTTATCATAATATATACCTCTATAAGTTATCTATTTAAACCATTAATAATAACAGCTTTTCGACCATTAATTATAATAGCTTTTCTATTTAAACCATTAATGATAACAGCTTTTCGACCATTAATAATAATAGCTGTTCTTTTTGTTCCTACCCTTAATGTTAGTAATTAAATTAAATGGTAATCTAATAGTTGACGCACCATGTTTCCGTGACTTCGCGTCGTCAATGTTCGGACAGGTATCGGAAGCGCCTGAGAGTTGACGAAACTATTAATCAAGAAACATTTGCTTATAAACAGTTTATTTTCGTTAAAATAAGAAAACAAAAAAAGAATTGCTTAAAAACAGTTGTGTCGGTGTTTATGTTAACAAGAAAAAATGTAAAAAAACATTGAAAATAAATAAATAAATAATAATAACAAAATAAAACAAAACTTTCCGGTGCACAAACAAAATAACATTACATTCAAAAACATTTAATTAACAATAGTTCCTTTGACAAAAAATCAAACAAAAATAAACATCTAATTGCTAACAGTTGTTTAGCTATGGTTTGTTCGTTCTTTATTTTTATAGATGTATTTTAGTTTGATTTTCTTCGTCGTAATTTATCGTCTGCCAGTCTTCAATTTAGCGTTTGGCAGTTTTCGCCTCGTCAACTCTCGGGTGCTGACGTAACCTGCCCGAACGTTGACGACGCGAAGTCATGGAAACATGGTGCGTCAGCTGTAAGAGTATAAATTAAATTGAATTAAATTAAATAACACTATTTTATCAGGCTGTTTGCACCCCTAGAATTAATCTAACTTAAGTGACCCCTTTGAAACAGTTAACAGTGTTCTTTTTCTTTTCTTTTGTAGATTACTCGCCTCTCTTGGACGCGATGAGTCTCTTGGATTTAATACTTCTATTTGAGGTTTGGGTTAGGGTTAGGGTTCGGTTTTCTGTCATTTTCAGTTTTGACCCATTATATATTTTTTTTAATTATTATTCAAATTTTGTTTTTACTTTATTATTTTATTGTTTTTTTCTATCCTATACACTTATATAACTTCCTTATATACATATAATTTCTTCACTCAGTGTTACTTCTATCCTTGAAATATAATTGTTAAATTTTCAATTAATTAACTCTACCTTCTTAATGACCCACTATTGTTCACTCATAAGATAATTCAGCTAACACTCGTACGCCTTTTTACCCCCTATCGTTTTTCCTATGTATCTCTCAATGTTAAAAATCTATTCCTTTTCTACATTTTTACAATTACTAATGTTAAATTAATATTTACATGCTTTTTTCTACTAATATGCCTATTAGCCTTGTATCATACCCAATTTAAATTCTCTAGAACGTAATTTGATATTGACATCTTTCATGTCAACTGACTTCCACGGCGGCGCTTTGGCCCCCTTTTCAGGCCCCACCCACTTATCAAGTTTATTTCCTTGCTTTTGACCGCTATTCCAACTTTTAGTCCTCCTACCACTATTCCGCTTAGCCTATCTGATTTTCACCATTTCTGCTGCTATCCTGTTGAGATCGCACACATTTGTGTTTTTCAATCGAATATATTTTTTTGCAAACACTTTTTCAATTCTTTTCCCAACTTTTTCAATTCTGAAGCCCGGAGAGTATGGTTTCAATTTCTTCGAATACATATATTGGTTGATTTGATCAAATTTTTATTAAAAAAACTTCGCAAATTCATCTTGAAGTACTCTTACACTTCCTTTTGTGCTCATCTCCACCAAACGACCAACAGATTTTCATATGGATTTGAACTTTTCGCTCGCCATTTTTGGACTTTTCTGGATTACTTTTTACATAAAGGTACTCTTGATATTCTGTTTGGAATTTTTTGAGAGAACATTTTATATATTCCCGCAACGGTGATGTTCCTTTTAGTGATTTTTCGAACATTTTGTAAAAAGTTTTTTTTTGCTCTCTTCTTGTTTTATATGTTATTGTATTTTTTTATATTTTCAAATGTTAGCATCTCAGTTACAATTAATAACTTCTCTGCGAAATTTTCCTCTGATAGTAAGAGCTCATTTTTGAAAATAAATGGGTTAAGGAAATTAAAACTACTTGCGTATTATCATTGTTTGAACAATTGATGATTTAATAGTTTTTGCTCTTTGTGCAATCTTTAATTTCCATCACTCATCTAACTATATATATATATATATATATATATATATATATATATATATATATATATATATATATATATATATATATATGTGTGTGTGTGTGTGTAGGTATATGTGTATATATATAATAA
Source organism: Sepiola atlantica (assembly GCA_963556195.1). NCBI lineage: Eukaryota > Metazoa > Mollusca > Cephalopoda > Sepiida > Sepiolidae > Sepiola > Sepiola atlantica. The sequence goes on along the minus strand of OY744516.1, from coordinate 22,011,669 downwards.
GATCACCCATTATTTCGACACAACAAAGAAACAGGGATGGGCCACCATATAGAAAAAAAAACAATAGGATAGGAAATAAAATCAACCGAAAATTTGTTTGTAAGAAGCTCAACGGTTGGCTAAGAAAATACAACGAATCTGATTGGTTAACTAGCTAAACTAAACAATATGTGTATATATAAAAACACCCGGCAACACAGACTTCATAAATTTTAGCCTTACTGGGATGAAACGCGGAAGCCTCTGTGTAGCTTAACTGCCATAAATATATTTTCATAACTTACTACCTAGCTCTACTCACGTATTGAGCACTGTTGAAGTAAATACTGAAATTGATACATAAAAGATGATATCTTCTTATAACATTTTATGTGGATATATTAAATAATATATATATATATATATATATATATATATAAAATATGAAACTTAAAGTATACTTTTAGTAGATTAATATTTTGTCAAATTTTGAATTTTGGCTTTTCCACCACCAACTTATCCATCTATGTAATTCCTCTGATGATAAGATTTTAATCTTTGAAAAGCCTTGGCTTAAGTAAAGAATAATAAACATGCTTTTACCGAGTACACCTTGCATTGAACAATCGAAGTTGAAATAGATTTGTCATTCGTACATGTTTATCCCTCTTCTTTCATGTATCTGTATATATATATATATATTTTGTCGCAATTAATGGAATAATAAAATCACCAACAAAAAAATATATTTTGCTCTGAATTTTCATTGAGCACTCTCATAAACCCGGTTTCAACTTCCTTCGGATTTATACCCCCTGGATATTTGTAACAAGTTAATTATATATATATATATATATATATATATATATATATATATATATATATATATATATATATATATATATATATATATATATTCCAACGTACAACATAGTTATGGTGTTCGTAAAGCAACGTATGCAATATTTTTCTTTATTTAACAATTAAATTCAATATTTGGGTTATATTATCTATTGTGTCTATGTATTCTATGTATTAGAAGAAGTGAGCAAGAGCATGTCATATGAGTTAAGAGAGAAAGCGTTTTGTATTTATCTATCGATTACATTAAATGGAGGTTATATTGGCTTTTGTCTCTACGTACATGGAATAATGAAATGAATACTTATTTTCGTTAATTAACTGTGGGATTTTCACAGGCTGACCGTATTATCTAATGTTCATAAATGTACATGCATGTATGTATGTATGTATGTATGTATGTATGTATGCGTGTGCGTGTGTGAAGTATGTCAACTTGTAGAGACGCCCCAAATGCATTGTTCCTTCACACAAAACCATGACTTCTCTCACGTTAAATAATAGCATGGATCGATAACACGTGTGTAATGGAACTAGTAAACAAATAAAGCAATGGCCATAATATTATTACTTAGGTAAAATGTAAACACACGTATATATATATATATATATATATATATATGTAAGTAAATTACGTGTACAACAGAATGGTAGGATTAATTTTAGAGGTAGCATTATTAAAATCAATAAACAGACGAGTGGGAAAAAAAAAAAAAGGAAAATTGTTAAAATTACCTTAAGGCCTTGTCGTCTGACCCTCTGAGAGGAAACGTCAGAATGGTAAATTAAAAACTAAAAGTCGAATGAGAAATGAAGGGGGGAGAAATAAAAAAAAAAAAAAATAAAAAAATAATAAAACTTATTTCAGTTGGAGGAAACGAATGAGAAGGGAAAAAAAAAATCTCTCAACGTTATGGTGGCTTTGAATCATTAAAAATCTCCAACTGATGTTTCAAAATCTTTTGTCTACACAGGCTAGGTCGATAGTTGTTAATGACTAGCGCCTCAAGAATATTGAGATGGTAGTTCGACCTGGCACTGTGTAAAACAGAAAACCACCCATCGGAATACCTGTCAGAACAACTATTTGTACTAACGAGGTGATTACCGATGGCTGATTCCTGTGCCTGGAAGTTCCCGGATGATCTCGAAACCTTGTGTAGGCGAATATCACGTGGTATGTGTTGGGATATTCTAAATTCTAATCTTTGGGATGTCTTGCCAACGTAGTCAGCTCCACACTGGCACATGAATTTATAAACTACAGAATTCTTTTGAATGGCTGGCAAAACATCCTTACGAAAAGAAGAGAAAAAGGTTCGAGTCGTGTAAACTACCCTCAACATGGTTGCCGGAAAACAACGTTGAGTAGAAGAAGAAATCCTTTTAACAATGTCAAGGCCGTCAGAACCCAACCAAGGGAGTTTCAAATAAATAGGGCAACGTGACGGGCCAATAAATTTACCACCATTAAATAAAGCAACTTTACGTGCAATGGTGCCTTTTATAGTATTGATGGGATATCCATTAGCAAGAAAAATATTAGTAATCTCACCAAGTTCTGCATCGAGTCGTGTTGGTGAACAAATCATAAGAGCTCGATGAGTGAGAGTACGAATATATATATATATATATATATATATATATATATATATATATATATATATATATATATATATATATATATATGGTACATGTATTATATTAATTTCTATAGATGTTAATCCGTTGAAAATTCAGTGTTTATGAAAAGTGCTTGTGACAAAGCATCCGGGGCCGATGGGGATCGGAGATCGGGGATCCTAGTTACGCGCTAGTATGCATCTTAGTGATATTTCTAGACCCTGCGTAGAAACGAAGTGGAGATATAAAACTAGTACATATATTCGACGTGAATCGGCTTAGGCGTCGAGATGTCTACAAATGTTATATACTGATGGATGTAACTTGTGGGATTATAGAAACCTTTATGAGAATGTTATATAATGATGGACGTAACTTGTGGGATTATACAAACCTTTATGAGAATGTTATATGATAATGGACGTATGTGGTGGAGAACGGGTGTGGTTGGTTTAGTGAGTGCATAGAGTGCGATGCTGTTTCCGGGAATCGAAACGTGACAAGTGACGACACAATGGATGACCCTAGTTCAAAAGGTCATCCTGCACCTGTGTGGCGATCACGTGATATTACGTCACAGGTTTGATATGTGAGAAAATTGGAGTTTTAAAACTAGTTCGGACTTAGGAGGCGCAGAAGTCGGACGAAGGAATTAAGATGTAGCCAAGTCAGAACGGGAAATGTTTTTCCCTAAGAAAGAATACTGGCGTACAAGATGTCCTTCTTCCCCTGTATCCTCAAATAACAAAGGACTGATTAGACAATAAGCTAGCTAAGAATTAATCACGATATTCGTAAATCTCTCTCTCTCTCAACGATAGCAAAACATCTCCACGAGCAATAGAAACTGACGCCGAATAAAATGTAATTAAAATGAACATATTGTTGTCTTATGAAGCGAGTCAGAAAGGTCTTTTGTTACAGACAACTCACGAAGATGGCCACTAGAGTGCAGAGGCGAAGAAAGTACTCAACCACTTGACAACAGAGCAAACCGAGAAGAAACGAAGGTATGAATTATTAAGGGGCTATGCAACACAAAAGTCATGTAATTGTCAGTTTTAGTTCATCGCCACACAAAGCCTACGCTTAACAGATGTTGCCGGGAATTCGGCAAAATCTTTAATCACCAAAATGCTAATAAAAAGTCAACTTAGAGATCGCGAGCTGGACAAGATAATCATCTAAGCTTGTCTTCATTAATTGAGGCAGATGGATGAAGACCACACAGCGAGAAAAAAAAGAGTAATTGTTTTTATGATCACGGTGAAACCAGGGAAGAAAGATGCCATTTATCTGTGTCGTTGAAAGGGGGCGCGCCGCCCAAACCCCTGAGAGAGGAAGAGACACAGAGAAAAGGATGGGAGAAAAGGAGGGTGTAGCGAAAGTTATTGTCAATAAGAGTCTAGGTGTTTCAACGCCCGGTCAGTCAGATCCCCCGAGAGACAGGACGAGCTGGCACGGCGAGAGACGCGTGCTGGTCCGATAATGAACAGAGAACCGGACAAACTCCTATCGTTTTTCCTTAGGTAAGTTAACTTGTGAAAATAATCGTTGTAAACGGATTCACACACACACACAGAGGGACAACTAAATAGCTTAACGCAAGAGTCAGATCCCCAAAGACAGGCAAGAAAGCGAGCTGGAGAAAAATCACCGGAGAAAACAGAATTCTCGCCATCGCCGCTCCGCTCATAGTTTAGTGACTTAAATAGCAATTTGCGAATGTATTCGCACACAGAGAAAACCAGAAAATAACTTAAGAACAACACACTTTTTTCCTTTTCGCTAAAGACATTTACCATACGATAGACATTACTTCAACGTAAAAACAATTCTTTTCTTTTTACTGCTATTAATAATTATTCTGTCATACAAAAAGACCCGACCAGGTTGTTGAATATTTTTCCTTTCTTTTTGTTCTGCTTGAATAACATTTGCCTTCACAGATTCAGCCGATTGCTATCACTCAGTAATCGTTAGCTGATATAAACAGTTTCAACGCGGGAGTCATCCCGGCCTAGACGAATTTCGATCGACATATTTTTTTATTGCTACTACGACGATCGGCTGAAGAGTGTTCACGGTCTGACAAGATCAGTACGCACGAGTGGTGTACCCTTACATGCTCAATAACAAGTAGAACAGTCCTTTAGTATTAATTGCTATTTATAATAACATTATTGGTTACATATGTGTATACATGTTTCGGTTGTACTCTTCATAGAGAATCAACCTCTTCAGACCCAATACGAGGGATTCCTCGCTTTTTGTCTGTAACCAATAATGTTTGTATAAATAAAACAATTATACTATATATATAACTAAATGAATAAATGCGAAACTTTTTTCATTCATCACTCTTATATTAAAATCGAAACGGGTAGTGCTATTTAAATCAATTATAAATATAGCAATTTGTAATACTCTATATATATACTAGAGACGAACGATGGAAGAACAGTTATTAGATAATCTAATTTGCATATCTATTTGTTAATTACTTCATAATTATTTGATGTTATTTATTTCTAAGTTCATTGTACTATCTTATCTACATATGTGCAATAGTTTCGTCAATATTAATAGTAATTAATTAAAATGATTTAATAAAAAATGGACAATATAAAAAAAGTATATATTGTATGTATAAACCCATATATATACTACAAATAAAAATTCGGGTTATCTATGGTATCCTTTTTAAATCATCTTAGCTGGCATATTCTCTGAAACTTTATAAACTGCCACATATTTTACATACACCACTTACATACTTAGTTTCCTACATATCAAGACGAAAATAGAAAATATCACTAAGAAACCTAACAACGTTTAACATAAATTTCACTTATAGAAAAAAAAAAATTCTATCCCTTTATCTTCCACAAGACCAACTATTATTCTAACTTTATCGTAAACCAATCAACAAACACGATTACATACATTTTAATCCCACCACAACTCCACGATAAAAAAACAGGTCTTATGATAGGATTTTACATTCCTGTCTTAAGAATATGTACTTCTTCAATAAACCGTAAAATACTCAAAGCGCTTAATGTGAAAAGAAAAGCGTTTTGTATTTTCTACGACAAAAACGTTCTACTTACACCCAGAACTATCACTGTACTTACACACACAACGAACACATACACTACTTTAACGACATACGGTTTTAGGACGGTTCAATCCACCCCTCCAAATATAAAAAATCTTTTCAACAAAAACAAAAAAACAATTGTATTACTTTTACTACAGAAGCGGATATTTATAATGTAGCGAATGTAGTGAATAATCACTATGTCGGTGAAACTCAGCGTTATCTTACTGAAATGATCTATGCACATAACATAACTGTTAACGTCGGCGATGTAAAAAACGCGCTTGTCTTGCATATGCTTCATTTTAATGATACTTTTAATTTTGATAAGGGGTTGATCCTTAAATAGACACATAACACGCATCGCAGAAGCCTCATGGGCGCAGCTTTAATTCCATATATCAGCAATAACATAAAGCCACGTCTTGGTATATTTTAAATTCATCCCGCTCTCGACAGAAACATAATTCTGGAAAACGTTATTCTAATAGAAAATGGTTCAGTGGATCTTTTAACTATGCCACAATTCTACCTACTCTGCCCCTGCACACACCTGTTTAGTCTTCATTTTCCACCTAGACATCAACACGCCTTTCTAACACCCTCTAGATTCCTATCTTTCAATTTTATACCATTTTACGAACTCTACATTTAATTCCTCAGTCATAGCTTATTATGCTAATATGCTTACCTCTTACTCTGGCACGCGTGTCGTATTATCATGCTCCATCATACCCACTTTTTATTTCCCTACTCTACTTGCCTGTTCTGCCAACCATTTCATATAACGGTCTTCTTCGCGTATATGTTTATATATATATATATATATATATATATATATATATATATATATATATATATATATATATATATATATATATGACTTCTTTGTAATATAGCAGGAAAAGTCCCAGCAGAGTGCTCGATTAATTAAGAATTAAAATTAAGAGCGTAATATTTGTTTATTTTGGTACAGAAAAATTAGTACAACATTCGTACCGTCGGTTTCAAACACGGAAGGACTTAGCTAACCGGCTCACTTCAACTTCTGTTGTCATCTGTTTTGGAAATATGAAGTTACGTGTCACTCTCGTTTGGACGCGTTATTTGCTAAGAGCGTTGTGTATGTCTGTTTAAATTTAAATTTAGTGTAAGGAAGGTTTGGAAACTCAATGAAACACTCCAATACATACACAAGGGATCCTGCAAATTTAAAAATTTAGTCAATAATATAAGCCAACGAATTTCAAACCTCTCATCCAGTCCCGAAATTTTCAACCAAGCAGCACCCTATTACAACAAAGCGCTCCGCGACAGCAGGTTCAGAGAAGAGATCTCATACATTCCCACCCGAGACCAACCACGGGGGACCTGCAATAGAAGGAGGTCGGTGATCTGGTTTTTCCCACCCTATTCCACCAATACCAAGACAAAGGTAGGCCACCTTTTCCTTAACTTACTCGACAAACACCCCCCCCAAACACAACCTGTACAAACATTTTAACAGAAATTCTATTAAGGTTAGCTACTCCACTGCCCCATCGATAAGAAAACCATCTCTGCGGAACCCAAAGCAAATGTAGGCTGCTAATGCCAGGACAAAAACAACTGCTCCCTAGAGGGGAATTGCAAAATCGATTCACTCGTATATGAAGCCACCGTCACAAGCCAGACTACCGGTAGAGCAGAAAAATACATTGGCATGACGCAGGGAAGCTGCAAGCAAAGATTATATACACACAGAAACACCTTCAGATACAAACACAAGACAAATACGGCACTCGCGACCCAAATATGGCAATTTAAAGAAGAAAATACACCCTTCACTATCAAATGGAAAGTAATTGAGAGAAAACCATCCTTATCTCCAGCCATAAATAGATGTCCTCTGTGTGACGCTGAAAATTACCATATTTTAAGGGCCATCATTGACCCGAATACAGCCTGTTTGAATATTCGCGATGAAATCTTAAAGGGATTTTATTTACTCCTCCCCAGGATTTAGGCACAAGGCCAGTTTTATCTTACTCCTACAAGTAAGATGTGACCCAAGATCGGGTCGGGAAAGTGGGGTTTGAAAAGCCAGCGCCCGAGAGGTGAGCACTAAGGGATGAATCCACAGGAGACAAGCACTACTCATAAACTGGTCTTACCGATACACATAAAAGTCTAGCTACTCCCCCTATTTGCTAAATTATTGCCCTATTGAATACCGACTTCCATTCCAGAAAATTTTCCCAACTATCATCCCTTATAAATATAAATAAAATTAAAAAATACGAACAAACAACTTAATCAACCCATATCCACACTAATTTTCAAGAGCAATTATTTCAACTTTCCCAAAAATATTTCTCCAGTCATTAAGAGGTTAACACCTCCATATCATAACATTATTATTACTCCCATAAATCCCCAAACGGTTTCAAACCATTTAAAATCCCTTCAGAGTTACTGCCCTTAGACCGCCCGGATGATATTCCTTTGGGTTTGATTTAAAGTCCTTTAATCCAGGATTTAAACACGATATTAAGTAATGTTATTCCTTTTAAACGCCTTTAATCCTTAACCCTCTCTCCCCCTCGTCCTTTAGAACACACATCATCATACCCCAAAACAGTAACGGCCAAATATACGAATCTTATAATATTGACTCACGGGAATTATATAGAAATATTTTTATTTATTTTAATTTTTAATTTTTAATTTTTATTTTTATTTTTATTTAGTTTAATTTTATTATTATTATTATTTTTATGTTTATATCTTTTTTATATCTCTTTAAACCTCCTCCGGTTTAAATCTCAACTGTTACTTTTCACCCCCACCCCACATTTTTTTTCCAAACCTTCCTTACACTAAATTTAAATTTAAATTTAAACAGACATACACAACGCTCTAAGCAAATAACGCGTCCAAACGAAAGTGACACGTGACTTCACATTTCCAAAACAGATGACAACAGAAGCTGAAGAGAGCCGGTTGGCTAAGTCCTTCCGTGTTTGAAACCGACGGTATGAATGTTGTACTAATTTTTCTGTACCAAAATAAACAAACATATATATATATATATATATAATAATAATAATAATAATAATAATAATAATAATAATAATAATAATAATAATAATAATAATAATAAAGTTTATCAGCTTTGATTGGGTGCTGTAGTGTATGTCCAGACTTTTTCGTCTTTAGATATATGCTAGCATGTCTCACTTTCAGAATACGCCTGAGATAGAAAATATCTCTGCCAAGTGGGCAAGTGAATTCTTATATAGTTAATATGGAGGACAGAAGTATTTATTTTTACATACTTTAAACGTTTTTTTTTAAATTTCTTTATAATGCGTTTATTTGAGGTGATGACATGATATTTTTGCAAGATTTTGCAATGCAACAATTTTAGTGTTGTTATGCATGTGCTTAACGAAAATATAAACGGCCTCTTAACTTCCTTTTCCATTGAGTTCGGACGAAGCGCTGCATGATGGGTAATAATCGTAAAGCAGTCATGGGTTGGTGGTTGTTAATAATAATAATAATAATAATAATAATAATAATAATAATAATAATAATAATAATAATAATAATAATAATAATAATAATAACAGTAAAAATATAGAAGTAATGAGGCTTATGTTTCGTTACGGAAGAATAACATCTTAACAGATATGTCACAGTTTAGGAATTTTTAGAAATTTCCAACTGGAATCAAAGCAGCATAAATAGTGGTAGCGGTTGTGACCTGACGGGTCGCGGCTACGTCTCGTATTCTTACATACATCATCCTATGAAGTAAAAATAAGACCATGTTGTCCCACCTCCATACGCCTTTTATTCTCAAGGACTGTGATATTTGTATTCCTGGGTCATCTGTAGACATTTGTTCAAAGTTGAGCTGTTTCTTTTGTTATTTAAATTTGTATTTAAATTCCGCACCAATTGCTTTGTTGAGTGTTAATGTAGGCGTCTCAATCGATTTGAAAGTCGGAATTTTTATTTGTTTTAATAAAATATTTGTCGTCATCGTGGGTTAAACTCGTCGACGTTCCAATTGTAGGTAGAACGTTTATACTCTTCCCACCTAGAACACGGCAAGGTTACGTGACTACACACACACACACACACATACACACACACACACACACACACATATATATATATATATATATATATATATATATATATATGTGTGTGTGTGTGTGTGTGTGTGCGCGCGCGTGTGGGTGTGTGTTAAAAATACAAAAAGAAAAATAGTAAATACAGGAATAAACTAACAAAAAACGAGAGATTTTACCGGTTTCGTTCGGATCAACGAACGTCTTCACAAAAAGTGAATGTTTTAGAATTTATTGAATAACGGCAAAACATAGAAAATAAGAAGAACGCACAACAGAATGTTTTGGGCACGTTTTTAACTATTTAAAAAAAGAAAGAATTATGCAGCGCTTGCGACGAAGATGTTAAAATTGGAAAGAGTGTGGAGTGAGGAAGAAATAAAAAGGAAAAAATGAAGAAAAAGGAATAGAAATGGAAACATGGATGAAAGTAGTAAAAATGAAAAGTTACTTTAACCGGGATCGGAGTTTGTACTTCAGTGACGAGATATATTGCATTGTTTCAATGTGATTTTTTATCAGATGTTTACTTAAGGAATAGGATCTGAGTGTAAAGTTTACGTTATATGATGATGAGAGATGTATTACAGCGCTTTCGATGCACTTGCGGCGTGGGAGAGAGTACTGAATGCTGTCTTAGGGAAGATGCAGTGACAAAATTGTGGGTAAAAGGAGTTTTCTATGTATAACTAGTGAGTTAGTGGGATTGTTGTATTTGTTTTAGTAAATACGAGATTTTATATTTCTGGTCGTTTCGCCGATATAAGACATAGGACATGAAGCACATTGTATTTTATAAATGTCGGCGAGGGAAGAAGTGTCTTTAGAAGGTCAGTTGGAAACGGGGTTTGGCGTCGAGTAAATCCTTAATTGCTTTAGAGAATAATGTTACTATTTTTATGTCAGATTTGAATTGTTTTTGTAAGAGAATAGATAAAGGATTATTGGGCAGAACTATGTAAGATTTACCAATTTTATCAATCAATGTTGGTGTTATTTGTGCTGGTGATGTTGTTATGAGGGGACATTCTTGTAGTGCTAGTCTGTTTTTGTTGTTGAGAATATTAAAGGCTTTGCGTTTTAAGTTTTGGATGAAACATTGAGGATATTTTAAAGCTTTGTAAGCGTTCTCGATATAGGGTTCTTTATTGTTTATCCGAACAAAACCGGTAAAATCTCTCGTTTTTGGTTGATTTATTCTTGTATTTCATTTGTTTTTCCTTTTGTCTTTTCAACAAACCCTGTCCTCACGGCATTTCATTTTATAATATATCGTGTATTTTATCCTCACACATATACACCCCCCATATATATATATATATATATATATATATATATATATATATATATATATATATATATATATAAGTCAGGTTCATATTATATTCCAATAACCATGTTTTTATTTTATTATTTTTATTTTTTCCAAAAAACATAACATTTACGTCCGTTTCATTTGTCTTGTGCCAAACAACATTTTTATGTCAATATCGTCTCTGCAACATTACAAAATCATCAGAAAAAAGGGCACTGATAGTATATGCTAATACATATATTGTCATTACTAATTATATATTTCGTCAACAGTTATGTCCATCTCGCCTTTTCGTCCACTCGGTCATATTTTTGATCTGTCTCTTTTGATAATGAGAAGTTCCACTCTCGAAAATTAGAGTTTACCTTTTCCGGACCTTTTAAATTGCTAGACAGTAAACTTTTTTCTATTTACTGTTCTAGTATTTAAACCGTGAAATATTAATAAATTGATTTGAGATTCCATTCATATTTTCTCTTCTCATTTATTTTTGTTCATCTGTTCCACCTTCCGGTACCTATTTCGCATTGCTCCTGCCTCAGATTACGAACTTACATTCATATATATATATATATATATATATATATATATATATATATATATATATATATATATATATATATATATATATATATATATATATATATATATATATATATATGGTTTAGTAGCTGCATCGTTCTAAGAATTCAGACAAAAGTTAAAATGTTGACTTGGGTCTGAGGGGTTCGTATCGTGTAACAGCAGAACAATCATCCTCCACACTGATGATTCCCGGAAAAAGGAATGAAACACATGTGTATGTGGGAAGAATTTAATAATATTTATTGTGATATAATATATATATATATAAGCGTATAAGATTTTTAATTTATACCAGCATTATTTGGCTACACATTTGCAAACATTTAAAATGTCCACTGTTATTTTTTGTACAAATTCCACCAAAAGGAATGAATGGTGCTTTACATCTTTCAAGTAACAATGAAAGCAATGGAACCACACATGATTTATTTGTTTTATTTCGTTTGAAGATGCGTCCATACATCCTTATAAGAGGTTCTCTCCGTCGGTCAGTTAAATCGTTGGAATTTTGTTATTCTGAAGGGGTGCTGTATCCACCATTAAGCATACATTATCATAAAAAATTCCTTACAAGTTTTGGTAAGAATTTGATATTATACTGCCACTCGCATGCAAATCGTGTGCCTCCTCTTTTTAAAGACTCTCAACTAACCCTAATCGTAACCCTAACCCTAATCCTAACACCAACCCTTACCCTAACCCTAACCATTACAACAGCTTGTGCAGGTGTTTTTAAAAATAAAATCTTAAATTTTTTATTTTATTTCTTTTTAAATAGTGTAATTGTTGGCGTGGTTATTGAAATAGCCTTACACTCTAAGAATAATGCTATGTGTTTCATAATATTGTTAAAAATGCAACCATAGATTGCGCAAAGGACAGGAAGTGGTTCCGTAGAACAACCGTTGCGACGTGCCTTAGAAAACGGTCGCTCTCTAGTAGTGACGTAGCGAACAGGAAGTGCGTGGCAAAAATATACAGGAGTAGCTAGCCCTCTTCTGTGAGTTCTTCAAAACCTGAACTGAGTTATGAAAACAAAAAATATTGAAAGGTTAATTTTAATTCTGAACAGTAGTTGTATGAACGTAGCTGTATGAACATAGCAGGATGTAGCATTTGAGGTTCTACGTCTATCTGATATTTTAATTAAGGAATGGATCCGCCATGTAAGGTAAGTTATACTTAATTATATTTTGTACGCGATCATTTATTCCAGCTTGCTTGCTAACAACCTACGTAGGACACAGTACAATGGACCAAAGCAAAGATAAATTGCCGATCGGCCAAGACTCCAACTGAGTTGCGCAAACTCCAAAACTATGTGGATTGTTTTAACACAGAGTGGACACAGAATGAATGTCAGAGCAACCAGCCGAAACGCATGTCGCCCATGTGTTCCATGAAAACATCAGATTGTTTTAACACAGCATAGACACAGAGTGATTGACAGAGCAACCAGCCAGAAGGCATGTGGTCCATGTGGTCCATCATATGATCGGATTGTTTTAACACAGCGTGAACACAGAATGATTGACAGAGCAACCATCCGGAACGCATGTAGTCCATCAAACTATCGAATTGTTTTAAGACAGCGTGGACACAGAATGATTGATAGAACAACCATCCGGAACGCATGTAGTCCATCAAACTATCGAATTGTTTTAACACAGCGTGGACACAGAATGATTGATAGAACAACCATCCGGAACGCATGTGGTCCATCAAATCATCGGATTGTTTTATTACAGTGTGACACAGAATGATTGACAGAGAAACCAGCCGAAACGCATGTGCTCCATTCCCTCCACTAAATCATAAGATTTTTTAAACACAGCGTGGACACAGAATGATCGCCAGACCAACCATCCGAAACGCATGCAGTCCATCAAATAATAGGATCGCTTTAATACAGCGTGAACACAATGATTGGCAGAGCAACCAGCGGAAACGCATATGGTCCATGTGGTCCATCAAATCATCGGACCACACCCACACTCCCGATTAAAAACTAAGAAAAAAAGTGCGAACAATAAATGTGAAGGACTTTATTAAACAAACTGTAAAACATTCACAACAAAAACTCGTCTACCTACAACCACTGAAAATAATTTTTCTTTCTTTCGCTGTGTACCTAAATCTAAACAGAACTTACAACGACGTTTGTGCTTTTCTAGGTCGATTTTATAGTTACCATATCGACATGAACTTTTCAAAATTAAAGTTTTCCTTTACACATCTAAGGAAGACTGATGTCAACAGGAATATTAACGACGAGTGATGTCTATAGTGAAGCTAGTGTTGTGCAATCAACAAGTGTACCTCTTCTGAAGAGGCATTGCTTGGGCCAGTGGTAAAATGTCGAACACAGCTGCTAGGCGTAATGTGTGCTATAATGTGTGAAGTCTCGATAATCATCCAAGAATCGAAAATTAAACAAAAATACAGCTAATAAAATCATACAGATCGATTGAAAATAAAATTTTCGACCGATCGAAGCTTTACATAGAGTAAAATCCGGCGGGTTTACAAGACTCCGAAGACAACGATCAAAAATGTAAATAATAGCGCTTTAACATACTTTAAAACGAACAGATTTAGGCAGATAAGTAAAAAAGTAACTTTTATTGTCTTTGGTAACAGTTATTTGTTTACTATTTTTTTGCCCCCTTTTTTTTTTAGCTATTCTTGAAAATCGTCAAAACAGAAATAATTACGACAGATTACATTGTGAGGATCGGGTATACGGGGCGGCGGAGGACAACATTATCGGTTTTCGACATAGCGCGTAATGTTTTACGAAAACGCATTCGAGCTTTATAAATACAGAACGCAGATACAGAGAAATTACCAACGTGACCCGCGACAATCTTCTGAGAGCGTGGTAATATTAACAATTAAAAAAATCCGGAGATAGACTACCAGTAATTATTGCAGGGAGGAAACCTGTCTGCTGGCATTGTGGTGGTGTGCGCCACCTTGCCATATCCTTCCAAGATAAAAGGGGAAAGAAGCTAACTGTTCATACTACCCAAGGAAAATTGACAGCAAGGAAAGAAGTTGGGTCTGACATTGAAACTTTAATATCTTTTTTAACTTACCGTTTAAATCTCACGATCCCCATCGTGAGGTGTTCGCACCACTCTCCCCAGAATCATTGTAATCCGAAAAAAAAAGAATTACTAAAGAATAAAAAGATTCATTTGCAAAAGTGTTGAATGAGAAAAGCAAAACACCTACGAAGAGATAGTTAGGTTAAAAGCTAACCCTAACCCTAACCCTAACCCTAATCCTAACCCTAACCTAACCTGGAAATGAAAGAATCAGAAACAGCGAGTTCTTCTGAACATGATAAAATCTCAAGTTTAACAAAAAGCTCATAAGCCGACCGCCCTCAATCCTATTAGAAAGGTGGAGAAGCGATATCTCTTGGAGAATTTACTCTCCGGTCTCACCTTTGATGACACAATACAGGCACAAATAAATTAAAAAAAAAAAAAATATAATAACAAATATACTACTATAATTAAGTAGATATGCCGGTTCTCGTTGGATGACCTAAGTTAAGCGACGTTGAGCCTTGTCAGAACTAGATAAGTGGCCATATGGAAATACCAGGTTCTATATGTGGGCGGACGACGACACCCTTACTAGGCTCTCCGTGCAAAATACTAACGTTTTCAAGGGATTGTGGACTAACAACCGCAAATAAAGGTTATCCTCTCCACAATGTATACCTGTTGTAATCGTGAAATTTCCGCCCTTTCTACCTAAAATAAGAAGGGAAACTATCTTCATATTTTTTCTTCTGAAAGAGACATTAAAAACTTATTCTAAGTATGAACTTAATGTTTTTTTCCGCGGGGTGTAAAAATACGTGGCGTAGTACACATGCACAGAATTACCCCACTCGGTGAGTTGAATCTGAAGATTTTTTAGATCATCCATCTAGGAGAAGGGAACTCCGATGTAAACCATGCACTTTACATCGTGCCCTCTCAGTTATCCTGAAATAAGGTCCTGTAGAAACAGTGAGTGATGTACGTGTCGTACAAGCGCGAAACACTGTCATCTATTTGTACATCACACTGACGGAGAGTAGAAAATGCACCGTGGATGTACTTTCGTCAGCCCCGTAACTCTCGCTTCTCATACTCTGTCCCTTAGTTCTCACCTTCCAAGAGCGATGTTTTTGACAAAAGGGAAGAAAATACTGTTCCTTTGGGTCGTTTGTTTGTTAGTGTAAGCCGTAGGTGGAGATGAGTAAATCTTATTTCCTCTATATTTGCTGACATAATCCGCCTAATAGTCTAAGAACCCGAACCTAGGAGTAACTCCAAAGAACGCTGTCAGGTCAACAGGTGCATAACACAGGGGCTGATGTACTGCCATTTGGTGAATGAAGTCTCGACCATGCAGTAGTTTCCGGTGGGGCCTCTTGATGCCATATTGATGGAAACTGCTACGTCTTTTCCCTTTCTCAATGGTTTACAAATATAATTTACTTACGCATTCTCTTTGTTCCGCCTCTCAACCCATCCACCGAACTCTTCCACAATTCTAATTTCAACATAAAGTATTCTAAAACAAAAGGCCAGCTTAAACCCAGTTCCCCAATTCCTAACGCAGGTCTCCTTTTCCAATCAGGTCTCCTTTTCCAACGTTAGGAGCTCTGCGTTCCAACCTTCATGAGGTTGAAATACACTTACAGGAGACCAAACCGGACTTATTATTTCTGCGTGGAACTAGCATTAGCCCGTCAGCTTCTTCCGATGATTTCATGATTATAGGTTACTCAAACATGACACTAAAACCCGACCATCAAGATCGTTATGGACATGGAATATGCGCCTACATTATAGACGGCTTTCTATGTTGCCTTCTATGTTTCCCTACAACGACGGAATTACTATCTTTCGGAGTATCCCTTAGAAAATTGATCATATCCTATCTGGTTACCCGACTGTCCGCATTCATATCTGTGGTGACGTTAATGTTCACAATGTTAAATAACTTGTAGCATCAAACAAGCCTGATATAGGGAGGTTTTGTCACGACTTTTCTCTTACTTATGATCTGACACAGATGGTTGATAAACTTACTCGCATACCCTAACCCTAACCCTAACCCTAACCCGATGTTGACGGACATTTTACAAGTCTTCCTGATCTTTTCTTGACGACCAATCCCGAACAATGCTCATCCACTGTTCTATCTTCGCTGGGACCTTCCAATAACTTAGTTGTCTAAATTAAGATCAAAAGAAAGTGCAAAAAGACCTCTGATGTCCCTTTTTTTCTCTTACTTATGATCTGATAAACTTATGGTTGATAAACTTACTCGCATACCCTAACCCTAACCCTAACCCGATGTTGACGGACATTTTACAAGTCTTCCTGATCTTTTCTTGACGACCAATCCCGAACAATGCTCATCCACTGTTCTATCTTCGCTGGGGCC
>OY744516.1:21957125-21989625 GCA_963556195.1 Sepiola atlantica | reverse complement strand
TTTAAAAAAGCATACTAAATTAAGTCAGTTACACGAACAACAATATAGGTATGTTTAAAAAAGCATACTAAATTAAGTCAGTTACACGAACAACAATATGGGTACGTTTAAAAAAGCATACTAAATTAAGTCAGTTACACGAACAACAATATGGGTACGTTTAATAAAGCATACTAAATTAAGTCAGTTACACGAACAACAATATGGGTACGTTTAAAAAAGCATACTAAATTAAGTCAGTTACACGAACAACAATATGGGTACGTTGAAAAAAATCATACTAAATTAAGTCAGTTACACGAACAACAATATGGGTACGTTTAAAAAAGCATACTAAATTAAGTCAGTTACACGAACAACAATATGGGTAAGTTTAAATAAGCATACTAAATTAAGTCAGTTACACGAACAACAATATGGGTACGTTTAAAAATGCATACTAAATTAAGTCAGTTACACGAACAACAATATGGGTACGTTTAAAAAAATCATACTAAATTAAGTCAGTTACACGAACAACAATATGGGTACGTTTAAAAAAGCATACTAAATTAAGTCAGTTACACGAACAACAATATGGGTACGTTTAAAAAAGCATACTAAATTAAGTCAGTTACACGAACAACAATATAGGTACGTTTAAAAAAGCATACTAAATTAAGTCAGTTACACGAACAACAATATGGATACGTTTAAAAAAGCATACTAAATTAAGTCAGTTACACGAACAACAATATGGGTAAGTTTAAATAAGCATACTAAATTAAGTCAGTTACACGAACAACAATATGGGTACGTTTAAAAAAGCATACTAAATTAAGTCAGTTACACGAACAACAATATGGGTACGTTGAAAAAAATCATACTAAATTAAGTCAGTTACACGAACAACAATATGGGTACGTTTAAAAAAGCATACTAAATTAAGTCAGTTACACGAACAACAATATGGGTACGTTTAAAAAAGCATACTAAATTAAGTCAGTTACACGAACAACAATATAGGTACGTTTAAAAAAGCATACTAAATTAAGTCAGTTACACGAACAACAATATGGATACGTTTAAAAAAGCATACTAAATTAAGTCAGTTACACGAACAACAATATGGGTACGTTTAAAAAAGCATACTAAATTAAGTCAGTTACACGAACAACAATATGGGTACGTTTAAAAAAGCATACTAAATTAAGTCAGTTACATGAACAACAATATGGGTACGTTTAAAAAAGCATACTAAATTAAGTCAGTTACACGAACAACAATATGGGTACGTTTAAAAAAGCATACTAAATTAAGTCAGTTACACGAACAACAATATGGGTACGCTTAATAAAGCATACTAAATTTAGTCAGTTACACGCACAACAATATGGGTACGTTTAAAAAAGCATACTAAATTAAGTCAGTTACACGAACAACAATATGGGTACGTTTAAAAAATCATACTAAATTAAGTCAGTTACACGAACAACAATATGGGTACGTTTAAAAAAGCATACTAAATTAAGTCAGTTACACGAACAACAATATGGGTACGTTTAAAAAAGCATACTAAATTAAGTCAGTTACACGAACAACAATATAGGTACGTTTAATAAAGCATACTAAATTAAGTCAGTTACACGAACAACAATATGGGTACGTTTAAATAAGCATACTAAATTAAGTCAGTTACACGAACAACAATATGGGTACGTTTAAAAAAGCATACTAAATTAAGTCAGTTACACGAACAAAACTATGGGTACGTTGAAAAAAATCATACTAAATTAAGTCAGTTACACGAACAACAATATGGGTACGTTTAAAAAAGCATACTAAATTAAGTCAGTTACACGAACAACAATATGGGTACGTTTAAAAAAGCATACTAAATTAAGTCAGTTACACGAACAACAATATAGGTACGTTTAAAAAAGCATACTAAATTAAGTCAGTTACACGAACAACAATATGGGTACGTTTAAAAAAGCATACTAAATTAAGTCAGTTACACGAACAACAATATGGGTAAGTTTAAATAAGCATACTAAATTAAGTCAGTTACACGAACAACAATATGGGTACGTTTAAAAAAGCATACTAAATTAAGTCAGTTACACGAACAACAATATGGGTACGTTGAAAAAAATCATACTAAATTAAGTCAGTTACACGAACAACAATATGGGTACGTTTAAAAAAGCATACTAAATTAAGTCAGTTACACGAACAACAATATGGGTACGTTTAAAAAAGCATACTAAATTAAGTCAGTTACACGAACAACAATATAGGTACGTTTAAAAAAGCATACTAAATTAAGTCAGTTACACGAACAACAATATGGATACGTTTAAAAAAGCATACTAAATTAAGTCAGTTACACGAACAACAATATGGGTACGTTTAAAAAAGCATACTAAATTAAGTCAGTTACACGAACAACAATATGGGTACGTTTAAAAAAGCATACTAAATTAAGTCAGTTACATGAACAACAATATGGGTACGTTTAAAAAAGCATACTAAATTAAGTCAGTTACACGAACAACAATATGGGTACGTTTAAAAAGCATACTAAATTAAGTTAGTTACACGAACAACAATATGGGTACGTTTAATAAAGCATACTAAATTTAGTCAGTTACACGAACAACAATATGGGTACGTTTAAAAAAGCATACTAAATTAAGTCAGTTACACGAACAACAATATGGGTACGTTTAAAAAAGCGTACTAAATTAAGTCAGTTACACGAACAACAATATGGGTACGTTTAATAAAGCATACTAAATTAAGTCAGTTACACGAACAACAATATGGGTACGTTTAAAAAAGCATACTAAATTAAGTCAGTTACACGAACACCAATATGGGTACGTTTAAAAAAGCATACTAAATTAAGTCAGTTACACGAACAACAATATGGGTACGTTTAAAAAAGCATACTAAATTAAGTCAGTTACACGAACAACAATATGGGTACGTTTAATAAAGCATACTAAATTAAGTCAGTTACACGAACAACAATACGGGTACGTTTAATAAAGCATACTAAATTAAGTCAGTTACACGAACAACAATATGGGTACGTTTAAAAAAGCATACTAAATTAAGTCAGTTACACGAACAACAATATAGGTACGTTTAAAAAAGCATACTAAATTAAGTCAGTTACACGAACAACAATATGGGTACGTTTAAAAAAGCATACTAAATTAAGTCAGTTACACGAACAACAATATGGGTAAGTTTAAATAAGCATACTAAATTAAGTCAGTTACACGAACAACAATATGGGTACGTTTAAAAAAGCATACTAAATTAAGTCAGTTACACGAACAACAATATGGGTACGTTGAAAAAAATCATACTAAATTAAGTCAGTTACACGAACAACAATATGGGTACGTTTAAAAAAGCATACTAAATTAAGTCAGTTACACGAACAACAATATGGGTACGTTTAAAAAAGCATACTAAATTAAGTCAGTTACACGAACAACAATATGGGTACGTTTAAAAAAGCATACTAAATTAAGTCAGTTACACGAACAACAATATGGGTACGTTTAAAAAAGCATACTAAATTAACTCAGTTACACGAACAACAATATGGGTACGTTTAAAAAAGCATACTAAATTAAGTCAGTTACACGAACTACATTATGGGTACGTTTAAAAAAGCATACTAAATTAAGTCAGTTACACGAACAACAATATGGGTACGTTGAAAAAAATCATACTAAATTAAGTCAGTTACACGAACAACAATATGGGTACGTTTAAAAAAGCATACTAAATTAAGTCAGTTACACGAACAACAATATGGGTACGTTTAAAAAAGCATACTAAATTAAGTCAGTTACACGAACAACAATATGGGTACGTTTAAAAAAGCATACTAAATTAAGTCAGTTACACGAACAACAATATAGGTACGTTTAAAAAAGCATACTAAATTAAGTCAGTTACACGAACAACAATATGGATACGTTTAAAAAAGCATACTAAATTAAGTCAGTTACACGAACAACAATATGGGTACGTTTAAAAAAGCATACTAAATTAAGTCAGTTACACGAACAACAATATGGGTACGTTTAAAAAAGCATACTAAATTAAGTCAGTTACATGAACAACAATATGGGTACGTTTAAAAAAGCATACTAAATTAAGTCAGTTACACGAACAACAATATGGGTACGTTTAAAAAGCATACTAAATTAAGTCAGTTACACGAACAACAATATGGGTACGTTTAATAAAGCATACTAAATTTAGTCAGTTACACGAACAACAATATGGGTACGTTTAAAAAAGCATACTAAATTAAGTCAGTTACACGAACAACAATATGGGTACGTTTAAAAAAGCATACTAAATTAAGTCAGTTACACGAACAACAATATGGGTACGTTTAATAAAGCATACTAAATTAAGTCAGTTACACGAACAACAATATGGGTACGTTTAAAAAAGCATACTAAATTAAGTCAGTTACACGAACAACAATATGGGTACGTTTAAAAAAGCATACTAAATTAAGTCA
This sequence comes from Sepiola atlantica, assembly GCA_963556195.1. Lineage (NCBI taxonomy): Eukaryota > Metazoa > Mollusca > Cephalopoda > Sepiida > Sepiolidae > Sepiola > Sepiola atlantica. Next base: position 21,985,088 of record OY744516.1, on the reverse strand, counting down.
ATTACACGAACAACAATATGGGTACGTTTAAAAAAGCATACCAAATTAAGTCAGTTACACGAACAACAATATGGGTACGTTTAAAAAAGCATACTAAATTAAGTCAGTTACACGAACAACAATATGGGTACGTTTAAAAAAGCATACTAAATTAAGTCAGTTACACGAACAACAATATGGGTACGTTTAAAAAAGCATACTAAATTAAGTCAGTTACACGAACAACAATATGGGTACGTTTAAAAAAGCATACTAAATTAAGTCAGTTACACGAACAACAATATGGGTACGTTTAAAAAAGCATACTAAATTAAGTCAGTTACACGAACAACAATATGGGTACGTTTAAAAAAGCATACTAAATTAAGTCAGTTACACGAACAACAATATGGGTACGTTTAAAAAAGCATACTAAATTAAGTCAGTTACACGAACAACAATATGGGTACGTTTAAAAAAGCATACTAAATTAAGTCAGTTACACGAACAACAATATGGGTACGTTTAAAAAAGCATACTAAATTAAGTCAGTTACACGAACAACAATATGGGTACGTTTAAAAAAGCATACTAAATTAAGTCAGTTACACGAACAACAATATGGGTACGTTTAAAAAAGCATACTAAATTAAGTCAGTTACACGAACAACAATATGGGTACGTTTAATAAAGCATACTAAATTAAGTCAGTTACACGAACAACAATATGGGTACGTTTAAAAAAGCATACTAAATTAAGTCAGTTACACGAACAACAATATGGGTACGTTTAATAAAGCATACTAAATTAAGTCAGTTACACGAACAACAATATGGGTACGTTTAATAAAGCATAGTAAATTAAGTCAGTTACACGAACAACAATATGGGTACGTTTAAAAAAGCATACTAAATTAAGTCAGTTACACGAACACCAATATGGGTACGTTTAAAAAAGCATACTAAATTAAGTCAGTTACACGAACAACAATATGGGTACGTTTAAAAAAGCATACTAAATTAAGTCAGTTACACGAACAACAATATGGGTACGTTTAAAAAAGCATACTAAATTAAGTCAGTTACACGAACAACAATACGGGTACGTTTAATAAAGCATACTAAATTAAGTCAGTTACACGAACAACAATATGGGTACGTTTAAAAAAGCATACTAAATTAAGTCAGTTACACGAACAACAATATAGGTACGTTTAAAAAAGCATACTAAATTAAGTCAGTTACACGAACAACAATATGGGTACGTTTAAAAAAGCATACTAAATTAAGTCAGTTACACGAACAACAATATGGGTAAGTTTAAATAAGCATACTAAATTAAGTCAGTTACACGAACAACAATATGGGTACGTTTAAAAAAGCATACTAAATTAAGTCAGTTACACGAACAACAATATGGGTACGTTGAAAAAAATCATACTAAATTAAGTCAGTTACACGAACAACAATATGGGTACGTTTAAAAAAGCATACTAAATTAAGTCAGTTACACGAACAACAATATGGGTACGTTTAAAAAAGCATACTAAATTAAGTCAGTTACACGAACAACAATATGGGTACGTTTAAAAAAGCATACTAAATTAAGTCAGTTACACGAACAACAATATGGGTACGTTTAAAAAAGCATACTAAATTAAGTCAGTTACACGAACAACAATATGGGTACGTTTAAAAAAGCATACTAAATTAAGTCAGTTACACGAACTACATTATGGGTACGTTTAAAAAAGCATACTAAATTAAGTCAGTTACACGAACAACAATATGGGTACGTTGAAAAAAATCATACTAAATTAAGTCAGTTACACGAACAACAATATGGGTACGTTTAAAAAAGCATACTAAATTAAGTCAGTTACACGAACAACAATATGGGTACGTTTAAAAAAGCATACTAAATTAAGTCAGTTACACGAACAACAATATAGGTACGTTTAAAAAAGCATACTAAATTAAGTCAGTTACACGAACAACAATATAGGTACGTTTAAAAAAGCATACTAAATTAAGTCAGTTACACGAACAACAATATGGGTACGTTTAAAAAAGCATACTAAATTAAGTCAGTTACACGAACAACAATATGGGTAAGTTTAAATAAGCATACTAAATTAAGTCAGTTACACGAACAACAATATGGGTACGTTTAAAAAAGCATACTAAATTAAGTCAGTTACACGAACAACAATATGGGTACGTTGAAAAAAATCATACTAAATTAAGTCAGTTACACGAACAACAATATGGGTACGTTTAAAAAAGCATACTAAATTAAGTCAGTTACACGAACAACAATATGGGTACGTTTAAAAAAGCATACTAAATTAAGTCAGTTACACGAACAACAATATGGGTACGTTTAAAAAAGCATACTAAATTAAGTCAGTTACACGAACAACAATATGGATACGTTTAAAAAAGCATACTAAATTAAGTCAGTTACACGAACAACAATATGGGTACGTTTAAAAAAGCATACTAAATTAAGTCAGTTACACGAACTACATTATGGGTACGTTTAAAAAAGCATACTAAATTAAGTAAGTTACACGAACAACAATATGGGTACATTGAAAAAAATCATACTAAATTAAGTCAGTTACACGAACAACAATATGGGTACGTTTAAAAAAGCATACTAAATTAAGTCAGTTACACGAACAACAATATGGGTACGTTTAAAAAAGCATACTAAATTAAGTCAGTTACACGAACAACAATATAGGTACGTTTAAAAAAGCATACTAAATTAAGTCAGTTACACGAACAACAATATGGATACGTTTAAAAAAGCATACTAAATTAAGTCAGTTACACGAACAACAATATGGGTAAGTTTAAATAAGCATACTAAATTAAGTCAGTTACACGAACAACAATATGGGTACGTTTAAAAAAGCATACTAAATTAAGTCAGTTACACGAACAACAATATGGGTACGTTGAAAAAAATCATACTAAATTAAGTCAGTTACACGAACAACAATATGGGTACGTTTAAAAAAGCATACTAAATTAAGTCAGTTACACGAACAACAATATGGGTACGTTTAAAAAAGCATACTAAATTAAGTCAGTTACACGAACAACAATATAGGTACGTTTAAAAAAGCATACTAAATTAAGTCAGTTACACGAACAACAATATAGATACGTTTAAAAAAGCATACTAAATTAAGTCAGTTACACGAACAACAATATGGGTACGTTTAAAAAAGCATACTAAATTAAGTCAGTTACACGAACAACAATATGGGTACGTTTAAAAAAGCATACTAAATTATGTCAGTTACATGAACAACAATATGGGTACGTTTAAAAAAGCATACTAAATTAAGTCAGTTACACGAACAACAATATGGGTACGTTTAAAAAAGCATACTAAATTAAATCAGTTACACGAACAACAATATGGGTACGTTTAAAAAAGCATACTAAATTTAGTCAGTTACACGAACAACAATATGGGTACGTTTAAAAAAGCATACTAAATTAAGTCAGTTACACGAACAACAATATGGGTACGTTTAAAAAATCATACTAAATTAAGTCAGTTACACGAACAACAATATGGGTACGTTTAAAAAAGCATACTAAATTAAGTCAGTTACACGAACAACAATATGGGTACGTTTAAAAAAGCATACTAAATTAAGTCAGTTACACGAACAACAATATGGGTACGTTTAATAAAGCATACTAAATTAAGTCAGTTACACGAACAACAATATGGGTACGTTTAAATAAGCATACTAAATTAAGTCAGTTACACGAACAACAATATGGGTACGTTTAAAAAAGCATACTAAATTAAGTCAGTTACACGAACAACAATATGGGTACGTTGAAAAAAATCATACTAAATTAAGTCAGTTACACGAACAACAATATGGGTACGTTTAAAAAAGCATACTAAATTAAGTCAGTTACACGAACAACAATATGGGTACGTTTAAAAAAGCATACTAAATTAAGTCAGTTACACGAACAACAATATAGGTACGTTTAAAAAAGCATACTAAATTAAGTCAGTTACACGAACAACAATATGGGTACGTTTAAAAAAGCATACTAAATTAAGTCAGTTACACGAACAACAATATGGGTACGTTTAAATAAGCATACTAAATTAAGTCAGTTACACGAACAACAATATGGGTACGTTTAAAAAAGCATACTAAATTAAGTCAGTTACACGAACAACAATATGGGTACGTTGAAAAAAATCATACTAAATTAAGTCAGTTACACGAACAACAATATGGGTACGTTTAAAAAAGCATACTAAATTAAGTCAGTTACACGAACAACAATATGGGTACGTTTAAAAAAGCATACTAAATTAAGTCAGTTACACGAACAACAATATAGGTACGTTTAAAAAAGCATACTAAATTAAGTCAGTTACACGAACAACAATATGGATACGTTTAAAAAAGCATACTAAATTAAGTCAGTTACACGAACAACAATATGGGTACGTTTAAAAAAGCATACTAAATTAAGTCAGTTACACGAACAACAATATGGGTACGTTTAATAAAGCATACTAAATTTAGTCAGTTACACGAACAACAATATGGGTACGTTTAAAAAAGCATACTAAATTAAGTCAGTTACACGAACAACAATATGGGTACGTTTAAAAAATCATACTAAATTAAGTCAGTTACACGAACAACAATATGGGTACGTTTAAAAAAGCATACTAAATTAAGTCAGTTACACGAACAACAATATGGGTACGTTTAAAAAAGCATACTAAATTAAGTCAGTTACACGAACAACAATATGGGTACGTTTAATAAAGCATACTAAATTAAGTCAGTTACACGAACAACAATATGGGTACGTTTAAAAAAGCATACTAAATTAAGTCAGTTACACGAACACCAATATGGGTACGTTTAAAAAAGCATACTAAATTAAGTCAATTACACGAACAACAATATGGGTACGTTTAAAAAAGCATACCAAATTAAGTCAGTTACACGAACAACAATATGGGTACGTTTAAAAAAGCATACTAAATTAAGTCAGTTACACGAACAACAATATGGGTACGTTTAAAAAAGCATACTAAATTAAGTCAGTTACACGAACAACAATATGGGTACGTTTAAAAAAGCATACTAAATTAAGTCAGTTACACGAACAACAATATGGGTACGTTTAAAAAAGCATACTAAATTAAGTCAGTTACACGAACAACAATATGGGTACGTTTAAAAAAGCATACTAAATTAAGTCAGTTACACGAACAACAATATGGGTACGTTTAAAAAAGCATACTAAATTAAGTCAGTTACACGAACACCAATATGGGTACGTTTAAAAAAGCATACTAAATTAAGTCAGTTACACGAACAACAATATGGGTACGTTTAAAAAAGCATACTAAATTAAGTCAGTTACACGAACAACAATATGGGTACGTTTAAAAAAGCATACTAAATTAAGTCAGTTACACGAACAACAATATGGGTACGTTTAAAAAAGCATACTCAATTAAGTCAGTTACACGAACAACAATATGGGTACGTTTAAAAAAGCATACTAAATTAAGTCAGTTACACGAACAACAATATGGGTACGTTTAATAAAGCATACTAAATTAAGTCAGTTACACAAACAACAATATGGGTACGTTTAAAAAAGCATACTAAATTAAGTCAGTTACACGAACAACAATATGGGTACGTTTAAAAAAGCATACTAAATTAAGTCAGTTACACGAACAACAATAGGGGTACGTTTAAAAAAGCATAGTAAATTAAGTCAGTTACACGAACAACAATATGGGTACGTTTAAAAAAGCATACTAAATTAAGTCAGTTACACGAACACCAATATGGGTACGTTTAAAAAAGCATACTAAATTAAGTCAGTTACACGAACAACAATATGGGTACGTTTAAAAAAGCATACTAAATTAAGTCAGTTACACGAACAACAATATGGGTACGTTTAAAAAAGCATACTAAATTAAGTCAGTTACACGAACAACAATACGGGTACGTTTAATAAAGCATACTAAATTAAGTCAGTTACACGAACAACAATATGGGTACGTTTAAAAAAGCATACTAAATTAAGTCAGTTACACGAACAACAATATGGGTACGTTTAAAAAAGCATACTAAATTAAGTCAGTTACACGAACAACAATATGGGTACGTTTAAAAAAGCATACTAAATTAAGTCAGTTACACGAACAACAATATGGGTACGTTTAAAAAAGCATACTAAATTAAGTCAGTTACACGAACAACAATATGGGTACGTTTAATAAAGCATACTAAATTAAGTCAGTTACACGAACAACAATATGGGTACGTTTAAAAAAGCATACTAAATTAAGTCAGTTACACGAACAACAATATGGGTACGTTTAAAAAATCATACTAAATTAAGTCAGTTACACGAACAACAATATGGGTACGTTTAAAAAAGCATACTAAATTAAGTCAGTTACACGAACAACAATATGGGTACGTTTAAAAAAGCATACTAAATTAAGTCAGTTACACGAACAACAATATGGGTACGTTGAAAAAAATCATACTAAATTAAGTCAGTTACACGAACAACAATATGGGTACGTTTAAAAAAGCATACTAAATTAAGTCAGTTACACGAACAACAATATGGGTACGTTTAAAAAAGCATACTAAATTAAGTCAGTTACACGAACAACAATATAGGTACGTTTAAAAAAGCATACTAAATTAAGTCAGTTACACGAACAACAATATGGGTACGTTTAAAAAAGCATACTAAATTAAGTCAGTTACACGAACAACAATATGGGTAAGTTTAAATAAGCATACTAAATTAAGTCAGTTACACGAACAACAATATGGGTACGTTTAAAAAAGCATACTAAATTAAGTCAGTTACACGAACAACAATATGGGTACGTTTAAAAAAGCATACTAAATTAAGTCAGTTACACGAACAACAATATGGGTACGTTTAAAAAAGCATACTAAATTAAGTCAGTTACACGAACAACAATACGGGTACGTTTAATAAAGCATACTAAATTAAGTCAGTTACACGAACAACAATATGGGTACGTTTAAAAAAGCATACTAAATTAAGTCAGTTACACGAACAACAATATGGGTACGTTTAAAAAAGCATACTAAATTAAGTCAGTTACACGAACAACAATATGGGTACGTTTAAAAAAGCATACTAAATTAAGTCAGTTACACGAACAACAATATGGGTACGTTTAAAAAAGCATACTAAATTAAGTCAGTTACACGAACAACAATATGGGTACGTTTAATAAAGCATACTAAATTAAGTCAGTTACACGAACAACAATATGGGTACGTTTAAAAAAGCATACTAAATTAAGTCAGTTACACGAACAACAATATGGGTACGTTTAAAAAATCATACTAAATTAAGTCAGTTACACGAACAACAATATGGGTACGTTTAAAAAAGCATACTAAATTAAGTCAGTTACACGAACAACAATATGGGTACGTTTAAAAAAGCATACTAAATTAAGTCAGTTACACGAACAACAATATGGGTACGTTGAAAAAAATCATACTAAATTAAGTCAGTTACACGAACAACAATATGGGTACGTTTAAAAAAGCATACTAAATTAAGTCAGTTACACGAACAACAATATGGGTACGTTTAAAAAAGCATACTAAATTAAGTCAGTTACACGAACAACAATATAGGTACGTTTAAAAAAGCATACTAAATTAAGTCAGTTACACGAACAACAATATGGGTACGTTTAAAAAAGCATACTAAATTAAGTCAGTTACACGAACAACAATATGGGTACGTTTAAAAAAGCATACTAAATTAAGTCAGTTACACGAACAACAATATAGGTACGTTTAAAAAAGCATACTAAATTAAGTCAGTTACACGAACAACAATATGGGTACGTTTAAAAAAGCATACTAAATTATGTCAGTTACATGAACAACAATATGGGTACGTTTAAAAAAGCATACTAAATTAAGTCAGTTACACGAACAACAATATGGGTACGTTTAAAAAAGCATACTAAATTAAATCAGTTACACGAACAACAATATGGGTACGTTTAAAAAAGCATACTAAATTTAGTCAGTTACACGAACAACAATATGGGTACGTTTAAAAAAGCATACTAAATTAAGTCAGTTACACGAACAACAATATGGGTACGTTTAAAAAATCATACTAAATTAAGTCAGTTACACGAACAACAATATGGGTACGTTTAAAAAAGCATACTAAATTAAGTCAGTTACACGAACAACAATATGGGTACGTTTAAAAAAGCATACTAAATTAAGTCAGTTACACGAACAACAATATGGGTACGTTTAATAAAGCATACTAAATTAAGTCAGTTACACGAACAACAATATGGGTACGTTTAAATAAGCATACTAAATTAAGTCAGTTACACGAACAACAATATGGGTACGTTTAAAAAAGCATACTAAATTAAGTCAGTTACACGAACAACAATATGGGTACGTTGAAAAAAATCATACTAAATTAAGTCAGTTACACGAACAACAATATGGGTACGTTTAAAAAAGCATACTAAATTAAGTCAGTTACACGAACAACAATATGGGTACGTTTAAAAAAGCATACTAAATTAAGTCAGTTACACGAACAACAATATAGGTACGTTTAAAAAAGCATACTAAATTAAGTCAGTTACACGAACAACAATATGGGTACGTTTAAAAAAGCATACTAAATTAAGTCAGTTACACGAACAACAATATGGGTACGTTTAAATAAGCATACTAAATTAAGTCAGTTACACGAACAACAATATGGGTACGTTTAAAAAAGCATACTAAATTAAGTCAGTTACACGAACAACAATATGGGTACGTTGAAAAAAATCATACTAAATTAAGTCAGTTACACGAACAACAATATGGGTACGTTTAAAAAAGCATACTAAATTAAGTCAGTTACACGAACAACAATATGGGTACGTTTAAAAAAGCATACTAAATTAAGTCAGTTACACGAACAACAATATAGGTACGTTTAAAAAAGCATACTAAATTAAGTCAGTTACACGAACAACAATATGGATACGTTTAAAAAAGCATACTAAATTAAGTCAGTTACACGAACAACAATATGGGTACGTTTAAAAAAGCATACTAAATTAAGTCAGTTACACGAACAACAATATGGGTACGTTTAATAAAGCATACTAAATTTAGTCAGTTACACGAACAACAATATGGGTACGTTTAAAAAAGCATACTAAATTAAGTCAGTTACACGAACAACAATATGGGTACGTTTAAAAAATCATACTAAATTAAGTCAGTTACACGAACAACAATATGGGTACGTTTAAAAAAGCATACTAAATTAAGTCAGTTACACGAACAACAATATGGGTACGTTTAAAAAAGCATACTAAATTAAGTCAGTTACACGAACAACAATATGGGTACGTTTAATAAAGCATACTAAATTAAGTCAGTTACACGAACAACAATATGGGTACGTTTAAAAAAGCATACTAAATTAAGTCAGTTACACGAACACCAATATGGGTACGTTTAAAAAAGCATACTAAATTAAGTCAATTACACGAACAACAATATGGGTACGTTTAAAAAAGCATACCAAATTAAGTCAGTTACACGAACAACAATATGGGTACGTTTAAAAAAGCATACTAAATTAAGTCAGTTACACGAACAACAATATGGGTACGTTTAAAAAAGCATACTAAATTAAGTCAGTTACACGAACAACAATATGGGTACGTTTAAAAAAGCATACTAAATTAAGTCAGTTACACGAACAACAATATGGGTACGTTTAAAAAAGCATACTAAATTAAGTCAGTTACACGAACAACAATATGGGTACGTTTAAAAAAGCATACTAAATTAAGTCAGTTACACGAACAACAATATGGGTACGTTTAAAAAAGCATACTAAATTAAGTCAGTTACACGAACACCAATATGGGTACGTTTAAAAAAGCATACTAAATTAAGTCAGTTACACGAACAACAATATGGGTACGTTTAAAAAAGCATACTAAATTAAGTCAGTTACACGAACAACAATATGGGTACGTTTAAAAAAGCATACTAAATTAAGTCAGTTACACGAACAACAATATGGGTACGTTTAAAAAAGCATACTCAATTAAGTCAGTTACACGAACAACAATATGGGTACGTTTAAAAAAGCATACTAAATTAAGTCAGTTACACGAACAACAATATGGGTACGTTTAATAAAGCATACTAAATTAAGTCAGTTACACAAACAACAATATGGGTACGTTTAAAAAAGCATACTAAATTAAGTCAGTTACACGAACAACAATATGGGTACGTTTAAAAAAGCATACTAAATTAAGTCAGTTACACGAACAACAATAGGGGTACGTTTAAAAAAGCATAGTAAATTAAGTCAGTTACACGAACAACAATATGGGTACGTTTAAAAAAGCATACTAAATTAAGTCAGTTACACGAACACCAATATGGGTACGTTTAAAAAAGCATACTAAATTAAGTCAGTTACACGAACAACAATATGGGTACGTTTAAAAAAGCATACTAAATTAAGTCAGTTACACGAACAACAATATGGGTACGTTTAAAAAAGCATACTAAATTAAGTCAGTTACACGAACAACAATACGGGTACGTTTAATAAAGCATACTAAATTAAGTCAGTTACACGAACAACAATATGGGTACGTTTAAAAAAGCATACTAAATTAAGTCAGTTACACGAACAACAATATGGGTACGTTTAAAAAAGCATACTAAATTAAGTCAGTTACACGAACAACAATATGGGTACGTTTAAAAAAGCATACTAAATTAAGTCAGTTACACGAACAACAATATGGGTACGTTTAAAAAAGCATACTAAATTAAGTCAGTTACACGAACAACAATATGGGTACGTTTAATAAAGCATACTAAATTAAGTCAGTTACACGAACAACAATATGGGTACGTTTAAAAAAGCATACTAAATTAAGTCAGTTACACGAACAACAATATGGGTACGTTTAAAAAATCATACTAAATTAAGTCAGTTACACGAACAACAATATGGGTACGTTTAAAAAAGCATACTAAATTAAGTCAGTTACACGAACAACAATATGGGTACGTTTAAAAAAGCATACTAAATTAAGTCAGTTACACGAACAACAATATGGGTACGTTGAAAAAAATCATACTAAATTAAGTCAGTTACACGAACAACAATATGGGTACGTTTAAAAAAGCATACTAAATTAAGTCAGTTACACGAACAACAATATGGGTACGTTTAAAAAAGCATACTAAATTAAGTCAGTTACACGAACAACAATATAGGTACGTTTAAAAAAGCATACTAAATTAAGTCAGTTACACGAACAACAATATGGGTACGTTTAAAAAAGCATACTAAATTAAGTCAGTTACACGAACAACAATATGGGTAAGTTTAAATAAGCATACTAAATTAAGTCAGTTACACGAACAACAATATGGGTACGTTTAAAAAAGCATACTAAATTAAGTCAGTTACACGAACAACAATATGGGTACGTTGAAAAAAATCATACTAAATTAAGTCAGTTACACGAACAACAATATGGGTACGTTTAAAAAAGCATACTAAATTAAGTCAGTTACACGAACAACAATATGGGTACGTTTAAAAAAGCATACTAAATTAAGTCAGTTACACGAACAACAATATAGGTACGTTTAAAAAAGCATACTAAATTAAGTCAGTTACACGAACAACAATATGGATACGTTTAAAAAAGCATACTAAATTAAGTCAGTTACACGAACAACAATATGGGTACGTTTAAAAAAGCATACTAAATTAAGTCAGTTACACGAACAACAATATGGGTACGTTTAATAAAGCATACTAAATTTAGTCAGTTACACGAACAACAATATGGGTACGTTTAAAAAAGCATACTAAATTAAGTCAGTTACACGAACAACAATATGGGTACGTTTAAAAAATCATACTAAATTAAGTCAGTTACACGAACAACAATATGGGTACGTTTAAAAAAGCATACTAAATTAAGTCAGTTACACGAACAACAATATGGGTACGTTTAAAAAAGCATACTAAATTAAGTCAGTTACACGAACAACAATATGGGTACGTTTAATAAAGCATACTAAATTAAGTCAGTTACACGAACAACAATATGGGTACGTTTAAAAAAGCATACTAAATTAAGTCAGTTACACGAACACCAATATGGGTACGTTTAAAAAAGCATACTAAATTAAGTCAATTACACGAACAACAATATGGGTACGTTTAAAAAAGCATACCAAATTAAGTAAGTTACACGAACAACAATATGGTTACGTTTAAAAAAGCATACTTAATTAAGTCAGTTACACGAACAACAATATGGGTACGTTTAAAAAAGCATACTAAATTAAGTCAGTTACACGAACAACAATATGGGTACGTTTAAAAAAGCATACTAAATTAAGTCAGTTACACGAACAACAATATGGGTACGTTTAAAAAAGCATACTAAATTAAGTCAGTTACACGAACAACAATATGGGTACGTTTAAAAAAGCATACTAAATTAAGTCAGTTACACGAACAACAATATGGGTACGTTTAAAAAAGCATACTAAATTAAGTCAGTTACACGAACAACAATATGGGTACGTTTAAAAAAGCATACTAAATTAAGTCAGTTACACGAACAACAATATGGGTACGTTTAAAAAAGCATACTAAATTAAGTCAGTTACACGAACAACAATATGGGTACGTTTAAAAAAGCATACTAAATTAAGTCAGTTACACGAACAACAATATGGGTACGTTTAAAAAAGCATACTCAATTAAGTCAGTTACACGAACAACAATATGGGTACGTTTAAAAAAGCATACTAAATTAAGTCAGTTACACGAACAACAATATGGGTACGTTTAATAAAGCATACTAAATTAAGTCAGTTACACGAACAACAATATGGGTACGTTTAAAAAAGCATACTAAATTAAGTCAGTTACACGAACAACAATATGGGTACGTTTAAAAAAGCATACTAAATTAAGTCAGTTACACGAACAACAATATGGGTACGTTTAATAAAGCATAGTAAATTAAGTCAGTTACACGAACAACAATATGGGTACGTTTAAAAAAGCATACTAAATTAAGTCAGTTACACGAACACCAATATGGGTACGTTTAAAAAAGCATACTAAATTAAGTCAGTTACACGAACAACAATATGGGTACGTTTAAAAAAGCATACTAAATTAAGTCAGTTACACGAACAACAATATGGGTACGTTTAAAAAAGCATACTAAATTAAGTCAGTTACACGAACAACAATACGGGTACGTTTAATAAAGCATACTAAATTAAGTCAGTTACACGAACAACAATATGGGTACGTTTAAAAAAGCATACTAAATTAAGTCAGTTACACGAACAACAATATGGGTACGTTTAAAAAAGCATACTAAATTAAGTCAGTTACACGAACAACAATATGGGTACGTTTAAAAAAGCATACTAAATTAAGTCAGTTACACGAACAACAATATGGGTACGTTTAAAAAAGCATACTAAATTAAGTCAGTTACACGAACAACAATATGGGTACGTTTAATAAAGCATACTAAATTAAGTCAGTTACACGAACAACAATATGGGTACGTTTAAAAAAGCATACTAAATTAAGTCAGTTACACGAACAACAATATGGGTACGTTTAAAAAATCATACTAAATTAAGTCAGTTACACGAACAACAATATGGGTACGTTTAAAAAAGCATACTAAATTAAGTCAGTTACACGAACAACAATATGGGTACGTTTAAAAAAGCATACTAAATTAAGTCAGTTACACGAACAACAATATGGGTACGTTTAATAAAGCATACTAAATTAAGTCAGTTACACGAACAACAATATGGGTACGTTTAAAAAAGCATACTAAATTAAGTCAGTTACACGAACACCAATATGGGTACGTTTCAAAAAGCATACTAAATTAAGTCAGTTACACGAACAGCAATATGGGTACGTTTAAAAAAGCATACCAAATTAAGTCAGTTACACGAACAACAATATGGGTACGTTTAAAAAAGCATACTAAATTAAGTCAGTTACACGAACAACAATATGGGTACGTTTAAAAAAGCATACTAAATTAAGTCAGTTACACGAACAACAATATGGGTACGTTTAAAAAAGCATACTAAATTAAGTCAGTTACACGAACAACAATATGGGTACGTTTAAAAAAGCATACTAAATTAAGTCAGTTACACGAACAACAATATGGGTACGTTTAAAAAAGCATACTAAATTAAGTCAGTTACACGAACAACAATATGGGTACGTTTAATAAAGCATACTAAATTAAGTCAGTTACACGAACAACAATATGGGTACGTTTAAAAAAGCATACTAAATTAAGTCAGTTACACGAACAACAATATGGGTACGTTTAAAAAAGCATACTAAATTAAGTCAGTTACACGAACAACAATATGGGTACGTTTAATAAAGCATACTAAATTAAGTCAGTTACACGAACAACAATATGGGTACGTTTAAAAAAGCATACTAAATTAAGTCAGTTACACGAACACCAATATGGGTACGTTTAAAAAAGCATACTAAATTAAGTCAGTTACACGAACAACAATATGGGTACGTTTAAAAAAGCATACTAAATTAAGTCAGTTACACGAACAACAATATGGGTACGTTTAAAAAAGCATACTAAATTAAGTCAGTTACACGAACAACAATACGGGTACGTTTAATAAAGCATACTAAATTAAGTCAGTTACACGAACAACAATATGGGTACGTTTAAAAAAGCATACTAAATTAAGTCAGTTACACGAACAACAATATGGGTACGTTTAAAAAAGCATACTAAATTAAGTCAGTTACACGAACAACAATATGGGTACGTTTAAAAAAGCATACTAAATTAAGTCAGTTACACGAACAACAATATGGGTACGTTTAAAAAAGCATACTAAATTAAGTCAGTTACACGAACAACAATATGGGTACGTTTAATAAAGCATACTAAATTAAGTCAGTTACACGAACAACAATATGGGTACGTTTAAAAAAGCATACTAAATTAAGTCAGTTACACGAACAACAATATGGGTACGTTTAAAAAATCATACTAAATTAAGTCAGTTACACGAACAACAATATGGGTACGTTTAAAAAAGCATACTAAATTAAGTCAGTTACACGAACAACAATATGGGTACGTTTAAAAAAGCATACTAAATTAAGTCAGTTACACGAACAACAATATGGGTACGTTTAATAAAGCATACTAAATTAAGTCAGTTACACGAACAACAATATGGGTACGTTTAAAAAAGCATACTAAATTAAGTCAGTTACACGAACACCAATATGGGTACGTTTCAAAAAGCATACTAAATTAAGTCAGTTACACGAACAGCAATATGGGTACGTTTAAAAAAGCATACCAAATTAAGTCAGTTACACGAACAACAATATGGGTACGTTTAAAAAAGCATACTAAATTAAGTCAGTTACACGAACAACAATATGGGTACGTTTAAAAAAGCATACTAAATTAAGTCAGTTACACGAACAACAATATGGGTACGTTTAAAAAAGCATACTAAATTAAGTCAGTTACACGAACAACAATATGGGTACGTTTAAAAAAGCATACTAAATTAAGTCAGTTACACGAACAACAATATGGGTACGTTTAAAAAAGCATACTAAATTAAGTCAGTTACACGAACAACAATATGGGTACGTTTAATAAAGCATACTAAATTAAGTCAGTTACACGAACAACAATATGGGTACGTTTAAAAAAGCATACTAAATTAAGTCAGTTACACGAACAACAATATGGGTACGTTTAAAAAAGCATACTAAATTAAGTCAGTTACACGAACAACAATATGGGTACGTTTAATAAAGCATACTAAATTAAGTCAGTTACACGAACAACAATATGGGTACGTTTAAAAAAGCATACTAAATTAAGTCAGTTACACGAACACCAATATGGGTACGTTTAAAAAAGCATACTAAATTAAGTCAGTTACACGAACAACAATATGGGTACGTTTAAAAAAGCATACTAAATTAAGTCAGTTACACGAACAACAATATGGGTACGTTTAAAAAAGCATACTAAATTAAGTCAGTTACACGAACAACAATATGGGTACGTTTAAAAAAGCATACTAAATTAAGTCAGTTACACGAACAACAATATGGGTACGTTTAAAAAAGCATACTAAATTAAGTCAGTTACACGAACAACAATATAGGTACGTTTAAAAAAGCATACTAAATTAAGTCAGTTACACGAACAACAATATGGGTACGTTTAAAAAAGCATACTAAATTAAGTCAGTTACACGAACAACAATATGGGTAAGTTTAAATAAGCATACTAAATTAAGTCAGTTACACGAACAACAATATGGGTACGTTTAAAAAAGCATACTAAATTAAGTCAGTTACACGAACAACAATATGGGTACGTTGAAAAAAATCATACTAAATTAAGTCAGTTACACGAACAACAATATGGGTACGTTTAAAAAAGCATACTAAATTAAGTCAGTTACACGAACAACAATATGGGTACGTTTAAAAAAGCATACTAAATTAAGTCAGTTACACGAACAACAATATGGGTACGTTTAAAAAAGCATACTAAATTAAGTCAGTTACACGAACAACAATATGGATACGTTTAAAAAAGCATACTAAATTAAGTCAGTTACACGAACAACAATATGGGTACGTTTAAAAAAGCATACTAAATTAAGTCAGTTACACGAACTACATTATGGGTACGTTTAAAAAAGCATACTAAATTAAGTAAGTTACACGAACAACAATATGGGTACATTGAAAAAAATCATACTAAATTAAGTCAGTTACACGAACAACAATATGGGTACGTTTAAAAAAGCATACTAAATTAAGTCAGTTACACGAACAACAATATGGGTACGTTTAAAAAAGCATACTAAATTAAGTCAGTTACACGAACAACAATATAGGTACGTTTAAAAAAGCATACTAAATTAAGTCAGTTACACGAACAACAATATGGATACGTTTAAAAAAGCATACTAAATTAAGTCAGTTACACGAACAACAATATGGGTAAGTTTAAATAAGCATACTAAATTAAGTCAGTTACACGAACAACAATATGGGTACGTTTAAAAAAGCATACTAAATTAAGTCAGTTACACGAACAACAATATGGGTACGTTGAAAAAAATCATACTAAATTAAGTCAGTTACACGAACAACAATATGGGTACGTTTAAAAAAGCATACTAAATTAAGTCAGTTACACGAACAACAATATGGGTACGTTTAAAAAAGCATACTAAATTAAGTCAGTTACACGAACAACAATATAGGTACGTTTAAAAAAGCATACTAAATTAAGTCAGTTACACGAACAACAATATAGATACGTTTAAAAAAGCATACTAAATTAAGTCAGTTACACGAACAACAATATGGGTACGTTTAAAAAAGCATACTAAATTAAGTCAGTTACACGAACAACAATATGGGTACGTTTAAAAAAGCATACTAAATTATGTCAGTTACATGAACAACAATATGGGTACGTTTAAAAAAGCATACTAAATTAAGTCAGTTACACGAACAACAATATGGGTACGTTTAAAAAAGCATACTAAATTAAATCAGTTACACGAACAACAATATGGGTACGTTTAAAAAAGCATACTAAATTTAGTCAGTTACACGAACAACAATATGGGTACGTTTAAAAAAGCATACTAAATTAAGTCAGTTACACGAACAACAATATGGGTACGTTTAAAAAATCATACTAAATTAAGTCAGTTACACGAACAACAATATGGGTACGTTTAAAAAAGCATACTAAATTAAGTCAGTTACACGAACAACAATATGGGTACGTTTAAAAAAGCATACTAAATTAAGTCAGTTACACGAACAACAATATGGGTACGTTTAATAAAGCATACTAAATTAAGTCAGTTACACGAACAACAATATGGGTACGTTTAAATAAGCATACTAAATTAAGTCAGTTACACGAACAACAATATGGGTACGTTTAAAAAAGCATACTAAATTAAGTCAGTTACACGAACAACAATATGGGTACGTTGAAAAAAATCATACTAAATTAAGTCAGTTACACGAACAACAATATGGGTACGTTTAAAAAAGCATACTAAATTAAGTCAGTTACACGAACAACAATATGGGTACGTTTAAAAAAGCATACTAAATTAAGTCAGTTACACGAACAACAATATAGGTACGTTTAAAAAAGCATACTAAATTAAGTCAGTTACACGAACAACAATATGGGTACGTTTAAAAAAGCATACTAAATTAAGTCAGTTACACGAACAACAATATGGGTACGTTTAAATAAGCATACTAAATTAAGTCAGTTACACGAACAACAATATGGGTACGTTTAAAAAAGCATACTAAATTAAGTCAGTTACACGAACAACAATATGGGTACGTTGAAAAAAATCATACTAAATTAAGTCAGTTACACGAACAACAATATGGGTACGTTTAAAAAAGCATACTAAATTAAGTCAGTTACACGAACAACAATATGGGTACGTTTAAAAAAGCATACTAAATTAAGTCAGTTACACGAACAACAATATAGGTACGTTTAAAAAAGCATACTAAATTAAGTCAGTTACACGAACAACAATATGGATACGTTTAAAAAAGCATACTAAATTAAGTCAGTTACACGAACAACAATATGGGTACGTTTAAAAAAGCATACTAAATTAAGTCAGTTACACGAACAACAATATGGGTACGTTTAATAAAGCATACTAAATTTAGTCAGTTACACGAACAACAATATGGGTACGTTTAAAAAAGCATACTAAATTAAGTCAGTTACACGAACAACAATATGGGTACGTTTAAAAAATCATACTAAATTAAGTCAGTTACACGAACAACAATATGGGTACGTTTAAAAAAGCATACTAAATTAAGTCAGTTACACGAACAACAATATAGGTACGTTTAAAAAAGCATACTAAATTAAGTCAGTTACACGAACAACAATATGGGTACGTTTAATAAAGCATACTAAATTAAGTCAGTTACACGAACAACAATATGGGTACGTTTAAAAAAGCATACTAAATTAAGTCAGTTACACGAACACCAATATGGGTACGTTTAAAAAAGCATACTAAATTAAGTCAATTACACGAACAACAATATGGGTACGTTTAAAAAAGCATACCAAATTAAGTCAGTTACACGAACAACAATATGGGTACGTTTAAAAAAGCATACTAAATTAAGTCAGTTACACGAACAACAATATGGGTACGTTTAAAAAAGCATACTAAATTAAGTCAGTTACACGAACAACAATATGGGTACGTTTAAAAAAGCATACTAAATTAAGTCAGTTACACGAACAACAATATGGGTACGTTTAAAAAAGCATACTAAATTAAGTCAGTTACACGAACAACAATATGGGTACGTTTAAAAAAGCATACTAAATTAAGTCAGTTACACGAACAACAATATGGGTACGTTTAAAAAAGCATACTAAATTAAGTCAGTTACACGAACACCAATATGGGTACGTTTAAAAAAGCATACTAAATTAAGTCAGTTACACGAACAACAATATGGGTACGTTTAAAAAAGCATACTAAATTAAGTCAGTTACACGAACAACAATATGGGTACGTTTAAAAAAGCATACTAAATTAAGTCAGTTACACGAACAACAATATGGGTACGTTTAAAAAAGCATACTCAATTAAGTCAGTTACACGAACAACAATATGGGTACGTTTAAAAAAGCATACTAAATTAAGTCAGTTACACGAACAACAATATGGGTACGTTTAATAAAGCATACTAAATTAAGTCAGTTACACAAACAACAATATGGGTACGTTTAAAAAAGCATACTAAATTAAGTCAGTTACACGAACAACAATATGGGTACGTTTAAAAAAGCATACTAAATTAAGTCAGTTACACGAACAACAATAGGGGTACGTTTAATAAAGCATAGTAAATTAAGTCAGTTACACGAACAACAATATGGGTACGTTTAAAAAAGCATACTAAATTAAGTCAGTTACACGAACACCAATATGGGTACGTTTAAAAAAGCATACTAAATTAAGTCAGTTACACGAACAACAATATGGGTACGTTTAAAAAAGCATACTAAATTAAGTCAGTTACACGAACAACAATATGGGTACGTTTAAAAAAGCATACTAAATTAAGTCAGTTACACGAACAACAATACGGGTACGTTTAATAAAGCATACTAAATTAAGTCAGTTACACGAACAACAATATGGGTACGTTTAAAAAAGCATACTAAATTAAGTCAGTTACACGAACAACAATATGGGTACGTTTAAAAAAGCATACTAAATTAAGTCAGTTACACGAACAACAATATGGGTACGTTTAAAAAAGCATACTAAATTAAGTCAGTTACACGAACAACAATATGGGTACGTTTAAAAAAGCATACTAAATTAAGTCAGTTACACGAACAACAATATGGGTACGTTTAATAAAGCATACTAAATTAAGTCAGTTACACGAACAACAATATGGGTACGTTTAAAAAAGCATACTAAATTAAGTCAGTTACACGAACAACAATATGGGTACGTTTAAAAAATCATACTAAATTAAGTCAGTTACACGAACAACAATATGGGTACGTTTAAAAAAGCATACTAAATTAAGTCAGTTACACGAACAACAATATGGGTACGTTTAAAAAAGCATACTAAATTAAGTCAGTTACACGAACAACAATATGGGTACGTTGAAAAAAATCATACTAAATTAAGTCAGTTACACGAACAACAATATGGGTACGTTTA
Organism: Sepiola atlantica; assembly: GCA_963556195.1. Classification (NCBI taxonomy): domain Eukaryota; kingdom Metazoa; phylum Mollusca; class Cephalopoda; order Sepiida; family Sepiolidae; genus Sepiola; species Sepiola atlantica. The sequence goes on along the minus strand of OY744516.1, from coordinate 21,964,104 downwards.
AAAAAGCATACTAAATTAAGTCAGTTACACGAACAACAATATGGGTACGTTTAAAAAAGCATACTAAATTAAGTCAGTTACACGAACAACAATATAGGTACGTTTAAAAAAGCATACTAAATTAAGTCAGTTACACGAACAACAATATGGGTACGTTTAAAAAAGCATACTAAATTAAGTCAGTTACACGAACAACAATATGGGTAAGTTTAAATAAGCATACTAAATTAAGTCAGTTACACGAACAACAATATGGGTACGTTTAAAAAAGCATACTAAATTAAGTCAGTTACACGAACAACAATATGGGTACGTTGAAAAAAATCATACTAAATTAAGTCAGTTACACGAACAACAATATGGGTACGTTTAAAAAAGCATACTAAATTAAGTCAGTTACACGAACAACAATATGGGTACGTTTAAAAAAGCATACTAAATTAAGTCAGTTACACGAACAACAATATAGGTACGTTTAAAAAAGCATACTAAATTAAGTCAGTTACACGAACAACAATATGGATACGTTTAAAAAAGCATACTAAATTAAGTCAGTTACACGAACAACAATATGGGTACGTTTAAAAAAGCATACTAAATTAAGTCAGTTACACGAACAACAATATGGGTACGTTTAATAAAGCATACTAAATTTAGTCAGTTACACGAACAACAATATGGGTACGTTTAAAAAAGCATACTAAATTAAGTCAGTTACACGAACAACAATATGGGTACGTTTAAAAAATCATACTAAATTAAGTCAGTTACACGAACAACAATATGGGTACGTTTAAAAAAGCATACTAAATTAAGTCAGTTACACGAACAACAATATGGGTACGTTTAAAAAAGCATACTAAATTAAGTCAGTTACACGAACAACAATATGGGTACGTTTAATAAAGCATACTAAATTAAGTCAGTTACACGAACAACAATATGGGTACGTTTAAAAAAGCATACTAAATTAAGTCAGTTACACGAACACCAATATGGGTACGTTTAAAAAAGCATACTAAATTAAGTCAATTACACGAACAACAATATGGGTACGTTTAAAAAAGCATACCAAATTAAGTAAGTTACACGAACAACAATATGGTTACGTTTAAAAAAGCATACTTAATTAAGTCAGTTACACGAACAACAATATGGGTACGTTTAAAAAAGCATACTAAATTAAGTCAGTTACACGAACAACAATATGGGTACGTTTAAAAAAGCATACTAAATTAAGTCAGTTACACGAACAACAATATGGGTACGTTTAAAAAAGCATACTAAATTAAGTCAGTTACACGAACAACAATATGGGTACGTTTAAAAAAGCATACTAAATTAAGTCAGTTACACGAACAACAATATGGGTACGTTTAAAAAAGCATACTAAATTAAGTCAGTTACACGAACAACAATATGGGTACGTTTAAAAAAGCATACTAAATTAAGTCAGTTACACGAACAACAATATGGGTACGTTTAAAAAAGCATACTAAATTAAGTCAGTTACACGAACAACAATATGGGTACGTTTAAAAAAGCATACTAAATTAAGTCAGTTACACGAACAACAATATGGGTACGTTTAAAAAAGCATACTCAATTAAGTCAGTTACACGAACAACAATATGGGTACGTTTAAAAAAGCATACTAAATTAAGTCAGTTACACGAACAACAATATGGGTACGTTTAATAAAGCATACTAAATTAAGTCAGTTACACGAACAACAATATGGGTACGTTTAAAAAAGCATACTAAATTAAGTCAGTTACACGAACAACAATATGGGTACGTTTAAAAAAGCATACTAAATTAAGTCAGTTACACGAACAACAATATGGGTACGTTTAATAAAGCATAGTAAATTAAGTCAGTTACACGAACAACAATATGGGTACGTTTAAAAAAGCATACTAAATTAAGTCAGTTACACGAACACCAATATGGGTACGTTTAAAAAAGCATACTAAATTAAGTCAGTTACACGAACAACAATATGGGTACGTTTAAAAAAGCATACTAAATTAAGTCAGTTACACGAACAACAATATGGGTACGTTTAAAAAAGCATACTAAATTAAGTCAGTTACACGAACAACAATACGGGTACGTTTAATAAAGCATACTAAATTAAGTCAGTTACACGAACAACAATATGGGTACGTTTAAAAAAGCATACTAAATTAAGTCAGTTACACGAACAACAATATGGGTACGTTTAAAAAAGCATACTAAATTAAGTCAGTTACACGAACAACAATATGGGTACGTTTAAAAAAGCATACTAAATTAAGTCAGTTACACGAACAACAATATGGGTACGTTTAAAAAAGCATACTAAATTAAGTCAGTTACACGAACAACAATATGGGTACGTTTAATAAAGCATACTAAATTAAGTCAGTTACACGAACAACAATATGGGTACGTTTAAAAAAGCATACTAAATTAAGTCAGTTACACGAACAACAATATGGGTACGTTTAAAAAATCATACTAAATTAAGTCAGTTACACGAACAACAATATGGGTACGTTTAAAAAAGCATACTAAATTAAGTCAGTTACACGAACAACAATATGGGTACGTTTAAAAAAGCATACTAAATTAAGTCAGTTACACGAACAACAATATGGGTACGTTTAATAAAGCATACTAAATTAAGTCAGTTACACGAACAACAATATGGGTACGTTTAAAAAAGCATACTAAATTAAGTCAGTTACACGAACACCAATATGGGTACGTTTCAAAAAGCATACTAAATTAAGTCAGTTACACGAACAGCAATATGGGTACGTTTAAAAAAGCATACCAAATTAAGTCAGTTACACGAACAACAATATGGGTACGTTTAAAAAAGCATACTAAATTAAGTCAGTTACACGAACAACAATATGGGTACGTTTAAAAAAGCATACTAAATTAAGTCAGTTACACGAACAACAATATGGGTACGTTTAAAAAAGCATACTAAATTAAGTCAGTTACACGAACAACAATATGGGTACGTTTAAAAAAGCATACTAAATTAAGTCAGTTACACGAACAACAATATGGGTACGTTTAAAAAAGCATACTAAATTAAGTCAGTTACACGAACAACAATATGGGTACGTTTAATAAAGCATACTAAATTAAGTCAGTTACACGAACAACAATATGGGTACGTTTAAAAAAGCATACTAAATTAAGTCAGTTACACGAACAACAATATGGGTACGTTTAAAAAAGCATACTAAATTAAGTCAGTTACACGAACAACAATATGGGTACGTTTAATAAAGCATACTAAATTAAGTCAGTTACACGAACAACAATATGGGTACGTTTAAAAAAGCATACTAAATTAAGTCAGTTACACGAACACCAATATGGGTACGTTTAAAAAAGCATACTAAATTAAGTCAGTTACACGAACAACAATATGGGTACGTTTAAAAAAGCATACTAAATTAAGTCAGTTACACGAACAACAATATGGGTACGTTTAAAAAAGCATACTAAATTAAGTCAGTTACACGAACAACAATACGGGTACGTTTAATAAAGCATACTAAATTAAGTCAGTTACACGAACAACAATATGGGTACGTTTAAAAAAGCATACTAAATTAAGTCAGTTACACGAACAACAATATGGGTACGTTTAAAAAAGCATACTAAATTAAGTCAGTTACACGAACAACAATATGGGTACGTTTAAAAAAGCATACTAAATTAAGTCAGTTACACGAACAACAATATGGGTACGTTTAAAAAAGCATACTAAATTAAGTCAGTTACACGAACAACAATATGGGTACGTTTAATAAAGCATACTAAATTAAGTCAGTTACACGAACAACAATATGGGTACGTTTAAAAAAGCATACTAAATTAAGTCAGTTACACGAACAACAATATGGGTACGTTTAAAAAATCATACTAAATTAAGTCAGTTACACGAACAACAATATGGGTACGTTTAAAAAAGCATACTAAATTAAGTCAGTTACACGAACAACAATATGGGTACGTTTAAAAAAGCATACTAAATTAAGTCAGTTACACGAACAACAATATGGGTACGTTTAATAAAGCATACTAAATTAAGTCAGTTACACGAACAACAATATGGGTACGTTTAAAAAAGCATACTAAATTAAGTCAGTTACACGAACACCAATATGGGTACGTTTCAAAAAGCATACTAAATTAAGTCAGTTACACGAACAGCAATATGGGTACGTTTAAAAAAGCATACCAAATTAAGTCAGTTACACGAACAACAATATGGGTACGTTTAAAAAAGCATACTAAATTAAGTCAGTTACACGAACAACAATATGGGTACGTTTAAAAAAGCATACTAAATTAAGTCAGTTACACGAACAACAATATGGGTACGTTTAAAAAAGCATACTAAATTAAGTCAGTTACACGAACAACAATATGGGTACGTTTAAAAAAGCATACTAAATTAAGTCAGTTACACGAACAACAATATGGGTACGTTTAAAAAAGCATACTAAATTAAGTCAGTTACACGAACAACAATATGGGTACGTTTAATAAAGCATACTAAATTAAGTCAGTTACACGAACAACAATATGGGTACGTTTAAAAAAGCATACTAAATTAAGTCAGTTACACGAACAACAATATGGGTACGTTTAAAAAAGCATACTAAATTAAGTCAGTTACACGAACAACAATATGGGTACGTTTAATAAAGCATACTAAATTAAGTCAGTTACACGAACAACAATATGGGTACGTTTAAAAAAGCATACTAAATTAAGTCAGTTACACGAACACCAATATGGGTACGTTTAAAAAAGCATACTAAATTAAGTCAGTTACACGAACAACAATATGGGTACGTTTAAAAAAGCATACTAAATTAAGTCAGTTACACGAACAACAATATGGGTACGTTTAAAAAAGCATACTAAATTAAGTCAGTTACACGAACAACAATACGGGTACGTTTAATAAAGCATACTAAATTAAGTCAGTTACACGAACAACAATATGGGTACGTTTAAAAAAGCATACTAAATTAAGTCAGTTACACGAACAACAATATGGGTACGTTTAAAAAAGCATACTAAATTAAGTCAGTTACACGAACAACAATATGGGTACGTTTAAAAAAGCATACTAAATTAAGTCAGTTACACGAACAACAATATGGGTACGTTTAAAAAAGCATACTAAATTAAGTCAGTTACACGAACAACAATATGGGTACGTTTAATAAAGCATACTAAATTAAGTCAGTTACACGAACAACAATATGGGTACGTTTAAAAAAGCATACTAAATTAAGTCAGTTACACGAACAACAATATGGGTACGTTTAATAAAGCATACTAAATTAAGTCAGTTACACGAACAACAATATGGGTACGTTTAAAAAAGCATACTAAATTAAGTCAGTTACACGAACAACAATATGGGTACGTTTAAAAAAGCATACTAAATTAAGTCAGTTACACGAACAACAATACGGGTACGTTTAATAAAGCATACTAAATTAAGTCAGTTACACGAACAACAATATGGGTACGTTTAAAAAAGCATACTAAATTAAGTCAGTTACACGAACAACAATATGGGTACGTTTAAAAAAGCATACTAAATTAAGTCAGTTACACGAACAACAATATGGGTACGTTTAAAAAAGCATACTAAATTAAGTCAGTTACACGAACCACAATATGGGTACGTTTAAAAAAGCATACTAAATTAAGTCAGTTACACGAACAACAATATGGGTACGTTTAATAAAGCATACTAAATTAAGTCAGTTACACGAACAACAATATGGGTACGTTTAAAAAAGCATACTAAATTAAGTCAGTTACACGAACAACAATATGGGTACGTTTAATAAAGCATACTAAATTAAGTCAGTTACACGAACAACAATATGGGTACGTTTAAAAAAGCATACTAAATTAAGTCAGTTACACGAACAACAATATGGGTACGTTTAAAAAAGCATACTAAATTAAGTCAGTTACACGAACAACAATATGGGTACGTTTAATAAAGCATACTAAATTAAGTCAGTTACACGAACAACAATATGGGTACGTTTAAAAAGCATACTAAATTAAGTCAGTTACACGAACAACAATATGGGTACGTTTAAAAAAGCATACTAAATTAAGTCAGTTACACGAACAACAATATAGGTACGTTTAAAAAAGCATACTAAATTAAGTCAGTTACACGAACAACAATATGGGTACGTTTAATAAAGCATACTAAATTAAGTCAGTTACACGAACACCAATATGGGTACGTTTAAAAAAGCATACTAAATTAAGTCAGTTACACGAACAACAATATGGGTACGTTTAAAAAAGCATACTAAATTAAGTCAGTTACACGAACAACAATATGGGTACGTTTAATAAAGCATACTAAATTAAGTCAGTTACACGAACAACAATATGGGTACGTTTAAAAAAGCATACTAAATTAAGTCAGTTACACGAACAACAATATGGGTACGTTTAAAAAAGCATACTAAATTAAGTCAGTTACACGAACAACAATATGGGTACGTTTAAAAAAGCATACTAAATTAAGTCAGTTACACGAACAACAATATGGGTACGTTTAATAAAGCATACTAAATTAAGTCAGTTACACGAACACCAATATGGGTACGTTTAAAAAAGCATATTACAACAAACCCATATGAATTCGGTTTAATAAACAATAGTAGAAATAACAAACACAACAACTATTTAAGATCGTAAATATACTAGTGATAAGGTTTATGGCTTATCATTCGTTTTATTTTGGTGCTTATGTATCGTAGGACCCCCCCCCCCAAAAAAATCTATAATTTTGATGAGTCAAATAAGGGGGAGATAACTGAAAGTTTTCAACCACGGTATGGATTTTAAAACTCACAAGATATTTTATATTTAACCAGAGATAGGAATTTTACCCAGTGTAAAACTTTCATTT
>OY744516.1:21942125-21952125 GCA_963556195.1 Sepiola atlantica | reverse complement strand
AAATGATCGGATTTGGTCTCGTACAGGTGATGTTGAGTCGCGGCTTGTTATTTGGAGGCAAGGTACAGCGCCACTGATGGTATGGTCCGCCATAATCAAAACTGGAAAGAGTTATTTGATTTTTGTAAATAAAGGTGTGAAACTGAACCAGGAGAATTATCGTACAAGCATTGTTTGGTTATCATTGTTGCCCTGGGCAAAAAAGCACTTCAACAAACGTCGTTGGTCATTCTAACAGGACCCAGCTCTCTAATACGGAGTAAAAAACTAACCCGCAAGAATGGTAAGCCAAGAATGTTTCAGAGTGCATTTCCAAGTAAGAATGACCTCTATCATCTCCAGACCTTAATCCGATGAATATGCTACTCTGGTGCCCCCTCGACGTAAATTCACTAGACCAACTCGACAATCAACTAAATACTATCCATTCACTGTGGAGGTCCCAAGATGCCGGAGAGCTTCTTTCCTCGTGCTGCTGGCCTATGGAACTCCCTCCCTGCCCCCTGTTTCCCCGACGGTACTGACATGCAGAAATTTAAAACTAATGTAAACAGACATCCCAATTTAGGTTGATCCCCCAAACCTTCTCCCTTTTTTTTCTCAGTAGCCCCTTACGTCTACAGTGGCGTCCTGCCTTGTTTGGGGTGAACTATGTTAAAAAAATCATCTGGAGTTTAGCATTTGATTTATCCTGTAGAGCAAGGTTTCAGCTTTCCAACACACAAATTTAGATGCTCTGAAGACAAAATTGAGGAAGAAATAGGTCAAAATCTCCAAGTTATCATTTGAGACTCTTGTAGGGCTTTCCCTAAGCGTGTGAGAAAAATACCATCTGAGAAATGAACGGGTCTTATCGCAGCCTACCAGAAACACCTGATGGCATCCATCGCTGCCAAAGTGGGTACAGTCAACAGTTTAGAATAATATCAATGTAATTTTGTAGGACAATATGGCGTCCTGTTTAAGAAAACCTGGTTTTAGTCGAAGATGGATTATCTTGTTAGATAACGCTAAAATGAACACATTTACAACATGTTACCATATTACCAATTATCCGAACAGGATTACATATCTCCAAATATTTCGTGCCATAGTATGTGATCCCGACGATGATCATATGAAATAGCTTATGGATATTTGGAAATAAGAATTTAGTATCGATCTGTTTATTTTGGCTTTATTTGTATACTTTGATTTATTTAATACATATGGTCAAATAAAGTTGTAACATTTATTATTGAACATAGTGTATTTATTCGACATTTATTAAGCAATATTCCATGAATTTCAATTTCTTATAAAGACCCCTTAAGCTTAAGCCTGACATTTTAGACACTTTCTAGAATCAAAATCATGTAATGAAGTTTGATAAAAATTGGAATATGGATTCTGGACATAAGATTTAGTAGCATCATATCTTGATTTTAATCTTCATAAGGGGACATAGAAAACCGTGCACAACAGTTCTGTCTGTGATAGCTAATTTTCTTTAAAAAAAAACCTACACACACGCATATTTAAAAATTGAAAAACTCTTTAGTGTTTCATTTCTCACATTCGTCATTTTTAGCACCTGACCTTCTTCGGTGACAGTTGTTTTCGATAATATCACTCAATCCCGTGACTCAGTCTGAATTTGACACGCGATCAAGTCATAAGGCAACAAATCTTTTAGCGCATTTTACACCTGGACAATGTTGATTCTATCTGATAGTTATTTAATAACCCTTTAGAGTGTTTGTGATATCATTGATTGTTTCCCCCCTCTCCGGGTCTTGACCTACGGGTCACTCTGTATATATGACGAGCCAAGTCTTAAGACTAAACAAACTCCAATAGATCATCAAAATATTTGGGTCGAGGATCAGTAGAGTTCTACGAAACAAATCCAGACAAGACTCAAACCTGATAGGCTGGGAAAATATGGATAAAAAAAGACGCCAATGTATACAAAAATTAGTTGTTAAAATTGTGAAATATTTCACAGATTTAAAAAAAGTATATGATTCAATGTTGTTTGAGAATTGTTTAGCATGAGGATTGATAATTTATATTATTTGAATGAGAACAGTAGTTTTGAAAAATTACAAATAATTATCCGAAAAAAAAAATCTGAAAAATGCAAATGATTTAATGTTTTCAAAATAATTCTAGTAATTCTGGAATCCAAGACTTGCAAAATATAAAAGTAGTTTCTAGGCTAAAAATTATCTGATCCCATGTTAGGCGTACGCTAAGTGAGAGAGTAGGAGTTATATAGAGAAGGACAAGATAGGTTTTATTACAACGTGTACGTATGTGTGGCGAAGTTTGTTTTGTTTTGCTTTTATTTATTTATTTTCTTTCATGGCGGGCTGAGTATATCACTATATATATATATATATATATATATATATATATATATATATATATATATGCACACACACACACACACACACACACACATATATATATATATATATATATATATATATATTATCTACCGTTATCCTTCGAACCAGGCCTGTACCCTGCTCGACTTTGTCTCTGATAGCATAGATGCAACACTCTCATTAGATCAGAGCGCCTAGATAAATGTATTCGAGGATTTTAATGTCCACCACCGTGATTGGCTTGGATTTTCGAACTATACAGACGCAGCTAGTAATAGCACGCATAGTTTTTCCATTGCACACCTCCATTCACTGACTTTCACTTTCCCGACCCGTCTCTCAGATCGTGAGGATCGGCAAGCCTCACTTTTCGACCTATTCTAGGCCACACTTCCTGAGGCTTGTGTGACCGATGCCCATGAGAACGCTGATGAACTTGTGATAATGTTTCATATGCCTCGACCCCCAGGAACAGTCGTTACTGAAAATGACGAGATACTTCAAACAGGCTGATTGGGAATCCATCAGAGATAACATTTTTCTCTCGCTGCTGATCAGTGCGCAAACTGAATCAATCAAAGCAGGCATTGAAGCACCATTCTCCTCAATGGTTCACTTCGACCTGCGCAGATACTATTGATCAGAGGCAACAAGAATTCCTCAAATTGAAATCGCCATAAATCAACTATAAATAGAGAGAAATTTATAGTATCAAGAAATCATAATAAGATTGTAATAGCCGCAGCTAAAAGATGGTATACCGAGGTGACCAGAAAACGCATTGAGTCACAGAAATTAGGAACTCGCAGTTTCCAGAAAGTCTATAATAAGTAATCAACCATTCCCCCGCTATCGAATCAAAATAATATCGTTTGAACGGCAACTGATAAGGCTGTACTACTTGTCGAGCGATTTGTCTTAAACTCCAATTTGGACTTCGCAAACCATTCTCTCCCAAATTTCTCATTGCGGACTAGAACCACACTTGATGCCCTGATCATCACCCTTCCCATGTATATGATATTATAAAACACCTTGACACCTCCAACTGTTATAGTAATAAGTAAATGCTATGTTGAGCTTGTGCATGCCCTCTCACAACTCTACAACGAATGCCTTGTCGAATCTTCCTTATTTGATAACTGGGAAATTGCCTCTGTAGTACCAGTGTTCAAGAATTCTGGTGAAAAACTGCCCCTCAAAATTATCGCCTCATCAGTCTCCTCCCGCTCTTTGTTAAAATCTTTTAATCCTTAATCAATCTAACAATAGTCTGTCACCTTGTTGATGCTAAACTTCTTTCTGGCCATCAGTATGGATTTAGGCAAGCACGTTCTACTGCGGATATCCTAACGATTATCTCCGAACGCAGATACCTACACTAGACAAGGCAGGTGAAGCTAAGGCGGTAGCGCTTGATATATCCAAAGCCTTTGACAAGGTCTGGCATGAAGGTCTTCTCATTAAAATGAATTCGTATAATATTACAGGACGAATATTTAATATAATTAGATCCTTTCTAGGCAAAAGAAAGATCCAGAATGTCATCAATGATCGTTAATCGAAACAACATGACATACATGCAGGTGTGCTCAAGAGATCGATCCTTGGATCTTTATTGGTCCTGATTTTCATAAACGACTTACCTGATGAAATTTACTACTACTACTACTACTACTACTACTACTACTACTACTACTACTACTACTACTACTACTAGTAACAACGACAATAATAATAATAATAATAATAATAATAATAATACAGTGAACAATCACTGACAATGACTTATGTGAGAACTCCTAAGTGCAAATAATAATAATAATAATAATAATAATAATAATAATAATAATAATAACTTGATGCAGCTATAAATTAATAAAAATAAAATAATTTTTATAAAAAAACATCGCAAAATCCATGAATTTATAACGAAAGAAAAAACTCACCTTGAAAATATAAAATCCTTAAAATGGGTACAGAAGTATAAACGACGTCGTCACACTGGATTTGACTTTCGTGGAGTTGATGGTAATCATTTGTAAATATGTTGAAAACAAAACAGTTGTTGGAAAAAACAAAACAAAATGACAAATAATTTTTACAATTTTTTCCTAATTTCTCGGTAAGTCAAATATGACGACAATGTTTTTTAAATAGCGATGTTTCTGACAAAGGGGGAATAATTGCTGTTTTCTGGGTCGGAATCTATCCACCTAACACTTATCGTTGGCTATTTGTTGGTCTTGAAGTAGTGTTTTTTTTTAAATTTCTTTATTTTCTTTAGCTCCCCTCATCAAGTGGCTTTATGCCTTGTCTGGAGCGATTTCCATTTAAAGAAAGTTCTAGGTGTTAGGCTCTTTTTTAAAATGCGAACAATTCTTACCGAATCCTCTGTAAAAATGAATAAAAATTCAACATTCGTTTTCAACTCAGTTTTAATTTGTATTCAAATGAAAAGAAATGTTAAAGACTTACTGGCGATAGAAATACTCGTAAAATTGCGGTAAAGTCTTAAATAAAACCACATTTATTACTATACACCACACACCACCCCACATACAACACAACACACCACACAACACACAAGTGCACGCACCATATATATATATATATATATATATATATATATATATATATATAGATCATTAAATCAGTTGAGTTTTCTATTTCAGAGCATTGCATGTGACAGGGCGATATTTGGTTCTGCCTGGCCAGTGATCTACTTCACTTTTCAATCTTAACATAATTAGAAATTCATTAATTACATAACATCCGGCCATATATATCTTTTAGTAAGTTTGTTACAAATAAGGACAAACGAACTTCGACAGAAAGGGAGAGAGAAAGAGAGAGAGAGAGAGAGATAGAGAGAGAGAGGAGAGAAATGGGATGAAAGATAGAGCGTGTGTATGTGTGAGAAAAATATTAATGCCATTTTAAATAGAAACATTTTATCTTTAAATTTAAAAACCCTACGTAGCCATCTTGATTTTAATTTTTTTCCTCTACTACTACTACTACTACTACTACTACTACTACTACTACTACTACTACTACTACTACTACAAAAATATATAACCCAAAACTCAGAAAGGTTGATAATACAGCAAGAGATACCGTAAAATGAACAATGCAGGGAACAGAGAAACAAGAAGCAAGACGGAAAAAGAAAAGTGGGGGGAACAGCTACACGGACGAATGCAGTAAAGTAGCTTAAAAGAAATACAAGAACATACACAATTGTGTTTGGAAGGCAGTACACGGAAAACTATGCAAAGGACTGCATTTTAAGCATATATATTACCAATAATCGTAGGGGCACTATGAACAACTCTGAAAAACCTGAAAAAAAAGGACTGGGAGAAATTGGAATCAAAGAGAAGATTGAGACTATACAACGGACGGCAATGATAAAAACAGCTGAAATCTTAAGGAAAATCATAGAATGCGGAAACCAACCCACATAAACTGCAAACGCTAACCAGACACATGGAAGTTGCAATAGAAATAAAACAAAAACATAAAAAACACCACCACATCAAGTCAAAGGAACGAAAATTGCAAAAAAATTCATAAACTGCTGCCCCCCTCCCACTCCACAAACAACAACAACAATGTGATGACACAAGTCTCGGCTGATACCACACAAAATAGTCGTGAAGGATCACATAGGATGGAAAGACCGAAGTGCGAGATTACTAATCAGACCTCCATTGGAAGAGTGCGTAGAGTATGGAGAATGGTAAGCAGCTATTGTGTATGCGCAAAATCATTTACAATGATTATCAAAAGAGGTAGAGAGTACTGGAAATCTGAAGAGAATTGTTGTCACTCAGACTCCAGGGAACACCACCGGTTATTATCAGTGAACAATCACGGATGATGACCTGTGTGAGAACTCCTAGTCAGTACATGATAATAATAATCATATTATAGTGAATTTTTTACAATTTAAATTTCCAGACGACTGGTTCTTAGACTAAAAAAGTTATTTTGCCGGATTTTAGAATTCAGACCCAAATATCATCGCATCTGAGATATTTGATTCTACCTAACCATTTTATCTTTATCCCTTCCAGCATGTATTCTTGACACCAAAGTATCTTTAACTTTAGGAAATTGTTAAGATTACGATCATTTTTAATAATGAATCAAATAATGTAAGGGAGATAAATCTTCACATTTTAAACCATGACTTATCTCCCTTACATTATTTGAGTTATTATTGAGCATTTTCATTTGTTTTCTTCTTTTTTGTCTCTATCTTTTCTCTATATTAATAACATTGTATGGCCACTCCGCGTATTTCTGTGTATGTGTGTGTTTCACACCTATATGTGACTTTCACATTATTATTTTAATTTTGCTTTGTTTTACGCCCAAATTTATTTATACTTTTACCCTAAATTATCTTCTGAGAACACTGGTCTGTGGTGTTTTCAAGATCTAACATATATTACATGACTTTAGGCAAGTGTTTTTGCACTGAATCCAAAAATCATCCTCATTTTACTCAGTCAGATCAGATCCTAAATTACGATCTATTTGTAGGTGAATAAGACGCAATATTGAAAAATATTAGACTGATTTATTCACAGAAGGATTAAACGATATTTTGAATAGATAGTAAGAAGAATATAATGAACTAAGGAAGTCACTTGTGGTTAAATAGTCTGTTCTGAGACTTCCGTTTGTGCAGTAGTCGGCATGAAAGTTAACATCTCATCAACCATGATATATATATATATATATATATATATATATATATATATATATATATATATATATATATATATATATATATATTTCAGAGGAAGCATTATTTTAATCAATGAAATGGGCGGGTTGAAAAAAAAAGAAAATTGCTAAAATTTCCCTAATGCCTTATCGTCTGACCCTCTAAGAGGAAACGTCAGAATGATAAATTAAAAACTAAGAAAATCGAATGAGATATGAGGGGAAAAATTGTTTCAGTTGGAGAAAACGATTGAGAGAGAGGAAATAAAGTAAATCTCTCAACGTTATGATGGCTTTGAATCATTAAAGATCTCCAACTGATGCTTCAAAATCTTTTATATATATATATATATATATATATATATATATATATATATATATATATATATATATATATATATATATATACATATGAAGAGTTCGAATGCAAAACGCGATAAACGCCATTTTGAAAATAACGAAACTGTCTCTATAAAAAGTGTTGCAACTCAACACTCGACGATACCCCAAAACTATGTGTTACATAATATGATACCGAAATAATTTATTTTTGATTTCAATTAAAATCAGCTTTCATTCGAAATCTAGATTTAATATATTCGTGATTTTATTGTTTATGGTTTCAATTTAAACGAATGGCATCTATCGCGTTTTGCGTTCGAACTCTTCATATATACATATATATATATATATATATATATATATATATATATATATATATATATATATATAAAACCTCCATAACACTGATATCTCGATGAAAGCACTCACCCTATTCTCCACTGAAGTCTCTAGAAAAAATAGTCCAAATGAAATCGGAGTAAGTGCATTTTCACTGACATGCGGGTACCAAGTTGGCGGAAATTCTCCATTAACTCATCAACCATCTCCTGATACTTGGAACTTCTGTGGTCGCCAAGAAAGATTCAGTGCATCATCAACACTAGTATCCTTGATGAGTTCCCTTATTTGAGGGCCAAAAATATACCTGCATTGATTTTCTCCATGCTTTTTCATTGAAACTTCTGATGGAAGAAACGCAAATCCTCCATTTTCCCTGTCGAATGCATTCACAAAGTTCTTCATAAGACCGAGTTTAATGAGAAAGGTTAGAAGCAAAGTGTGAAACAAAGTGTTAAGTGATCCATATTTTAATCCTTGTCTTGATGGTTACTCTTGTCTGATATGATGTTGGTCATCATCACGGCTATCTCATAAGCATAGAAATCATTGATATTTTGTGTTACCACCTTCAAGTCGTAGGATGAGTCCGACAACTTTAAGATCTCCACAGATTATGTTTTTGGTTGTTCACAGACGTTCCATGTGATTCTTTCATTTCAACTGAGTGACAAACAGTTATCGATGAAAACTTGTTTCCGATATTCAGAAGAACTGCTTTTAGACTTCTGTTAAATGAGTGAATGAAAAGTCTCCATTCTATAGCATCATGATTCAGACCAAGTAATTCAATCAAGTCAGCAATATTTCTACAGTAGACCGGTGAAGATAATTCATCAAACATTTTATAAATTATATCTCGTGGTCCCGATACCAATAGGAAGTGTCGGGTTCGAATCCAGTTTGTTCCATAAAACCACTTTCATCAAAACCCGCACCTGACCTTGTGTCTAACCTCCTTAGGAGGAGGTAAATAAAATACTTAAGTTTGAAGAGTCAGCCATATAATACACTCCACTCGAGGTAATGTGGTAAAAGAGCAATCGCTCATGGATTCTTCAATATTTTTTTTTAGCTAACGATGTATTGTTGGCTAGAGGAGTTGTCTGTCGAACGAGAACTGATAAGCAAAAACACGAAATACAATACACGGTGAAAGAAAAACACAGACAATCATTCATATATATATATATTGTGTGTGTATTTAGGCAGCACACCTTCATCCAGGCAAGCATTACCAAACAACACGGAGTGTCCCCGCCCGACAAGCCCTTTTTCACCCTTTCAATTTTCCGAATGGTCCATTTAGTGTTTTGGTCAAATTGCTGTATGTAAGTTCCATGTGTCTCCTGTTCTATTTTCTTCCCCTCATTGCGAGCACTTTCGATTTGATTCGCCAAATCACCCTCAGGTGGTGTTAACTTTGGTTTCTTAAAAAAATGTCTCTACTGTTGAGTTCTCCCCACTATCACAATGGCCAGCAATTTACAACTCAAAATTAGCGTCTATACTATTGAGATGTTACGTGAGAGCGTGATTTTATATATATATATATATATATATATATATATATATATATATATATATATATATATATATATATATAAACTGAAGACAATTTTATTTCAGAAATGTAGTCCTCGAAGAATAGGTGATAGACGTATTATTGTTTAAACGAAATGTGATGTGTGTGTGTAAATATTAAAAATAGAAAAAAATTCGTTGGACAATGTGCGCATATGTATAGAGAAAGAGAAGAGGGGTTTCTTTACTTAGCTGAGGGATATGTCGATATCCCACTTTTCCTTGTTAAACACCACGTTAGTAGACATAAAGGGAGAATTCCGCCTTCAACTCCGGTTAGCAAGCGACTCTAGGGTTTTCGTAAGAAGGGTTTCTCGACCGAGCTTCCAAATATATTCTCTAACTGACTTCTTTTTCAAAATCTTTTAATTTCCCGCCGTGGTATTTGGTTCGGGAATTAGCATTTTGTACGATATGATCACTTGCATCTTTCTTTATTGTTTTATATCTTTTTTCCGGGCCGATCATTTGAAACAAGCAACGGGAATGGTTCATACCTACATCCGGTGTAAACTGGGTGAGGGATGAAAAGTGAAAGAAACGATCAAGCACACCATGGCCACGTTTGTTCACATACGCCTCCCCTCTCTTAATAGGAGTCAGGTAGGCGAGGGATAAAAAGT
>OY744516.1:21934625-21937125 GCA_963556195.1 Sepiola atlantica | reverse complement strand
TTAAACACATCGGGAAACATTCTTTATGACGTCATAAATGCTAAATTAACAAAAGGATGACGTTGTCCACTAAAACAAAGAACAAACGAGAACATAGACGACCAGTGACCCGATAACTGGAAGATCTAGTATACTACTAGAACTGTCGATTTTCCTTGTCTGTGTACACAATGGATGACGTCGCAAAGGGATGACGGCAGAAATGGATGACAGCATTCACTTCCAACTCTTTTTAAGACATCGACAAAATTTTTCATGATGCTACAAAAGGATGACATCACAAAGGGATACCATTTTTGTTTTGTCATTCCTTCAGATGGTGGGATGGGGATAGTGACTAAGTCGAAAGTGTGTTGCGTCCTCTCTTTTGACCAGTTGCTAATATGACTAGACCCTGACTAACTGGCCGTTACCATGTTGAATTCTTTTTCACTTGAAACTACCGGCTCCGCTGAGCGTTTTGTCTTGTGATGGGGGGGGGGGGGGAGTAAAAAGAATTTTAGTCTGCGAACGCAATTAGAGACAAGTCACATTACGTTTTTTAACCGTATGAGCAGCTTTTTGTGCAAAAATGGGATAGCTTTTAAAACGAATTTTACTTGTTTGTGCTTACGCTATCAGTTTATAAATTTTAAATATATGTTAGGCCTATAAGGACATTTATAGAGTATTCACATGAGTTTGTTGGAAATGTTTGCATTTCATGGTTGAGTCTTTGCTTCACCACAACTCGATAACTGGAAATACTGCTAAATATGATTAAATAAATAAAGTAAAGACGCACCACATCTATCGCCATTATTCGTGGAAACGCCTTGAGCCTGCTCTCGGCCTGCCAAGCTAGCCGGACATTCGCTGAAACTTCTTTATGCGTACATTTTGGTTTCGAAATGGGACATTTAATTAATTATTATTTGCCTCCCTATTTTCCTTCTCAATATTTTATTTGACTATCATCGTTTGTATTTCACAAATCGTTTTTTTGGGTTTAATAAATTTACAAATTTTGCATTAAAAAATAATAAAAATAATAATAAAGTAAATAGTATGGGTGAATAAAGCTAGAAAAGTACAAAAAAATAACAATGGCGACTGAACAAACAACTAAGGACCGTTCATTCAAATCGTTTGTCTCCTTAGGTTTTTCTTGTATGATATTTTTCAGCAGAACGAACTATCAAAACAAAACAAACAAAACCGAAACGGGCGTTGACATATTTGAGGTAGAATAAAAACCATTTGAACACGAAGAAAACAGAAAAATAGTTCTCACGTGCGATGAAGCGAAAGGTTACATCAGTGCCCGTTAAGCGACATGCGAGCGGATTTGTCCACATGCGTACCATTCCATTTGAGGTTGTCACTAAAACGCGGCATGCTTAGAGTGAGGCCGTGTGGAAATATTTGTTGTGCATGGATGAATGAGCGACGCTGAGATCGGAAAAAAATATTTTATTGTATTTTTTATTTCTCCTTCCACGGCTTTGAATTGAAATTCTGTCTGACTATATATATATATATATATATATATATATATATATATATATATATATATATATATATTTCAAATATACATTTTTATGACGCAAAGTTTTTCAATAGTTCTATAGTGTAGGTAGGACTGGAGCTGTAATAAAAGTATTTTAATATTATAGAAATCACATCAAGTGTAGCGAACAAAGTTTCGCAAATTCACAAAATACGATTTTTATTTGCATGAAGTGGTTTCGACCTACCAGCAGGATATGTGTAATGTTCAAAACGTAAGAAGTATTTATTGTTTTTGATAAGGAATCTTCAGTGCTCATAAAAAAGACAGGAAAATTTTATATATATATATGCATATAGACTTTATATATATATATATATATATATATATATATATATATATATATATATATATATATATATATATATAATCCCTAAATAAAATTAAATAAAAAAATAAATAAAATTTAAATAAATTTAATTTTAGGAATATTATACCTATAAAATAAATATGAATTAAGAAATTTACACGTTATATATATATATATATATATATATATATATATATATATATATATATATATATATATATATTGTTAATCTCTTAATTCCCCCCATCCCTTTTCAATTGTGTCTTATTATTCTCATTACTATAAAGTTACCTCTTATTCCACAATTGATTTTTTCTGTTCTGTGTTAACTCTAACCAGATTCTAGATCTCAAAGTTGTCTCCCCTTGACCGTTCGTTTTCCCGTAACGGCTTAAATTTAAAATTTAAAATTGAATTAAAAAAGAAAAAAGAAAACAAATCAATTAAAATAAAACATAATAAAATTATATTAAATAGTAAATAAACAAATATCAATAAGATAAATTACGATAGGATTAATTAATATTGATTTTTTTTCTGCGTATCTACTTTCAATTTTCTGCGGTATTTCTTCAGTCCATCAGTCCATCTTTTTTTGACAACTCGGTCATATGTTTGGTCTTTTGATAATGAGAGGTATC
>OY744516.1:21834625-21929625 GCA_963556195.1 Sepiola atlantica | reverse complement strand
GAACTCTGTGTGTTTGGTATGTAGGTGGTATCATAGTTTTAGAAAAAGATTTGAAGAAATGAAGATAACTTGAAAATGGGTGGGGGTGTACTTTGAATGCTAGTTCGTTGTTTGTACTTTATTATAAGAGTGTTTAAAAATGGCATCGAGCTGTTTATCTCAGTTTCATGTGTGAATTTTATGGAGGGTTCTACTGTGTTTAGTTTGTCTTTGAGATTATTAATTTGTATGTCTCCCGAGAAGAAAATAAGAATATCGTCAATGTATCTGAAGTATTCGATGTTAGGGGGTAGTCTAAATTTGAAAGGGTCGGATTCTAAGAATTCTAAGAAGAGGCAGGCTGATACACCGCTTAGACGGTTGCCCAGAGGGAGTCCAAATTTTTGTCTGTAGAATTCGTCGTTGAATTGGAAATATGTTACGTCAGTGATGAGTCTAATTATTTCTATTAAAGTCTTGGGGGAATGGTAAATTACCATTTTTAGACACTCTTATAATAAAGTCAAACAATAAATTAGCATTCAAAGTACACCGCAAAAACACCCACAAAAACGACTATATACACTTCTACTCTCACCATAATAACAAGATAAAAACAGGTATGGTAATAGGCTTTTTCCTACGCGCAGTCCTCAATATATAGATGAAGAATTCAAACACATCATTAATTCCTTAAAAACATTGCAATACTCCACACATTTCATACTAAATGTCAAGAAGAAAGCCTTTCAAATATTCTCAAAAAACAATACACAAAAACATCAAATACCAAACACCTCTCTCATAGACAGACCTATTTTCTTACCCACGCACTCCAATAACACATCCATCTGCAACACATTTAACAAACTAGGCATTCCAACAGTACAAACCACATCACAAACCATAAAACAAACATTAAACACAGCAAGACATTTCCGAAAAAAAAACCCACATCCCATGCCGGCTTATATACCGTCCCATGTAATAACTGCCATCAAATTTACGTGGGGGAAACACAACGTGAATTGAAAAAAAGATTGAGCGAACACAAAAGCGACATAAAAAACAATAACTCTCTCAGTGCAGTTTTCCCCCACGTATTAGAGTACGATCATGTTTTCAAGTTTGAACAGGCATATCCATAACAAAGCTCGGCGAAGACTACTTGAAACATCACTCATCACAGCTTCTAACACTATTAGACAACGAAATGGTTTCTACAATCTATCCCCCAAAATTATAAGCAAAATTATCCTGACCGAACAAAAACTAAAGCTAGTTCATTGCTAACCCTTCTTCTCATCGTTCTCAATTGCACTTATATACAACTCCCCGCATACACACTTACGTACTGACTCCTTCTCACATATATATTCATTCACATACTCATGAATCACTCACTACGAATCAAAACTACTCAACCACAAATAACAGACTTTATAATGAACACAGTCTACACATCCTTACACATATTTAGATATTTAAACCCCTTTTTCTCTCAATTTGATATCAAACCATCAACACACCATGAACTAAACCATATTTTACTTATCACTCCCCAAAATTAAAATCATGTTTCTTTTTCCTTCTTGTCATGCTCACAGCACACTTCTACACATTCTTTCAAACACACTTATACTCACACATTCCTGACATTGCCAGCTGATCAATACTCCTAGCCTCCCTCCCTCCCTCCCTCCAGCCTCAAAAAAATTTCACACCTGTCCACAACAAAATATCCCCTCTCACCTATCTAACCCTTTGGACTATTTCTTTCACACTCTTACCCACCGCCGCCCATTTTCAAGTTATCTTCATTTCTTCAAATCTTGTTCTAAAATTATGATACCACCTACATACCAAACACACAGAGTTTCCCCCTTCCCTCTTCTTTCCACAGCCTCTAAATATCCATATCACACATCACCACGACAAAAACCTCATCCCCCTTTCCTCTCTCCCACCCTAAGGTAAATTCATTAATACTCGCATCTTTCCCTTTTTCACAGCTGCCTTAATGGTACCCACTCAAAGCTTTCCATATTCATTTCATTCTTCGCCACTACTGACATCTCGCAGCCTGGACTCTCCTCCAGCGCTCATAGTAGCCACGGATACTACTTTTCCTTATCCACTCATCATGTCAACCCAATATTTCGATGTACTTGCATGACATTTTTCTACAAATTATCAAACGTTGCTGAATATATAAAAAAAATATCTCTTGGTTTTTTCCTTTTTCATTTTCCATTACGTCGCATTACTCTCATCGTTCCTTTCTCATATATATATATATATATATATATATATATATATATATATATATATATATATATATATATATATATATATATATATATATAAAGATAGATGACAGAAGAAGGATACACATGTACGAATGACAAATTTATTTCAACTTCAATTGTTCAAGGCAACGTATACTCGGTAATAAAATTATGTTTATTATTCTTTCCTTAGGCCAAGGCTTTTCAAAGATCGAAATATTATCATCAGAGGAATTACATAGATAGATAATTTGGCAGTGGAAAATCCAAAATTCAAAATTTGAAAAAATATTAAGTAATGGAGAGTGAAAAAAGTACGTGTGAAAAAGATATGGGGTTTGTCCAGTTGGTAATTGTCCGTTGATAAGGTGTCCAATGAAAGGAGATTTAGATGGAAAAGAAGTGTTTTCGTGAAGGCAGCATGGAAAAGAGTTCAAGAATGAAGTAAATCCAATAGTGAGATGTTGAGTTCAAATCGTAGGTGGAGCGCACTTATTCGGAATTAATTTTGAGAATTCGGGCCATTTTAAAAATACTTCCGTGGACCGAAGGAGGGATTGAAGTTTTCGTTGTTGTAAGCAGAGGTCGCGTTATTTGCTTTCGTGACTTAAACATAAGATAGGGCAACGCCCCTTCGTTACAAGCGTTCTAGTTTAGAATAATGGCTGTAAGTTAAATCTAACCAGACATGAAATGTATAATAATAAATAAGAAAATCACCTTTACTTACCCAACGATGTGATAGCGTTAAGATTTTAGGAGACCATTAAATTTGTCCTTATTTGAACGAAGCGATGTGATTAGTTAATCACCACCATCACTATCAGGGGTTTTAATCACTCCCTGAAGAGGAACCCCTCCCTGGTTTCCAATACCATATTAGCCACAGTCATTCAGTGCTTTTTGCCATAATCGCCACGCTAGGCACTGCGGGTTGGCGACGCTATTTGCCCATAGCTAGGTGTCAACATACAGCGCCTGGTATTCCCAAATGGTCACCCATCTATTTTAATACTGTGATCTTACGGAAACCGGTATGTCAACGTGATCATGCCGTATATTAGCTAATAAACATAGATAATTAACCGATTAATTGTAGGGTGTACATCAGGAGATATCTCTTACTAAAAGAAATATTGGGCCGGATATAAGCAAAGATATAGATTGGATTTAAAATTTTAAAAACAGTAATAGCGATTTTGCAAAGAAATGTTTCTTTTTCATTTAAATAAAAGAATCAGAGCAAAACATACTGATTATATTAATTATTTTAATTATTTTAATTATTTTAATTATTTTAACAAAATCTGAAGGGCAATTGTCGGCTGTAAATTAAAATCAATCTTTTGCTGTCCACACCGCGAGTTCATGCATAGTTTTAAACAAAAGTTTAACCTTTTTGCTCATGTGAAAAACGAAATTCCCATAAAACGAAGTTTTAATGTATAAAAAATTAATTACGTGAAAAAGCGATAAAAAATGTGGACGTCATTTGCAATTTCTCAACCGACCTATTTCATTGGCTTAACCGACGTAGATAATTATCAAATAAAAATTAACGGTAAGTATCGAGAATTGTCTTTTATTAAAAGAAATATCGGGTCACATATAATATGTATCGATTCAAATGACTATTTTAAGAACACCCACGAATAGATGGATAATTGACATAATTGACTGGTTATTCAGAATGAAAAGCTGATTTTGTAGGACGGAAGCTATCGATGAGAAACTTTGAAAAATAGACCAGCTTCACTTTATTATATATAAGATAAAATATGATACGATACACACACACACACACACACACACACACACTCATTCATATATATATATATATATATATATATATATATATATATATATTGTGTGTGTATTTAGGCAGCATATTTTCATTTAAGCAAACATTTTTTTTAAGCAAACATTATTAACGTGACTACATAGTAATTCGTTAATTACCAAATTCTTAGCCGTTAAGCAATTATGCTTTTGAATTTTGCATGCTCTTAGAACGTAATCACGCTCTCAGGTAACAGTTCAATATTATAGACGCTCTTTTTATAGTTGTAAATTACTAACCGCTTATATAAAAAAACTCAATAGTAAATACATATTTGTAAAAACATCAAGATTAACACCGCCTGAAGATGATTTGACGAATCAAATCGAACGTATTCGCGAAAAAGAAAAGAAAAATGGGACAAGAAACCAACGGAACTTACATACACCAATTTCACCGAAATATTAAATGGACTATTCGGAAATTTTTTTAAAAGTCTCATCAAGCAAAAACACTCTGTGTTATTTAATAATGTTTGCTTATATATATATATATATATATATATATATATATATATATATATATATATATATATATATATATATATATTGCTTATATATATATATATATATATATAATCTGATGATAAAGGACAAAACGTATACGTACATAGATTATAAACAAAACAAATATTTATTATTTATAGCTCCTAAAAACCCGTCTAGATGGGCATTGTAAGTGTAGTATTAACACAGCATTTACAGTTGTATTCATCCTAAATTCCAAGCTAATTTATGGTGGCCAACAGGTAAGTCTTGACTGCGAATCAGTGGCGATTTGCGATCGGAGTTCGCGCCCGCCGACCGTCGTGAATTAGTTTCCTGCACTGAATATTGCGTAAGCATGAAACATCGATGTCTGTAGGTAATAAATTATTAATATTCGTTCATAATATATATATATATATATATATATATATATATATATATATATATATATATATATATATATATATTATAAACGAATATATATATTATAAACGAATACAGATGGGGTGGTGGTGTAGCTAATCTTTATTGTATTTCTGTTAAAAAGTTTGGGAAGTGCTTGTCAAGTTATGGGGGGGGGGGGACCAAATCTCCGAACTCCTCCTGAACTGACTGGTTTCGAGTGGGATGAGAGGTTTGAGATTCATCGGCTGATGTTATTAAAGACGGTGGTGGGGGGTTGCAGGATCCTTTGTTGAGGTATTGGAGTGGAAAGGCTTGTGTGTGTTGTTTGCAAGGTTCAGTGTGGTGTCTTGATGGTGATTTTGAATCCGAGTTTTTAAGTCTTTTATAAATCTATTGCGTGACAAGCAAAGTCCGTCATCTCTGTATAGACCGGGAATTTATTTTGCAGCGTTTCCAATATGAACAAGCCGACTAAGTCGGAGAATCTGAAACCTCCTATATATATATATATATATATATATATATATATATATATATATATATAATCCACATACAGACTGTTTCGCTGTATCACAGCTCATCAGTTAGTGCCTCAAGCCGGGATTGAAACTCAACCGTCGAGCTGACAGTCGGCGATTCTACCCCTGCGCTATCATACGACACTGACTGAATGTAAGTAATATTTCAATGTAATGTAAACATTGCAAGTGTCGGGAGCTCGAATTAGATTAAAGCTAAGTTAAAGCTAGTTGGCGATATCCTTACAAATAAGCTCTACCCAGGGAGGGAACCTCATATAGTCATCCACATACAGACTGTTTCGCTATATCACAGCTCATCAGTGCGGCTAGACCAGTTAGTGCTTCAAGCCGGGATTGAAACTCAACCGTCGAGCTGCGCTATCATACGACACTGACTGAATGTAAGTAATATCTCAATGTAAACATTGCAATTGCCGGGAGCTCGAATTAGTTTTACCTAATGAACTATATATATATATATATATATATATATATATATATATATATATATATATATATATATATATTGTATCATAATATTAAAAATAGAGATTCATATTTTATAAGTATATTAAACAATGTAAAGTACCATCGAGTGAAGATGCATTTACTAATGTTATTCCTGTTTGGGGGGAAAAAGAGCAAGAAAGGATTTTTGAATTTACTGACGAGGCAAAAAATATGAGTTCATTTTTCCGCTCCCACTTTTTTCAAACTGAAAACGGTTTGAAACTCCATCAAGAAACCGTTTACATCAATGGGGCCGTTAAAGCTCAATTTCACAAATTAATATTAAATTTATAATCGATTTGTTGCCTCCAAAAATTGCGGCTTACTTTTTTTTTTCGCCTACACCCCAAGTCAGCAGATTTCAGACATTAAATAATTCTTTTTAACCAATGAGAATACATATGATTCTTTTTAACCAATGAGAATACAGATAATTCTTTTTAACCAATGAGAATACAGATAATTCTTTTTAACCAATGAGAATACAGATAATTCTTTTTAACCAATGAGAATACAAGTAATTCTTTTTAACCAATGAGAATACAGATACTTTTTTTAACCAATGAGTATACAGATAATTCGAGGTTCACCTTTTTCTTTTCAAGGTGGATTTGCTTATTAGAGTGCAATAACCAGTCGTGCGTTCGATCCTCACTAGTGTTACGACCTAACTGCGGGATGATCGATACGGATTAGCAATCAGATCGTTACACATATATTTATTTTATTTAATGTCCGTTGGCACGTTAATCATCTTTGGTCAATCATCGAATGTCGGATTAATCGGTGAAATTCGTCTATGGGGAATTGGAATAACCAAAGCAATAAATGACGACCACAGACACGAGTAAAATTAAAAGTCAATAAAGATTTTTATAAACAAATAGAAGAAGATGACACCACGAGAAAGAGTGAGGCAGACAGATGTGTATTTTGGAGAGTGTGTGTATCTGTATGCAACATACAATTTCAGTCAAAATATAGATATATTTGTATAAGAAAGATACTGGCAAGAGATAGGCCAATACTTAGCTGTTTGTCCGAAGTATAATATGGATCAAAAGTCCACGCACATACAATATAAATGATGACACGAAAATCAATAATCTCCTTGAATAGTAATCCTTGGGAATAAGAATAAGATGGATTCAATCCCCGATAAGATTGTCCTTTAAGTTCCTGGAATCGTAATCCTTGGGAATAAGAATGTTCTAGGTACAACCGGCGATACGATTGTCCTTTAAGTTCCTGGAATCGTAATCCGTGGGAGTAATAATGTTCTGGATTCAACCGGCGATACGATTGTCCTTTTCTCTGTTTTATTTACGAAAGCGTCTCGTCTGCCGTTTTCGCCCTCTCTAACGTATATCTTAAATTCACCTCGTGTGTTTTCTTTTTTGCGCCCTTGCGACATTCGCTGTCTATTCCGTTTCCGGTCGCCCACGTCGTCTGTTCTTCATAACCTCGCCTCCTTCTTCCCCAGTCAGGCGGCTGCTTGAATCGCACGACAAAATCTTAGCGAGAGAGATAGACAGAGACATAGAGAGAGTAAGCGCTTCGGCTGATTGCGACAGTCATTAAAGAGAGAGAGATAGAGATATAGAGAGCGTACGTGTTCGCCTTGCTTTGAGAATTATTTATCACACTAGTAACCTATGATTTCATCATTTCCTTAATTTTAAGACTACACGCCAGACAAAGACGGGCCCTTTTAGTGAAGAGATTAGAAAAGTCGGGGCCACTTCCACTGCTCGATCCGGATTCAAAATAACCACGTCCACTACACTACCCCTGATCTCCTGATCACACAAATGACAGTGCGAGTGCGGTCTTTTGTTTTGGGTGAACGGAGATTGGTCTAATTTCTTCTTCCTCAGAGGAGTACTCATTTGACACGTCGTCGGAATCTGCCGGCAAACTACTAATAACGGAGGGATTGTTTGGTGAATCCGACCCCAACTAAACTGGCCGCTCATTGTCTTCTGTATCATCTTCGTCATTTAAGGGACAGTGTACAATCCACCCGCATATATTGCTGACTGACCACCTCGATTACGCGCCCAGTATCGACTTTTGGCTAAGATCAAAGTGTAGTATCTGTTCCGATGGATACTGCACCGCATAGACTGGTATTGTCTTGTCCTTCGGGGCTTGACTTACGCCGGTCAATGGGTCTGTCCTGTGCAGTTCTAGGAGGTCCACCCTCCCAGGCTTTGCCTCCCCTCTTTGGGGAGGAGTAAGTTTATTGCTTACTGTCTGAGACGCCCCTACCGGGGAATGCCGACGGGGCTGCCCAGGCAATTTTTAAATGGCCAGAGTGCTCACCTCTCGGGCGCTGGCTTTTCAAACCCCACTTTCCCGACCTGACCTTGAGTCACATCTTACTTGTGGGAGTAGGATAAAAAAACTGATCTTGTGCCTAACTCCTGGAGAGGAGTAAATCAATACTGTGTGTAGTCCTTATCTAGACAACAACCTTTTTTTTATCATATCCCCCTCCAGTTATTTGCGGTTCAGGCGGGGAGCACACGTCAATGCTTCTCAGATGGATGTCTTACCTATGAAGTACGTCAGTCGGTGCCGTTGAAGGTGAGAGGTTGTCTTTCGGTATGACTATACAGCCAGTAAACAACCTCTAACGCTGAGCAATTTTTCCTAGCTGCAATCGTTTCCACGCTTCTATGACTGCGTTTCACAATGCCATTCCGGGACGAAACGTACGTACACTGGACGCTAAATGCACGCGCCAACTATTTGCAAATTTCTTAAATTATCTACAAATGAATACAGTGTCATTATTGGTCAATATTTCGGAGGTCCTAGGTATGACCTTAAAAGACATCTAGTGGTGAGACCTCCATTTGGGAGCTGTGGGAAATGGTGAGTTGCCCCTTAGTTGCCATTACTCCCAGATCCACTCTGGCCCGGAGTGGTAGTACCTGGGTCAAATAGAACCTACTGGCGCTACCAAATCAGGCTGTCTGAAGTTATTGACTTCCTGACTCAAAATGCACCAAATATTGATGCTTTATTGTTTTTATCCTTTGTAAAATTCAATCATGTTCTGCAAAATCCAAAACAAAAAACAATTTTCCTCCCCCCCTTTCCCTCCCCTCTCTCCCTTCCACCATTTCACTCAACCAAACACCATGAATGAATACTTAAACATATAAAGAACTTGAAGCATAAAAACCTTCACTAAAATGACCGCAGTCAGCATTAAGTAACCTGATAAGGGAAAAGGGTTGATATGCCGTAAAACAAAACAACAAAATCAAAAACCATGAATAAACATTTGAAGATATAAAGAACTTGAAGCATAAAAACTTTTACCAAAATGACCGGATTCGGCATTAAATAACCCGAAAAGGGTTGATATGCCGTAAAACAAATATTTATAACCAAACCAATATTTCGGTTACTAGGCCTCGTTCATAAAAAAAAAAACTGTTTCCAGTTGATCAATGACGTTCGTCAGGTCTTGCCGTCGCAGTGGCCGCCATATTGCGAAACGGATGGATCACAATCGATAAGCGTCATAAAACAGGCAGTTACTGATAAACTAAAAATATCAACTCTGAGGTCAGCTTGGAATTAAAGGCCGAAACAAAGTTGCAGCCAGCAAATGCCTCGTCGAGATAACTGAACAATGTGCAATATGGCTCTGGGCGAAAAGGAATATCACATGGTGATATTATAGCAAGTGTCCACTGTATAACGATCTCTGTAAGAGGAAAACATTTTTATTTTTATTTATTTACTAAAATTATTTATGAATTATCTCCCTTGAATGATTTGGATAATTTATCTCCCTTGAAACATTTCTCGGTATTTGATGTTAGGAATGTTATTTATTTCGATATTTATTTATATTTATTTAATTTATTTATTTAGCTATTTATTTTATTTTATTTCCTTTAATTTATTTATTTACTTAATTTTTTCTCTCTTCGATATAAGAGAACGTTTTTATACAACAAAAACGTCTGACGCTCAGCCGTTAAAATTAAAACAAAAACAGACGAGACGCTGAGTCATCAAACGACACGTGAGACGTTAAGCCGGTGAAAAGTCAGTTGTTTTGATTTCATTGAACAGTTAGATTGAAATGTGATTCAGATAATGGGGCCTCACATCAGTGAGGGAGGGGGGCGATACGCAAAAAGCCGTCGAGAGAAAGGTCCTGAAACAGAATGTATTCTCTCCTGATGACCCGACATTGTCTGGAGGCTAAAATGGAATATTCCATTAGTAAAACAACCGCGTATATATATATATATATATATATATATATATATATATATATATATATATATATATATATATATATATATAAGCCCACAAGGTAAGCTGTTTCTTCCAAACAACAATATCGTCTGTTGTCAGCTCGCTTCATAGCGAATTTCTGCTACTGTACCGGTAGTAAGTTTCATTCTAATCCCTTCTTAAAGAGCGAAGGCAATGCCCGGAAGGGTGTACCCCCTAAGTCTACTCATGACTAATACCACAGCCTACCAGATAAAAGGTTGCAGGAATAGTCCAGTTTATGTCAGACTGATTGTCGAAGATAGATCCTCAACTGGTATGTTGGGCGTAAGAAAGGAGATGACTTTCCTGGCCTTGGAATTCCCTTACTTCCTACCGCAGGAAAATGTGGCACAAGGCTGGATGGTGTGAGAGTAAGTCCACGTATCTATAGAAGAGGTGTCTTAAAAATTCTTGGGCAGCCTCGTCGGCATTCCTCGGTCGCGGTGCTTTAGACAGTTAGCAATAAAATAATTCAACCCCCAAAAGGGGAGGCTAGCCCTGGAAGTATGAACCTCATAGGACTACCCAAGACTAATACCAGATAAAAGGCCACCGAAATGACCCATCTCTGTCGGAGAGATTGTTGAGGACAGATCCTCGACTGGTATGTTAGGCATAAGAAAGGAGACAGCTTTCTTCGCCTCGATATGTGCTTTCTTCCCACAAGATCGGAAGGTGGGTAACATCAAGCCAACGCCCCTAAAGAAGGGCAACTCTGGTCTATTAAAAATTTCCTAAGCTACCCCATTGGAATTCCTCGGGCGGGGCGTTTCAGCCAGTTAGCAATAAACTAATTCAACCTCAAAGAGGGGAGACAATGCCTGGGATGGTCGACCTCTTAGGACTACGCAGGACCAATGCCTAACCTCGACACATGAAGGCCACCGAAATGGCCACTTTCTGCCGGAATGATAAGAACTGACTATAACCGAGCTTACGACAGGGTTTCGTTTTGACACCGCACGAATGTTGGCCTTATTTGCAAATTAGTTAGGTCATTTATTGATTTTTTTTTTTAAATTTGATTTTTATTCTTTATTTTTTAGATAATCATTATTATTACTGACATACATTATTTTAAAATAAAACACCCTGAGAAATTGTTAAAAAACTATTTATTTTGTTTTACATACTCATTTGTGACCTATTTGCGTCAAAAGAAAATAAATATTGAATATTTAAAAGAAGTTTAAATCAATTTAATTTGCCATGAATAGAAACTGTGCGTAAAATAATCCGGTTATGTACTCACTTCCTGTAATGGCTGAACGCGGATGATTTTACCCAGTCACTATTTTTACGGTAACTTAAATTGCTTAAAACTTCTTTCAAATATTAAATATGATTTTCTTTAACGCAAATTGTTTTTGACTAATATTTTCAACTGTATTTCCTTTAAAATAATTTATCTCGATAATAGTAATAATTACCTATTTTTATTTATTTATTTTTGATTTATTTTATTTGATTTTAGCTTTGTCATATCTGTACGGGAAGTGTGCGTGTGTGCGTATATGCGTTGTGTGCATATGCATGGAGGTGCACAATAAAAATTCCCAAACGGTAGCCGTTCCCAATTTTAGACTTACCATATCCCATAAAAATGTAATGTTCATTTGTGGCCATAAAAGACTAATGAATAAGTCTGCATAACATGCAATTAGAAGTGTATTTACTGTAGTTAAAACGGTCACTATCCACAAAGTATTTTGCCAAAATTGAGAACATTTTAAAATCTTAATTAAAAAACAAACTACCTGTTTGTTTTCACTAAAATATGACTTTTCTATGCAATATCAAATCTGCGTATCATATAATTATAATTGGTTGTAGTTATCGAGGATTGTTATTACGATAAGTGCTACTTTTGAGGTATGTCTTGAAGTAGAAGCAACTTTCCTACAAACATGAATTCAAGCTTAGAGTGTAAGGGGGATAATTCGACCCAAAGGGAGACAACCGTGGTTAATCAAATTACTTTTTAAAGTTTCATTTAGTTAAGAGTTCGTTTATTCCCAGCCCTGTTGACTAAAGTAATCATTTATTTAATGGTATTAAAAATTAGCATTAGCAAAAAACAAACAAAAACAACAACAACAATGGGATACAGATTATACTGTAGGAAATAAATTCATATGTTAATTATATAACATACATTTAGGGGATCGTATGTTGAAAGACTCGAAATCATCGATTATTTCATCAATATAACATCAGTGATCTCTTCATCAGAAAGATGTTTTGTCTGCAAACTGAAAAGAATTAATAAAAAGGAAAAAAAAGAAGAAGAAAAGAAAATTAAAATAAAAAATAAAGAAAATGAAAAAGTAAAAACAAAAAACAAAGGAAAAAGTAGAAAAAAGAGCAAAAAGAAATTGAAAAAGATAAATAAAAAGAAGAAAAGAGGAAAAATAAAATAAAAATAAAATCGAAAAACAATGAAAAACAAAGATAAAAATTAAGAAAAAAGGAAAAAGACATAAAAAGCAAAGAACAAAAAGAAAAGAAAAAAGAAAAAGAATAGGAAAAGGAAATTATGAGAAAAAATAGAAACGGAAACGAAAGAAAGAAAGAAAGAAAAGAAAAAACAAATAAAGAAAAGAGAAAAAAGAAAATATAAAAAACAAAGTAAGAAAAAGAAAAAAAAAACAAGAAAAACGAAGAAAAAGGCGAAAAAAATTTAGAAAAAATAGAAAGAAACGAAAGAAAGAAAGAAAACAGAAAAAACTAAAGAAAACAGAAAAAAGAAAATATAAAAAACAAAGTAAAAAAAAAAGAAAGAAACAACAACGAAAAACGAAGAAAAAGGCGAAAAAAAAAACCAACAAAAAACACCAGCAGGAAATAAAAGAAAAATGCGAAAAAATAAGTAAAAAATCAAAAAGATAAGAATTGAGAAGGAAAAACGCCGAAAGAAGAACAGACACCCTAAAAAAAACAATCAAATAATGAAAATAATAAAAGTTATAATATAAACCAAATTATCCTAAACTTCCAAATTCGGAGATTTTTAGTTTCTTTGCTAGCGTAAAAATAAAAATATTATTCCAGTAAAATTGAGGAAAACATGAATCGAAAACCTCGGAATTAAATTGATCGACCCCCCCCCCAACCCCTCTTTTCACTAAAAGGTCTAATCATTTATTCGGAATATAACAAATATAAAGTCTTATTTGATTTTCTCTTCAATCAAGAAAGGAGAAATCTTTCTAAACTGAGGCAATTACAATTTTTTGTCCCACATTCAGAGTGATGTTTTAGAGAGGAGCGGGCTGATCTTTTGCCAACATAAAAAAATCGACATTGTCTAACTTTGCCCTTGTGGGGAAGCAACTAAAGAATGACTACTGCTTACGAAAGTAAGTAGCAGCAATCACAACCAGACTTATATTAACCATCTTTATGTACGTATAGACGGAAGTGGCGTCATTCTTAATTTCTTTTTTAACTTGCCTCAATTTTTAGCGAGCTTCTCAATCCTTTATTCTAGTAAAACACTAAGTGAACTTCAAATAGAATATTTAAATTCTTAACTCCGCTCTAACAATAATTCCTAACCCTACCCCAACCTAACTCTAATTCCTAACCCTGCCCCAACCTAAATCTAATTTCTAAGCCTGCCCAAAACCCTAACGAAAGCAACAATAAAAATCAGTAAAAAAAAAAAGATTTTCGTAAAAAATAAAACAAACACTTGATTAACTTTTTAATTTAAACACTTATTGTAATCACTTATTTCTTTGTTAATTTTTTTTTTTTTTCATACAAAATTTTTTGCTTGTTTTTTTTTTCCGCTTGTAAATCCGGCCTCGTTTGTAATTTTTTGGATGCAGGTAAGTCAACGGATTTTTAATTCGGCACTGTCCGCCGTTTTACGTAAACATCCGGAAAGTACGAATCCTAATGTAAAAACGCACCATTTTTTTTATTTATTATGTGTGTACCTGGAGGGCGCATAGATTGGTAAGCAAGCCAATATATGCGGCCTCCAGGTACAAATACAAAAGTTGCATTCTAATTGCCAGTAACTATATGCACCATCCGGTAAAAATAAAGAAAAATCTAGTCGCTAGTCAATATATGCGGCTTCCAGATTCAAACCGAAACTCACATAAACACTCAAATTGCGGCCCTTTCATGTTGTATAATGCTAACCAAGTAAGTTTATGTCAAGCGCGAACGAAGACCCCACGATAATGTTGTATTTATTTTGATATAAAAATCATTTGTACTTATTCAAGTACCCTGAGTAATATGGTTGTATGTGATTAAGGTGGTCTATCTCCCAAGCTCTTAGAGTTCGTGCACAACTAAACACACAGACAGGAACTATAATTTAAGGTATTTTGAAGACCCAAGTTGCCTTGAAGCTGATTCGATGTGACGCGGCTTTTATGCTTATATTTGGCGCGAAGATTAAAAACTAATGTATGAACTGATTAGCTCAAGCAAATAAGTCAATATTGTATAATCTTGACTCATCTTGATTTTATGCTTGTAAAAGAATAACAACGGTTAGTTCAATTTTTTTAATGTTTAAATATTAAGTATGACGTCAGCTCTCTTTTGAAGCGTTTAAACATAATTAACATTTAACATTAGGGACCTCCATTTGCATGTGAAAAACGATGACGTCACTATTTCCTGTGTACTTTAAGAAGTCATACATTCGTTTTGCTTTATTTGAGAGGGTTTTTTTTGCAATCGGTAAAGTTTACCGATTGCAAAATAAAGTTATACTTGTTTTAAGGTAAAATAGTTTATTTAAAGGTTACATTATTGTAATGTATGTAACATGTGCAGACAGAGTAGTGTCCCTTGAACTAAGAAACCAACTAACATCCGGGTTTCACTACGCATGTGTAGCCGCCATTACAGTAGTATCATCGTGTAAAGAACGACTAATAAAACGAGTTTAAATATATATCTCCTCTTGTGAGTTTATTACAATTATCAAATTCGGAAAGAAACCCTTCTTTATTGTGTGATGGAAGTACGAAATTTTCTTTTTTACGACTCTCAGTATTGTTTACCCAAACAGTAGCTTTATCGTGTGAGTCATGGCAAGGTATTATGTACGTACGGGTGTCCAAAACTGAAACAATTACTTTACTACTATGGTGTAGACAAAATTAACGGTTTGTTTTTAACCATTTTTTTCCCTTGAGACAGATTATTACTTTCTTGTACTGAACAACAACAACAAAAAAAAGAATTGCCTGAATAACTTACATATTCACTTTGGCGCTTTTTTACCGAACGTGGAAGTGCCGCGATTCCGAATCCGCTAAAACTTAGCAATGTTACGGCTTTTATATGCATTAAAGATAACTTTTAAGCGTTTTTATTTACAAATTTAATAAACTATCAGAGCGCGCAGAAATGCTGATACATAAGAACGTTATTTTATCACGTAAAAAATGTAAACAACATTTTAACTTCACATTTTCATGAGTTTCGTATGCTGGTAAAAATTCTAAAAAATCATCAGCAGTTTATTTTATGTATCCTCTTTTGAATGGTAAAAAAGTTTTGTTGATAATCTTATCTAAATTAAAGTTACATCGTGTTACATATAGGGGGGGGGGGATAAATAGTTCACAACCAATGGGAGGTCCCTATTGAACACCATTACTTCCTAACTCTAAAATACATTTAAAATATAAGCAAAGCTCTTTTTCTTTATCAAAGGAAAACATCTTTTCCAATTTTAAATGAAAGTTTGTGGTCACACGGAAAGAGGAATATACGGAAACTGTTAGGAACCCGTTACATTTGGTCGAATTTATGTGGAGGCAACGTTCTATATATTCGAGAACAATATTAATATTTTTTCTCAGAATTTTGTTCGTTAATATTGTTTGCCTTTCATTGTTTCTTAACATTAAAAATAAAAATCTTTGTAAACATCTTAATCTTTATCCCAAAACCTTCGAAGGAAAATCGAGATACATTATCCCCCTTAATTTTTCAGCATTATACACTTAAATTGCTATCCAATATATGCGCCTCCTGCGTATAAATATAAAAATCGCCTTAACATTAAAAACAATTATAAAGGGAGATAACTCTGTAAATATTCAGAATGAATTATTTCCCCTTTATTTTGCTTCTCAGACTCGTTTGTGAAAAATGAAATCTTTTTAAAAAATGTATGTTTGCGCTAATCGGTTCACGCATCAGTTTTGAATCTTTGTAAGAACAACGAGCACAAAGGCTGCGAGACATCATACCGACGTTTAGGGCAACTTGGGTCTTAAAACCACTTTAAATTGTAGTTTCTGTACGTTTGTAAGAACTACGAGCACAAACGCTGCGAGACATCATACCGACGTTTAGGGCAACTTGGGTCTTAAAACCACTTTAAATTGTAGTTTCTGTACGTTTGTAAGAACTACGAGCACAAACGCTGCGAGACATCATACCGACGTTTAGGGCAACTTGGGTCTTAAAACCACTTTAAATTGTAGTTTCTGTACGTTTGTTTGTGCATGAATTCCTACAGTTCTGGAAATATACCCCCCCCCCCAATAAAACCCAACTACATTACTCAGGATACTTGAATAATTACAATTGATTTTTATCAAAAGGAATAAAACATTATCATGGGGCCTGCGTCCGCGCTTGACATCCATTAAAAAGAAATAGGTATTTTTTCTTGATTTTGGTTTATGATTCAAAACTTATAGAAATTAAAACATAAGAATCGAAATGTTAATAAGGGATTCATGGCTTGGGGTAGGAGTGCACTGGAGCCTTAAATAACTTTCGGGAGCTGCCAGGTGTGCCTCGATGGGGTTAACGACTATAAAGTTACTAAAATAAATTACAATTAATGTAACTTTAAGTAAACACACAACTCAATCATTGATAAGTATATCCCAAGGCCCTATTAAAAAATTGAATATTCTCAAATGTAAAAAATAAAAAAAGCGTACTATGGTGTTATAGGATAGCTGTAGGAAGACATATGGTTACTTATTCAACTCGACGCTGGGTTTTACTACCAGTATATATATATATATATATATATATATATATATATATATATATATATATATATATATATATATATATATATATATATATATATACTGGTAGTAAATATATATATATATATATATATATATATATATATATATATATATATATATATATACTGGTAGTAAATATATATATATATATATATACACGGAGAAACACGTGTTCGTGGATAACTGTACACACACACACACACACACACACACACACACACACACACACACACACACACTCACACACACACACACACACATACGTTTTCTGCGTTCCTACTGCCAATTGTTTTCCCCTGTATTACGATGATCTGACACCGGTTTTTTTTCCCGTTTTTCCGACCCTCTCGGTCTTCTATTGTTGTCTTCTGATAATGAAAGTTGTTCTTTCGAAAATTTAAGATTACCCTTTGCCGATCTGTTACTTACCAAAAAAAAAAAAAATACTATTTGGTATTTAATCAGTTTTCGTGAAATTATTAATAAATCGTTTTGAGTTTCACTTTCTCCCTGCGTTTATTTCTTTTCACTTTTCCATCTCACGGCAACCACATCGCATTGCTATAGCCTTGGACGACTAATTTACACTTATATATATTGATATATATATATATATATATATCAAGTCAGGTTAATTTTATATTCCAATAACCATGTTTTTGTAATTTTTTAATTTTAATTTTAATTTTTTTTTAATTTCCCAAAAACATAACATACTTGAGAGATGTATTTTTTACGGTCCGTTTCTTTTGTCGTGAGCCAAACAACATTTTTATGTCAATATCGTCTCTGCAACACTACAAAATGATCAGAAAAATCCACAAGAATTCTAATGCCGATGCTAGATAGGCCTAACATATGTAAAAGTAACATATCAAGGTACATCAGTATTCAATTCCAAAGGGTGCATTCGATAAAACAAAACAAGCCACAAATCCAGGTACATGCAATACGGGTGCACACAACACGTGCGCTACAAACACCACAATCAACCGACACACCGATAGAATAATAACAATACAAATCCGTTTCAAAACAAAAGCAATTAAAGAATAGCTTTGCACAAAACATTACATGCATAAACACTATTTTATAATATAAGTTTATATATATTAAATACTAATAACAATATATATATATATATATATATATATATATATATATATATATATATATATATATATATATATATATATATATATAAAATAGTGTTAGAAACTAACTAATATAATAACTGTAAAAAATAAATTGACTTACATGAGTGATTTTCCACTGGAAGACTTGAGACTATAAGTTTTTATTTTTTTTTTTATTTTTTTTTTTTTATATATAGTTTTAATGGTTGAGAAACTTCCGAGACTATATATATATATATATATATATATATATATATATATATATATATATATATATATATATATATAGCATTTAGCCTGACGATTCCCCCCGGGGATGAAACACGGGAGCATCTGTGTAGCTTGATTGCCATATATATTTTCATTGCTTACTACCTAGCTCTACTTACGTATCGAGCACTGTTGAAGTAAATACTGAAAACTGACACATAAAAAATTATATCTCCTTATAATATTTTACGTGGATACATGAAGTACTAATATATATATATATATATATATATATATATATATATATATATATATATATATATATATATATATATTCTTGTCCTGGAATCCGGTAAGACCAATAGACAACAAGAAAGATGTCATATAACATACTTAACTGGTCAATTGAAAGGAGGAAAATTAATGTTCTTAACTTTTTTATTAACTCAACGTTTGAGAGATAAAGGAGAAATTTAATGGAATATTCGGATATATTCGAATATCTATGTATCTCATTTAGAGATCAAGTGTTAACCCAGGAAAGGCCCTCTTGATTTCTGAGAACTGCGACTGAAGTAAAATGAAACACACACACACACACACACACACACACACACACACACACACACACATAGCTCCAGCCCCTGTCCCATCGCCGCAATATTGTATCTTGTGCTTGTTTTACAAATACTTCAATGGATTGTGCGCCGATGAACTGGCTACTCTGGTTTCCCCCTCGACGTAAATACACTAGTCCAACTGGACAATCAGCTAAATCCCATCCATTCACTGTGAAGGTCCCCAGATGCCGGAGAGCATTTTACTCCAATAGTTTCTTTCCTCATACTTCCGGCCTCTGGAACTCCATACCTACTCCCTGTTTCACCGACTGTACCGACATGTATTGATTTACTCCTCTCCAGGAGTTAGGCACAAGGCCAGTTTTTATCTTACTCCTACAAGTAAGAGTTGACCCAATGTCAGGTCGGGAAAGTGGGGTTTAAAAATTTCCTGGGCAGCCCCGTCGGCATCCCCGGCAGGGGCGCCTCAGGCAGCAAGCAATAAACTTACTCCTCTCCAAAACGGAGAGGCAAAGCCTAGGAAGGTGGACCTCCCAGAACTGCACAGGACAGACCCATAGACCGGCGTAAATCAAGGCCCGAAAACCAAGACAATACAAGTCTATGGGGTGCAGTATCCATCGGAACAGATACTACACTTTGATCTTAGCCAAAAGGCCAAGAAGTTTAAAACTAATGTAAACAGACATCTCGCTACACTGCTCCCAACTTAGGATGACACCCAATACTTACACCCTAATTCTCAGTAACCGCTTACGTCTACAATGGCGTCCTGCCTTGTTTGGGGTGAAATATGTTATATATATATATATATATATATAAAACTCAAACATATGCCTACACAACACACATATACTAAATACATTACAATGTATTATGTAGAAAGAAGGGCTACGGAGAAGGAGGACACCTCCATATATGTAGGTAGTCGACTACAACAAAAGCGTTTATCAACTCCATAGTCTAGCAAGCTACCATTACAACTAGAGAAAATCGAACTGCAAATAAATTTTACATAGGCACTGCTTGTATACCTTTAAAGTAAGATTTAACAACCACA
This sequence comes from Sepiola atlantica, assembly GCA_963556195.1. Taxonomy (NCBI): domain Eukaryota; kingdom Metazoa; phylum Mollusca; class Cephalopoda; order Sepiida; family Sepiolidae; genus Sepiola; species Sepiola atlantica. The sequence goes on along the minus strand of OY744516.1, from coordinate 21,909,265 downwards.
ATTGTTTCTTTAATATTGTTATTTATAAACATAAAACTTCACTTGCCCAACACTTCTGGCATTTAACCACAAATAATAAAACGCTAATATTTAAGTAGAATATTATCAGAAATACTAGCACTTGTAGATCCCTAAGGAGGGCGGTTCAAATAGAAAATGTAAACTTTATACTAATTGATAGCCAATATATGCTCGTCCTCCAGGTACAAATATAAATGTTCTAATTAATAGCCAATATATGTGACCTCTAGGTACAAACCGACAATTACATAAATGTTCTAATTGCTAGTTAATATATACTTAGCTGACACAGCTTGAGTAGGTGTTGTTCTGACTCGTCGGGGATACGTCCTTGACAATCGGTCCGACGCTGGCTTTGTTGCTGTCGGGATGAGGTATGGTTCTGTTTGATCCAAGAAGGTCCACTCTCCCAGGCTTTACTTTATCTTGGAGAAGTGGTTAGTTTATTGCTTATTGCTAGAGGCGCCCCTACCGAGGAATGCCAACGGGGCTGCTCAGCCATTGTTTGTAGGTTAGAGTTCACTTTACCTAGAGCGCTGGCTTTTCTAAAACCCCACATGACCTTGTGTCTAACTTCCTGCAGAGAAGGTAAATAAATATATGAGCTTATATATGTGCCATCTTGTTATAAATATAAACATTCAAATTCCTCGTCTCAAAATTACAGAACACAAAATCGGTACATGACAATTAATAGAGGGAGACAACTCTGTAAATACTGAGACTGAATTATTTCCCCTTTAAGTTGCTTCTCATTTGTGAAAATACAATGATAAAACAAACAAATATAGTTTAGCTAATCGGTTCATGTATCAGTATTCAGTATGTACGCTTCGTAACAACGACGCACGTAAAGGCTGACCCTCACGTAGAACAATATGAGTTTAGAATAAACAAACTAAGTTTAATTAGTAAACAATTATTTAGAATAGACGATACAAACAATATAATACTCATACAATATATATATATATATATATATATATAGTAATTCAGGTGGAATTCAGCGACCGCGTTGGATCACAAAAAACTTTCTGCCTGATGAGACCTCAGCTCTTGATAGCTGTAGATCGATAACATCGACAGCCAGTGTGAATAAAAACATTCACTATATATATATATATATATATATATATATATATATATATATATATATATATATATATATATATATATATATATGATAAAGTAAAGGAAGAAACTGTTCCGACGTAATTGAATTTAAAAAAAGGAAAACCAAAAAATATTATTTATGTATTCATACACGTTTCGTCTTTATTATAAGACTTCCTCGGGATGGTTTGTCTGAAGAAAACATCATACAAGTACAAAATGTTTGGAAATGATGATGGTGGCGGCAGCCGGCTCAGATCCTGTGGCCGCTTGAGCAAACAAATCAAAATATGATATACAAATAAGTGGTGGTAGTGGCTGTTGAAGTGTACAATTATTAGGAAGTGAGAGAGGTATTATAATAACTGTGAAAAAATAAAATTAGAAAATAAAAACCATAGTTATTTGTTATTGGAATATAAAATGAACCTGTCTTATATATATATATATATATATATATATATATATATATATATATATATATATATATATATATATATATATATATGATTATTTTTATTTACACAGACATGTACAATAAATATAAATAAATATGAATTAAATAAAATATAAATAAAAATAATCATATATAAAAGCTCTATATGATATTGAGCACTTTTTATAAACCCGGTTGACATTTTTTTGATTACTATCCTGTGGATGTTTTATATATCATCATCATCATCATCATCATCATCATCATCATCATCATCATCATCATCATTATTATTATTATTATTATTATTATTATTATTATTATTATTATTATTATTATTATTATATTAAATCAAGGAATATAGACGATTGTGACATTTTTTTAGAAATCCCCCCCCCCCAAAAAAAATGTCGCAAACGTCTATATTCTTAGCCTTAATTAAATTTTGTACCACTAGAAATTATATATATATATATATATATATATATATATATATATATATATATATATATATATATATATATATATATATACTTTCCTTTATTATAGAATGGAGGATATATATTTGACACCCGATTAACATTAGGTAATTCAGCTAAGTTGCAATTAGCGATAATGTAAAGCATTTCGTTAAAACGAATAGAGCTCTCTCCGAAAGATAGTATTGTTTATCTAGACAGTAAGACTTCCCTTCTTCGCCGTGCTGTTGGCGCAGTAGATAGAAGCTGAGACCGCTAAAAAAGCTAAAGTATTAGATTTTATCGCATATTCCCGAAAATCAAGCGATATTACTGTCTTCTTCTTCTTTCGTGTGAATCAGATGATTCTGGTGTTGGCATTAGATTCCCCGATGTTTTTCTAGTTAGAAATCTTTCTGGAAAGACATCGGGTACTTACGGGAAGGACCACGAGAAGGTTGCCAACATCCCTAAGTGTGGAACCGACTGAATTCGAGCTTGGAATACGGAGGTCTTCAGTCCGTGTCGATATCCACTTAACCACCGTCACCTCCCGATATTATTGTAATACACCTTAATACAAAGCTTATACAACAATTGGATTCCTCATGAAATCTTACGCACGAAAAGTTGTGTTAGATTTTTTTATATGGCTTTGTGTTCAATTGCCGGACAGACAAATATACCGAATAGCCGTATTCACAGTGGAAGATTATTTAGTTAAATTAAGCACATTTTGCAATGAAATGGGTAAACAAACGTTTCACTCCAATGTATTCCTCTATGTTTTACATATCTAACAGATAAAGTTATCATGTCGAGTTTTCAAAGTCAGACTCAAATAATAATCCGTCTCATATATCAATACTTGATTCGGACTAGCCTATTTTTTTGTTTTTTCCTTTCAATATGTTATTGGCACAAATATATTTACTTCGCTGCAGACTTTTTTCTGAAAATACTTATTTCGGTTAAAAAAACTGTTAGAGTGGAGACGTTTTCCTTACCCGTTGAACATATTAAAGGGAAGTTATCGTGTGCAATTATATTGATTTGTCTCCATTTAGCTCTTCAAAATATAAATATATATATATTAATTCAATTATGCCATTTCTAGCGTGTGTGTGTATGAGTGTCAATTTGTGTTTTTGCGTGTGTGTTTTTGCGTGTGTGTTTCTTGCCTACACAGTATATATTATTATTTGTTCTTTACTGTTAATAGATCAGCGTCAAGTATAAAAACGAAGTTGTTTTTAAATTTCTATTTCATGAAAAAATTTGATTACGAAATTGAAGTCACGCAAATTAATTTCCGTTTGTCCGTAAACAAGTCTGCCATTTTTTAAACTCCCAAACAACACCGGGTAAGTACAGCTAGTCTATTCATGCTTATGTATATTTTTTATATATTTTATGGATAGGATTCACTCATAAACCAATAAACCGATCATTATGAATTTTGGAACACTGCTGCTAGACGTAAGGGTTCGTAATGTGGGCTATATTTAGTTTAATTAAATTTCATGCAAAGGCAGCAAGGAGGATAAGGAAGCCCTTTCGTGGAAATTTTGATGACTCCGACTTTTGTGAAATCTTAACAGTAGGTGTTAGACATCAATAACTATTCCTCAAATTTCAGTTTCTTTGGAATATTTTGAAGGTTTTTAGGGAGACATAATATAGACACAATCTCCCATTTGAAAATTCAAATATTTCAGATTTGCATTGAATTTGATCCACAGTCATTCGACACCAATTAAACACGATTCCATGAATTTCAAACCACAATAACAAAAAGCAGAGAATACACTGAAAATACTTGTTTCGGCTAAGTTGTCGACAACCAACATTCGGACGGGTATCCCCATCTTTGTTTTTGTTATTATCACAGCGTTTCGACCATTTTGCTTTTTTTTTCTTCTCCAGGAACTTGTCGAACTTGAGAACGGTCATGAAATTTTAACGCCAACCTTTTATTGGAGTCCAATCGGTACACAGTTGGCATTCCATTCTCTACGTCTTTGGACATTCTTTCAGTTAACTTATTAAATATTCTCGCTGCCTTTACTCAGAATTTGACTTGGAACTCCAAGAAAAGTATCCGTAATTTGGTTGGCCTAACCATTTCTTCTTCTCCGCACACTCTCTCTCTTTCGCAAACGTGAAGTTGTTAGTCTCAGTCTTTTCTATAAGTATTATTATGGCATGTGTTCTTTTTTTTCAGAATTGTCTGATCTGTTCCCTACTTCCTCTGTTCCAGCTCGTTTGACTCGTTGGTCTAGTGGTCTTCATTAATTCGCTCCTTTGATACCTCGTTCTAATACATCTTCCTATTCCATCAGCTTTTTTCGAAGAACTACAGACTTGTGGAACTCTGTTGCTACCGACTGTTTTCCTCTTACCTATAGCCTTGCTCTTTTCAAGACTAAGGTCAATGGGCATCTTTAGTCGTTTTTAGCTCTTTACATGAAGTGGCTTCCTGTCTTGTCTGGAACGACTTCCATAGAAACAAGTAACTTGCACACTTGAACCAACCTTCTAGTTGTCTTTGCTATGGTTTTTTTTTCTTGAAACATGTTCATAATCTGGTGTTCAATAAAGTCGATCGGGAGATCAAACAATGAAATAAGCATTTTAGATGATAGTGAAGAATTCATTGGGGAAAAAAATCAACTCTAGTCGGATCATCTTCAATTAAACTTAGATAGTCAACCACCCTCTACACCCTCTCTTAAAAATTGAGCTTTGTTTTTCAAATGTATTCTCTGGCTCAGATGATCAATTATAAATTCGAATTAATTAAGTTAATTAACACGTAAAACGAATATGATGTTGCAATGCGTGCAATTCGCAATGATACCCGGCCGTTTCATTTGACAAATGATTTTGTATTGACGTTAAAAATGAAGAGAATTTCAAATATTATTTGGATTATTCGGACTACTATTCTCATCTTGCTTATTATTTTCACAACGTTTTTTTTTTTTTAAATGGAAATCGCTCCAGACAAGGCATGATGCCACTTGATGTAAGGCGCTAAAAAGATACTACTTCAAGGTCAAAAACTAGCCAACGATAAGTGTTAGATGGATATATTTCGACCCCCAAAACAGCAATTCTTTCCCCTTTGTCAGAAACATAGCTCATGGAATGTGAGGACTAGAGGACAAAATAAAGGAAGCGAGAATTACGAAGCCGCCGAAAGTAAACCCAAGTTAGTCACTTTCTACTCTCTCTAAATAACCGATGTAACCCAAAACCTTCTTGAAGCGCATCTTGCCGAACTCAGGAATCGAACTCGGAAATCTATACTGAATCTTGAACTGAACTCTTATATTTAATGCACGAGGGTAGATTGTTCTTGTTCCATCGGGTATGGTCGGGTATTGATTTACTCCTCTCCAGGAGTTAGGCACAAGGCCAGTTTTTATCTTACTCCCACAAGTAAGATGTGACCCAAGGTCGGGTCGGGAAAGTGGGGTTTAAAAATTGCCTGGGCAGTCCCGGTAGGGGCGCCTCAGGCAGTAAGCAATAAACTTACTCCTCCCCAAAGAGGGGAGGCGAAGCCTGGGGGGGGGGGTGGACCTCCTAGAACTGCACAGGACAGCCCCATAGACCGGCGTAAATCAAGCCCCGAAGGCCAAGACAATACCAGTCTATGGGGTGCAGTATCCATCGGAACAGATACTACACGTTGATCTTAGCCAAAAGGCCAAGATAAGCCTACTTTAATTATTATGTTATTTTTAGTTATTATCGCCTATAGAGATTGAACCCTTAGTCTCCAAAAGACTGCAACTCACAACTGAATGTTAACAAACGCCTTTAACCATTGCGCATGAAACCCTTTTCTGTGGTTAAAAATAAGTTAAAATAATTATGTAAACAACTTAAAGTGGTCGACCATAGTTGAGGGCGACCCGAAGGCTCCCTTCTCATCAGTTACTACACGGACGTGTATGAGGAGGGCGCAACTCCTTTCCCAGGATTACTCCACTTAGCCTTGACCCGTAACATTATAATGCTCGGTGTTTAGCAAGAAGACATAAAGTATTATATTTTAAGTCTTTCGTATGACTCAACCGAGGATTGAACCCCGTCCTCCGACCCATTAAAGAACACACTAACCATTATGCCATATGGACGGGTCAAAATTATTATCTACTCAGATTAGAATTAAAACTTAATGTACTCTGTAGTTTAATGCTACTACAAAATATATACGTGTGGAGGGTGCATATATTTGCTCGAACATACACAGCAAACATGTACGAGCCCGTGCGTGCGTATGTGTGTGCGTGCGTGTGTACGTGTGTGTGTGTCCGCACATCAGTTGTCAATGTTTGCTTTACGGGCAAAACCAATAGCATATTTGGAATCAGCTATTTCCTGCGGATGTTTTAGCCTGGTTTTAAATGATTTAAAAAAAAAAATTATGATTCGTGGGAAAAATAAACCTGCTAATTTTGTTTCCATAATAATGGACATTTAAACGTTCGTATTATTTCCTAAATAAGAAAAAGCCGAAAACTTTTACCAGAACGACTGCATTTGACAATAAATAGTTATTTATCTACCTCCCACAGCGGTAAGATGTGACACAAGGTCGGGAAAGTGGGATTTGATAAACCAACGCCCAAGAAGATGAGCACTCTGGCCATAAAAAATTGTCTTGGCATCCCCGTCGGCATTCCCCGGTAGGCGCGCCTCAGGCAGTAAGCAATAGACTTACTCCTCCCCAAAGAGGAGAGGCAAAGCCTGGGAGGGTGGACCTCCTAGAACTGCACAGGACCCGTCCCATAGACAGGCGTAAATCAAGTCTATTCATGCATATGTATATTTTTTTAATATATTTTTATGGATAGGATTCACTCATAAACCAATAAAACGATCCAGCGGAACAGATACTACACTTTGATCTCGACCAAAAGGCCGAGGGCAATAAATAACTCATCAAAAAGGGTTGATATGCCATAAAACGAAACAAGCAAAACAAAACTATCACGTTGTAAGCCGGGTGTCCAAGCCGGCAGCCATTCGATGTGGCCTTGTCGATTTAATTAGCGAATTCAACGAATTCCTCGCCAGGGTGGAGAATGAAGTAATGTACTCGCAATACCTGTCTGATACCCGCCACTTTGTGTTCCCTTGTATATCATTAACCTGACTCGTCTGATCGCTACATTAGGTCTGTAGGTCAACAGATAAAAACATAAACAGTAAATAAAAAAACAAAACAAAATGTTGATACGACAGGAGCGCGTTCGAAAATACATGTTTTCCTTTAGTTTAGGAGCACAGCTGAACCATAATACTTGACTTCTGTCTTTAAACTTTAATTCAGTTAAGAAATTCCGGTTCTTTGATACGACAGGTTCGCATGCTAAAATCTATGTGTATTTGTGTTGTTTAGGAGCACAAACGTACCATGATTCTTGGCTTTCTAGCGAGAAATGACTTTCTCTTCGCTAGTATAAAGGCTTCAAAATCACTTTCGGATTTCGCAGAGCCACGAGAATACCAAGTGAGCCACGTCTAACACAAATACCACCCATGTAATCGTTAATAAAATTCACAATCTTTTCTGCAATTCAACTTTTTTTGGTATAAATAAACTTCAGTCTATGCTTGACTTTGTCCACTGAATTTCAGTCATAAATGTCGAACAGTCGTTGTTTTATCGTCTTAGATACGACATGCAAAATTGTCAATAACTCTGATACACATCTCCATAACCCTAACCCTAACCCTAACTCTGATACAAATCTCTCTAACCCTAACCATAACCCTAACCCTAACTCTAACTCTAATACAATCTCTCTTAGCATTGCAATGATTTTGGTTGTGATGGCCGTCTTCAATTCACGAATTATTTGGATATACATTATTTTTTTAGATTAACCCACCGATAAAAATTTGGGAGATTAAATTCCGGTGAGTGTAAAGCCATTCATGATTACACCACCTACTGATTGTTGCATTAACCGTTCTTTCGGGGTACCCGGTAAGATCCAACAAGAATGACAAAGAACAAAACGTATATGGAAAAACTTTGGATTTCTTTATTTCCCATCACCTGATGATTTACGCCGGCTACGCACACACATATAAAAATCTTTTGACTTACTTTTTTTTTGTGTTAGAACGAACCTGTGTTAACACGTTTTCCACGAAGCAAAAAACAACCAAAAAATTAAAATTAAAATTGCAAGTAAAATTTTCACTTGTAATTTTAATTTAAAAAAAGTTTCTAATTTAAGACCGTTTAGAAAGCTTAAGCATTTTAACGTGTTTAACGTAGAGTGTACAAATAATTATGAATTATGAATTCGATCTATGATCGCCGGTCAGTGGCTAGTCGACGCAGATCACAACGAACGGGCCAGTGTAACACGATAGCGTTTATTGTTTTTATTTGTTATTAATCTTGTCGTCAGTCTTGTAATATAGACGAATTGAGCATAATAAAGCGCATAGTGTATTTATTTGTAGTATTACTGACCTGACACAAAGTTCCCATTTTTTAAACAAGATTTGGTTGCGCCACATCGAATTCTTGGCTGTACATAATATGACATGCTCGCGTTTCTGTTTAGTTAAAAAATAAAACAACCAAAAAACGAACAAAAAACATTCCTTTCCCTTTCTCTATGACTTGTAAAACGCCATAAAAGAATGTGAATGTCAGTAGAAATTACTGACGGCAGCGTCGGATATATAAATAAATATAAATATATAAATAATAAATATATAAATAAATATAGATATATAAATAAATATAAATATATAAATAAATATAAATATATAAATAAATAATAAATATATAAATAAATATAAATATATAAATAAATATAGATATATAAATAAATATAAATATATAAATAAAAATAAATATATAAATAAATAATAAATATATAAATAAATATAAATATATAAATAAATAATAAATATATAAATAAATAATAAAAATATAAATATATAAATATATAAATAAATAATAAATATATAAATAAATAATAAATATATAAATAAATATAAATATATAAATAAATAATAAATATATAAATTAATAATAAAAATATAAATATATAAATATATAAATAAATAATAAATATATAAATAAATAATAAATATATAAATAACTATAGATATATAAATAAATAATAAATATATAAATAAATAATAAATATATAAATAACTATAGATATATAAATAAATAATAAATATATAAATAAATAATAAATATATAAATAAATAATAAATATATAAATAAATAATAAATATATAAATAAATATAAATATAAAAGAGTTATAAGGTTTAATGAGTGCGCACACGATGACAATGTTTTCGTATGCATGTTTTGTTTTATAGTTTTTTTGTCGGTTCTTTCATATGACAGAGGCGCGTTCGATAATTCATGTTTTGCATTAGTTTATCAGCACGAATAAACAAGGATACTTGACTTTTGTCCCTAAACTTTGATTCAAGCCAAAAATTAGTTTCTAATCAACAATTTAAAAGAACCCTACAATTACTTTCGAATTTCGCACTGTCACCAAGTTGAAACGTGCTGGATATTTCTTTTTAATGATAGATTATAATGACCGGCTTGATAACTGTTAAAAAGGAGAAGGTTCGGCAGTGCAAGCGATACTTGAAAGGCGGCGGTTTCAGAAACGCGAAGAGCCGGAGCGCTTGGTGATCGGAGTATCGAAGTACCAGAAGAATGGAAGTTTACCGATGTTTATGGCACCGATGAAGCTTTATTGACTATGGTACCCAAGCCCGTCTTGCTGTTAGGCTTTTGTGTCTGCTGGTTAAAAATGCGACTGATAAGCAAGTTGGTACTGTGAAGGAATCCCTTGACTTGTATTTAATCAAACAGACAATTGGAAGTGCTTTTGGAACAATTGCTTCATTTCATGCTCGGATAGACAATGCAGAGCAAATTGCTTTCTAATCGGATGTATATATGAACGAGTTTCTAGCGGAAACCAAGTCTGTGACCTCAGCAAGAAAAAGACTTTCATGAGACAAAAGTATGTCAAAAGATTTTTATATATGTGTGCGTAGCCGGCGTAAATCATCAGGTGATGGGAAATAAAGAAATCCAAAGTTTTTCCATATACGTTTTGTTCTTTGTCATTCTTGTTGGATCTTACCGGGTACTCCGAAAGAACGGGTAATGCAACAATCAGTAGGTGGTGTAATTATGAATGACTTTACACTCACCGGAATTTAATCTCCCAAATTTTTATCGGTGGGTTAATCTAAATAAAAAATAATGTATATCCAAATCATTCGTGAATTGAAGACGGCCATCACAACCAAAATCATTGCAATGCTAAGAGAGATTGGATCATTCTATCGCTCCAGAAGTACCCGACTCTTGATGCAATCTTCTACTATGTATAACAGTCATCTTCATCCCCAGATGGAAGCACTGCTGCCACATCGGGATAGGTGCCTCAGCAGAGTACAAAAACGCTGTCTCTAGTGGAGAATGATCTATTCTCTTCCCTACAGCCCTTTTCTCACTGATGTCTTTCTTTACTATATCGTTATTTCCAGAACAGGTGCTCGACTGAGCTCCAATTTCTGGCCCCTTCCCTATAAAACATTCACAGCAAGAACTCGTCTAGCTATCACCACTACAAAGATGTTTCATTTATTTGCCTCTATGTACGTAAAACCTAAAACGAGACTTCCATGAACACAATACCGCGAAGCTGTTTCCCGAATGACTACAACATGGCCGTCTTCAATGTTAATGTCACCAAATACTTGTCGAGCCGTCTTCTTAAGTAATCAAATCTTGCCCTTTTCCACCCATCCATTTCAATCCTCTCATAGTATTATTCATCATCTAACTGAGAATCTCATTAACCCTTATCCTCGAACGGCTTTTGGCCTTGGTGAGTGGTGACGTATTAGTATAAAAATGGGAAACCGGATGAGATCAGAATTGACATCGTTTTTATGATAATATCAGTGTCTCTATTCATACTGAACACTGCACACCAAAAGACAATGTTTTCAAAAGCACGTATATCATTATATAAGATGCCCCGCCCCCAAATACCACCCATGGAACGTTCTACGTATTTTTTAATGTATTCTAACGTATTTTTTTTTAACGTTCTACGTATTCTCTTAACCTCGTTCCTGATTATCCCGAGTATTCACGGGATAAACATTCTGAACATTTTTTTACAATCTTGATTATTTGCGTTCTAACACTAAAACTAAATTTAGTCCGCCGATAATTTCCTGCTTTCCAAGATTCTCGAGCACTTTTAGTTGTGAAGTGTTATGTTTATTTCTATTTATTTAGTAATTGTGATGTGTTCTATTTATTATTTTCAAAATATAAAAGAATACGTTTTAACTAGTCGATTTCTGTATTTTGCTAAAAAAATTCCAAATTGAAACGGATACTGAAAAAAAGATAACTTTTTTCCCCTAATGAATGTAAATGATTTCATTTGAAAGTAACATTTAACTTGATAAAATTAATGCTGTGAGAAATGCAAATGAAGCAGTTTTGGGCTTTTTTTTTTTGCAAAAATAAAATAAACTTAGATTGTGTAATGCCTATAGCGAGAACACTGGCATTTTATAAGTTCTCAAATTTTGATAATTTTATGAAAACTATTCTCAAATTCATTTCAGTAAATATATAAAGGTTAATTTTAAAAAAAAAACCTGCATTGAAGAATTGACTTCTTCAATGCCAGTTATCGTTTTCTCAGTATTCGTTTCAATTTGGAATTTTTTAGCAAAATGCAATTTTGTAAGTGGTTTCGATTTTCTCACGTAGATGTCAGTTATAACAAAAAAAATATACTTGTTTTAATGCTTTCTACTAAACCCCACTTTCCCGACCCGACCTTGGGTCACATCTTACTTGTGGGAGTAAGATAAAAACTGGCCTTGTGCCTTACTCCTGAATAGGAGTAAATCAATACTACATCATTCTTTTGGCGCACTAATCTGCCTGGATCGTCCCAACGCACCCAAGGAAGGGTAGAACCATCTAACCCACTTTGCGAATCCTTGATCTAAATCCAGCATTGCACCTAGAGTAGGTATTTCAACGCAACCGCCAATCAGTATCCGACGTGATCTCAAACAGCATTCCCGCTAAACAGCCATGTTCTACTTCTCTCGTCGCACCGTCTTTTCCCCTTTCCCCTTTGTCCTTCGTCCCGCCCCGAAAGTCAATTGACCTGGCGGCAATTCTGTCATCTTTGAGTCATCTTAAACACCGTTAATTGTGATTCAAAAAACAATCAGTGTTCACCTTTCATTCAATCTTTTAAACAACAACGAACGCAACATATATTCACCAACGGAGACATTTAATTTCCATTTCTGTCTCCTTCATTCATGGATCGATAGCTTATGTAAACTAACTCGAATTATATATATATATATATATATATATATATATATATGATTATTTTTATATACACAGACATGTACAAAATCTGCGACACTCGCATGTCGATGCTATCGATCAACAGCTATTATAAACTAAGATCTCATCAGGCAGAGTGAGAATCCGATCTTAACCTTAGAGCAAAGTCCACTAAAAGTAACGTTGTATATCAAAGTCACAAGTTCGAGTTTTGTCGGAGTTACTACATCACTTTCACTAATACGCTTAGAAAAGATATGATTCCGTATACCCCCTATGGATTAACTAGTAGAGTAAACCAGACTCTCAAGCCTTGGTTGTGCAACTACTCTAAGAGAAGTAAGAATCAGAAATAACACTAGTTATCTGCTTATCCTGACATTGATTCTAGTCATCGTGGACGTCTTGCAGCTGGACTCAAGTACTGGATTCAAGTAGTGCTTGTTCAGGAAAGATGCAGTCGGAGATTGCATAACTCTTGCTTTACTATAGACTTTACGTGCAGGAACTTACGTATCCATTGTCTCTCAAGACTGAAATAGGGTAAAAATTATGAAAGTAAAGACGCAAATATATTGCATTGTTTATTTAAGTACAGTACCACTGAGATAAAATTTTAGGAAATATGTTGGAATAGAGTTGAGTTCTCTGAGCATTATCTCGACTTTCAAAAAACTGTCAGACTGGCGAACGATTATGGCGTATATTTCATCCCCCCCATATATATATATATATATATATATATATATATATATATGTAAGTAGAGAACTAAAAGCGAACTTTTAGGAAAGGTAAAACCTATTGTGAAAAGTATACAGCTCAAGATACCGGATAGAGCAGATAGATAGATAGAAGGATGAAAAGGAATTAGAAAAGCGACTGAGGCAGATCTTTTTTCAATTCAGTTGCTCAATGCAAGGTATATTCCGCACAAAAGCAATTCATATAATTATTTTTTCCCTTAAGCCAGGCTTTTCAAAGATCAAAATCTTATCACCAGAGGAAATTGCTGGGATAGATAAGTTGGCAAAAGTCAAGATTTAAAATCTGAAAAAGTAAAACAAAGATTTTGCCAACTTATCTATCCCACCAATTTCCTCTGATGATAAGATTTTGATCTTTGAAAAGCCTGGCTTAAGGAAAAAGATAATTATATAAATTGCTTTTTTGCGGAATATACCTTGCATTGAGCAACTGAATTGAAAAAAGATCTGCCTCTGTGGCTTTTCTAATTCCTTTTCACCATTATATATATATATATATATATATATATATATATATATATATATATATATATATATATATATATATATAAGATAGAAAACATATTGATAAGAATTAAACAGAAAACGGGTTGAGTTCTAACTGGCACATTGAAAGTAGATAGGGGATAACTTCAATTCAATTCAATTAAATAAATTTGGCGAAAAAGAGTTTACTTCAGTTGTCATATAGGGACAGCGGGGTGGAAATTTATAATTATATAAGATTATACAGTTGTCCAGCACCTGTCCAATTTTTCTGCCTCGAATTGGTGCGTCATTGGCGCATCTACTGCTGGAAATCCATTCCAAGGTCCAGGGATCTTGATTAAGCAAGTGGCCCTCCTCTGATTCAATCGAAATCGGCGGTGAAACAGCTTCTGGTAATTCCCCCGCAAACCATTTTGCTAGTGCAGATCACGGCGTAAACGTCTGCGCTCAATGGAAAAAAGGTTAAACATTTCGAGTCAACTTTCATAGGGCAGATTCCGCAGTCCCCGCACCAATCGAGTAACCAGCCATTGAACTCTCTCCAGGTACCGAGAATGATATTTCAGGAGCGAGTTTTCAAAAAGAGTGTCGAATGAGAAATAAGGAGATCCTTGCTTTGTTTTCATCTTAAATGCAATGTTTAGATCGATTCAAGGACGAGTCGACCAGAAGGGCAATCTTTTGTCGCGTTGCCCTCTTTGAAAAGAGCTATTCGTTCTAAACTAAGTCCTCACTCTCTCTCTTTCTCTCGCCGTTTCTTTCTTTCCTAACACGAAGAACGTATTTGTATATATAGTTAAAATAAAACTATCTTTCTATTATTATACTTAAGCTGAGTTAATCAACGCTTGTTTCCTTAAAGCTTTTTTCTTATATATTGTAATTACACAAAATACATATAAATATATTGGAGAACAGGTTAAGTTTGAACCCCCCCCAAAAAACATTTCCATTTAAATGGTTCTAATTTGTCGTAATTTGCAATTAACTCACCAAGTGACCCATCTCTTACTAAATTTCTCCCTGTTAGTCTCACCCCCTCTTATTGTATGTCCTTTGACCGCCCAATCTTAATTTTAAACGTGCCCATTTCTCTCACTTCTGTAACCCTCTCTCTGTTTATTAAAAGTCAAAGGTAATCAATAACCCACTCCCCCATCGCTGCGTCATTTCAGCCTCCTGCTCCATGCTTTCTATATTGACGGAAATAGACAGCGCGAAAAGAGTAGTAATATTATTTAACCCATATCTAAAGAAAGATGGAAGGACAGAGATAGAAAGAGAGAGAAAGAGAGAGAGAGAGAGAGAGAGAGAGTAAGAGAGTGTGTGAGGAAGAGAGAGATTTAGCGAGCAGAAGGAGACTCTTTTAGATTTTGTCTTTTCAATTTTTAAAAATTTAATTAGTTCTGTAAACTCAGAATTTCCTGATTCAAACAATCTAACTCGAGCTCAATGTGTGACTCAACGGGTCACATTTTTTGTAACATTTCATAAAAAGTAAGACGTTTTCACTTGTTTTAATTCGTCGAAGTGAGTGGTAAAAATACGTTGAAAGTAACACGGGTTAGGCGCATATGACAAACACGCCCAGTTGTTCTCTATGAGAGAACGCAATGCAAATAAGATTTCTCCATCATGATTCCACGCCAGCAGATACCCCACCCCCACTCCTCGTTGAATAAGTCAATGGACCAATCAGAATGGAGGTGTTTCTTTATTCCCATTCAGTCTCCGCCCATTGAAATGAGCCAATGAAAATGTTACTTTCATGTTATTATGAGGAACGTCTTAATAATTAGTTGATATTCTCAATCGAAAAGTATCCATTAATGGCGGAGAGTAATTACGGATTGAACTGAAAAGATGACGTTTGTCTAATTGTCTGATGTTGTAGTGGTTGTGTCAATTGACCAATGATAATTATTTTTGTCAATCAATTGACGTCTATCTATCTATCTATCTATCTATCTATCTATCTATCTATCTATCTATCTATCTATCTATCTATCTATCTATTACCATCCGTTTATACGTATATATCTATATATGTATCTAAATCTTTATATTCAGGGATTGGTACTCGTGTTGTACAAGCGTTTTTTTTTTACTATAATCACATGCTACACGTATTTTTCTCTGCGATCTGATGTGTAACCCAACATCTGGAAGTATGATGCATCTGTAAGGATGCAGTGTATCACCATGTATGTATGTATGTATGTATGTATGTATGTATGTATGTATGTATGTATGTATTATTTTCGTTCAACTTTTCGATTTGTACGGAGCACAGTTTTTATTTCAAAAAAGAAAAGAAAAAAAAAACCCAGCCAGAACACACGAACTTCGTATTGTAAACGCGTGCTTGTAACGGTATTATTGTATGTGCAATATTAAGGAAATGTTTTTTTTCTTTCGACTTTTCGATGTACGCGTAGCGTTACTTCAATTATTTTAAACTAGTCATCCGATTGGTCTCAAATTCTGACACATGTTATTTGGAGGTTAGTACTTAGTGATGTGTTAGAAACTTTTCTCATATTTCATCTTACTTATCACAAACAAAAATTATATATATATATATATATAATAAGCGGGGGGGGGGGCGTAGACATACCTGGTATAGTACCACGGTGCGATGCTACTCTACTCAGCAAGATGGACCCGTAGATTTTGTTAGATCATCCATTTAGGAGACAGAAAGTTCGATATAAAATCTGCGCTCTCCGTCGTCTCTCAGTTATCTTGCTTCAGTTTGTCACTGAAACTAGACTTTGTAGAAAGAGAGCGGGCTCTACATGTCGTACAAACACAGAGCATGCCCATCTACATGTACATATATCCCTACAAGACCCACGGCGATGAAGACCTGTAAAAATAAACCGGGCATGCTGAACAATATATGCGACCACAATCGGACATTGGAATTTTATGTAAAGAAGTGGCAATAATTATGTATGTATGTATGTATGTATGTATGTATGTATGTATGTATGTATGTATGTATGTATGTATGTATGTATGTCATTACCTGCACTATCTATCTATCTATCTATCTATTTATTTATATATCTATTTATCTATCTATTTATCTATCTATCATCTATCTATCATCTATCTATTTATCTATCCATCTATTTATATATCTATTTATCTATTTATTTATCTATCTATCATCTATCTATTATCTATCTATCTATTTATTTATCTATCTATCTATCTATCTATCTATCTATCTATCTATCTATCTATCTATCTATCTATCTATTTATTTATATATCTATTTATCTATCTATTTATCTATCTATCTATCTATCTATCTATCTATCTATCATCTATCTATCATCTATCTATTTATCTATCTATTTATTTATATATCTATTTATCTATCTATTTATCTATCTATTTATCTATCTATCTATTTATCTATCTATCTATCTATCTATTTATCTATCTATCATCTATCTATCATCTATCTATCATCTATTCATTTATCTATCTATCTATCTATCTATCTATCTATCTATCTATCTATCTATCTATCTATCTATAACAGTCCGTTTATACGTATGTATCTATCTATATCTTTCCATTCACATCTATATATTCAACTTTTCGCAGTTAGTTGACATCTGTTTATTGACCTCGATGTCAATCTTTTCTTCTATATTTTTAGAGTATACGTTGTTTTGTAAGCGATATTTTATTTTACGTAGGCAAATTCCGTATGATATCAGCGGATGCAAACGTAATTCGTATGAATCAAAATTGTACGACTCGATTCTGTTGTTAGTTTTGGCTTCCACAGTTCTTCCTAGAATCAGGCACTGAAAAAAGAAACTATATGAAGATTGTCAACATTCAGAAGTGAAAGGTGTGCCATGGACCGACAGGATTCGAACTCGACACGCCGATGTTGTTGGTTCACGTCAATATCCACTTTAACACAGCCATCTCCAATGTAAACGGATAATTAGTACTGGAATATTAGAACTGGATTAGAACTGGAATATAGAAAAATCCACAAAAAAATGAGACGCAGACAAAATTCCAACTGATGCCTAAGAAATGGGACCTCTTTTAGATCACTTAATATATAATAAAGGGAGTCTGTTATTTTTTTTTTCATAGTCCACCCTAAACAAGGCAGACCGTCACTATAGACAAAAGAGGCTACTGAGAATTAGGGTGTAAGTTTGGGGGGTCATCCTAAGTTGTGAGCTGTGCAGCGAGATATCTGTTTACATTAGTTTTAAATTTATGCATTTGGGTACAGTCGGGGACACAGGAAGCAGGGAAGGAGTTCAAGGGAAGGGCAACACGACGAAAGAAGCTATTGAAATAGAAGGCTCTCTGGCATCTGGGGACCTCCATTCGGGGTAGCTGATTTTCCTCATCTTTCGGCCTTGTGCCACAGCTTGCTGCCGTGGAAAGATAGTAAATACGGAGGTGGTCGACATCATGGAAACACACATTTTTCACCGTCGGTATCATAGTCCCAAACAATATAATATTTGCTGCCGTTTACGATTCTCTCATAAGAATATTTTGCCAATACGCACGCAAATACAAAAACAGACACCTATCCGTTTTTTATCAATATCGACAAGTAGACACAGCGAAGCCACGTATCGTTTTCCCATGTGTAAATAACATTAAATAAACGCTGGTTTCTCTATACAGCAAAAAGTTTTCATAAAAGCCGATATCAATTTAGCATTCAAATAAATGGTCTACAAATGCTTTTACTGAAGCGACCTTTTGTATAATTGTGATCTCTGCACATACGCCACTTTCATCCGGAAGAGACGGCCTTTTTATTCTCTCAATAGGAACTTTGAACTTTGACCTTTCGTTTTTATTTCCGGGTCAATTCATTTACACGCCTGACTCACGAATAATCTAATCTCTCTATCTCTCTCTTTCTCTCTATCTATCTATCTATCTATCTATCTATCTATCTATCTATCTATCTATCTATCTATCTATCTCCCCCCCTCTCTCTCTCTCTCTATCTATCTATCTATCTATCTATCTATCTATCTATCTATCTCTCCCCCCTCTCTCTCTCTCTTTCTCTCTCTCTCTCTCTCTCTCTCTCTCTCTATATATATATATATATATATATATATATATGTATATATATATATATATATATATATATATATATATATATATATATATATATATATATATATATATATATATATATTAGATTACTCGTGATCCGTTGGGTCGCAACAGTACCCCTATTTTTCCCACTTTGATTTTATTCGAAAATTGATAAGCTTTTACAACTAGAAATAATATACTCATTTTTTCTAATTACATACGTGTATACGGTGTGTACGAACACGCTATGTAAATTAGCTGAAAAGAGACTCATTCTTTCTCTAAATGCTCACAGATACATTAAGAAATATTAGAGAGTGTTTGAATCCACACACAGTGGGAGGCACCGAGGGAAATACATAGACAGCTAAGAGGGAGATGGGTGACTTGTTCAGTTGATTAAAATGTATGATTAATTAGAATTAAAATAAGTTTTCTTTTAAAAATAACTCAATCCCAGCACTAAAGCATATTTTCGCATATATTTTGTGTGATTAAAGTATGTAGAGAAAAATAATCCCTAGAGAAAACAAACGGTGATTAACTCCGCTGTAGAATACTAGATTAAATACAATAATTAAAATAATCAGTCTCTTTACTTCTAAGTTATTATTATTATTATTATTATTATTATTATTATTATTATTATTATTATTATTATTATTATTATTATTGGATATAAATAATTAAGGAGAGTTTATTTTGCTATTTAATGTACATACGCATTTATGATGTGTTTGAACACACCATGTAAATTAGCTGAAAAGAGAGAGTCACTCTTTCTCTAAATGATCACAGAGAGAGTGTTTGAACCAGTACATAGTGTGTGCGCGTGTGTGTGTGTGTGTGTGTGTGTGTGTGAGAGAGAAAGAGAGAGAGAGAGAGAGCGGAGAGAGAGAGAGAGAGGGGAATGACTAAGTGAAAGATAGGCGACATGTTCAGTTAATTACAATTTACGGCTAATTAGAAGAATTAAAATGGATATTTTTCCAAACATAACATATTATAAAGCATTGTAAAACCTCGATGATTTTGTACTGCCATTTTTAATAACTTTTATAATTGCTGTTATTAAGTAGACAATAAAGAAAACATAAGAGGAGAGAGAACGAACCACTGCTACGTGTCATCAAACCAACAAGACTCAAGCTGTCTAAGTTATGAGCCGCCGTCCGTACAATCTGCTGGGATCAAGGAATTTGTCCGAATTTGACGTACACAACTGACATGACACGGAAAGCAATGGGAAACTCTCGATAACGACCCTATCGATGCATTGCCAATAAAGGTTGGCATTATTTTGTTAATATGACGTCAATACCATATTATGTGGATAAATAAGCCACTTTTGATAATTTAAAAGTTCTATATTTAAAGGGAGAAAAGTTTTTGGCACACGAAAATAATCTACCTTGTAAAGAGAAATTTTTAGGTAATTTTTATCTGTCCTTGGTGAGAGAGCTTAAGGTAGGATTTATCTAATCTTGATAGATCACATGATTAATAAAAGAGGACGTTACCAAAATCGGCTTTGCTACAGACAATTAATCCCCCCTCATTCATAGTAATTTATTCAGTTATAAAATTGTTAAATAATCATTTCATCATTTTTATATCAAGAGAATCGTTTTCATCCATTTATTTCTTCCTATTTGTGTCTCACCACTTACTCTCCTTCACAACGCACCCATTCAGACAAAACTATTTCTATATAGTTTTCAGACATATAATCATCTTTGTTCCTGATAATTGTCTTCTTTTTCTCATATCCATTCAAACTGTTCAAAATCTTTCTGCCGTACAATATATATAAAAAGATTAGTGCGTTTTCCAGAGCACGGACATTTATTTAGGGCGTGTGGGGGGCAACATATTAATTCCGGAGTATCCTATATTTAGTTTCACCTATTTCGTTTCCGGAGTGAGGGGAGGGGCCTTTCATTGACAAGACGTTTTTTTTCTGTTACCCTTGCCCCTATATAAAGTGAGGGGATTATAATCTAAGGAACATATGGCAGCGACGGACACGTGATGTCTGTCTGTTTGTCAGTCTGGCTGGCGATAATGGTTGGGCTGGATGATAGATGAGCCTAAGACGAGAAGGGAAGGGGCGTGAAAAGTTGGGACTGCGATTAGAGAGACGAAGACGGAATTTACGTTGAGCGGAAAAGTAATAAAAGTGTGGCGTGGCGTGTAGTGGCGTGGCGTGGCGTGGCGTGGCGTGGCGTGGCGTGGCGTGGCGTGGCGTGGCGCGGAAAGAAAATAAACTAATCAGAAATTTTGAGAAATTGGATTTTAAAAAATAAAAATATATTAAGAAAATAAAACATACACACAAACAGGTACATGAACGTATACATTACTTTTAGACAATAAACAAACGTAGTCTCATATATATATATATATATATATATATATATATATATATATATATATATATATATATATATATATATGTATATATATATATATATATATATATATAAATATATATATATATATGCATGCATATATATATATATATATATATATATATATATATATATATATATATATATATATATATGGAATTGGCCGATCGGTTAACGACGTTGGATTTGGGTTGAAAAATACTTGTAATCCAGGGTTTCGATTAAAAAGAGATAAATAAACAATAACAAATATTTATATTTCAAGCTCCTCGTAAAAGAGTAGAGCACTGTAAATGGTAGCACTAACACAGCGTGACGTCACTTGCTTTATATGCATCATTCCATCCATTACAGAAGTTGTATGTCTCGCCGCTTTAAATGTGTTAAAATTATCATTGTTTATAAGCTATTCGGAATTGGCCGATCGGTTGGATTTGGGTTGAAAAATACTTGTAATCCAGGGTTTCGAATCGTGCGACCGGTAGTGAATAGTCATACTTCTATGCTGATGAGTCTCGATTGAAAAGAGACGAAACGTATACGTCCATAGATAAATAAACAATAACATATATATATATATATAATTATTTATGAATAATATTTTCAACTAAACCCATATTGACATGTGTTTCATGCCAAACCTACAATCCCTGCCGGTCATACGAAAGTCATATTTAACTCATTAGTTGGAGTGCGTACCGAATGTTCACCCGCATTGCCGTAGAAATGGGAGAGTAAATTAACGTCAAAAAGCAAATTTCTCTGCCATATAAGCAGGCCGTCAAGAAAACTTTGAGAAGAGCTTTGAATAATTATTTATAAATAATATTTTTAAATTAACTCCCCCCACACACATATATATATATATATATATATATATATATATATATATATTAATTAATTAATTCAGTTCAAATATTAAAAAAATGAACAAAACCAATATTTTTCAAAAGTGCTCAATATATATTAGAGCTATTTATATTAAAATAAACATAGTTTGAGTGCCCGACAATTGTTTCAAAGCTATGCCGGCTTCTTATCAAGGGCAATACTGAATTGCCTTTACCCTTTCCTTCTCATATCCTTCCCTTTTTTTCCTTTTTGATTTTAAGGTTTTCGCTCCTTCAACTTGCGAGATAATTCAGTATTGCCCTTGATAAGAAAGAGGGGAGGCGAAGCCTGGGAGGGTGGACTTCCTAGAACTGCACAGGACAGACCCATAGACATGCGTAAATCAAGCCCCGAAGGCCAAGACAATACCAGTCTATGGGGTGCAGTATCCATCGGAATAGATACTACACTTTGATCTTAGCCAAAAAGCCTGTGGCTTAGAGTTACTGAGTATCGACTTGTAATTTTTGGTTCGATCCCAGGCTTGGGATGGATGCTTTTCTAGACCCTCGGAAGAGCTGTGATAGAGTCTGTCTGTGAATGACTATATATATATATAGATATATATATATATATATATATATATATATATATATATATATATATATATATATATAGAGAGAGAGAGAGGCTAACAAGCCTTCAAAAACCATGTATTAGATGCGAGTAATTAAATCAAAAGAAAATAAAGATATTTCGAAACATTTAATAAAATATTTCGAAATACCTTCCGCTTTTTTTTTTTTTTCCTCATCTTGATTTTTTTTTTTTTTGGCTAATATTTCGCTTGACAAAAACAAGCTTCATCAGAGCCAAGACAAACAAAGGTATAACCTTTTTTTTTTTTTCCATAATTTACTTCCTGGTGTTGGTGAAGTGTCACGTCCGGTGTTGTGGACTATTGTTGAAAATGTCTTGTTTTAAATAGAATAGAACTTGAATGCGCATGGTCGCTGCGAGTAATAAATTAGGAAAGTTCATTTTATAAAGCATCTTATTTATTACCTATCCAGCCAATCAGATACAAATAAATGAGGCATCATACAACAACGTACAATGTAATTTATTTCAAGAAATATATTAAACCTACTAAACACTTCTTTCCGTGCATATGACAATGTACAGCCCCAATATCTTCAGATTGTGCTGGTAATGAGTATTTTCTGCAAAATGCATAAAAATATTCTATACTGATAGTAGCAGCAGTCGCTGTCACTCCACGAGTGTTGGGGTTTTCTCACTCCTGCTGCTGCCTTTGTTCTTGTTTCTGTGGTTATTATCGTTGTGCGGCTGCTGCTTGGGTCGCATAGATTCCGCGGTAAACTGATAGCACAATGATGTTGTTTGCACGGCAACTGATAAGGCTGAACTACTTGCCCAGCGTGTCGCCTTAAACTCCGCCTTGCGACTCAGCAAACCATCCCGTCTCTAAATTCCCATTGCGGACTGAAGCCCCACTTTAAAACCTCGTCATCACCCCATCTCAGGTCAGGGACATCATAAAAAACCTTGACACCCCCAAAGCGTGCGGGCCTGATCTTATACCAGTAATAGTAAAAAAGAAATGCTCTGCTGAACTGGCCCCTGTCCTCTCCAAACTCTACAACAAATGCTTTGCTGAATCTTGCTTCGTGCATGAGTTAAAAATTGGTCATGCTCATACTGCGTTGGAATCAGACAACAAAACATGCAGAAAAGGATCCAAGCAGCATGATACGGCATTTTCCCAGCTCGATTCTATTGTTGACATTGGTTTCCTTAGTTTTTCCAGAATCAGATATTTAAAAGAGAAGTCACATGAAGTTTACCAACATTCATAGTAAAAGTGGTGCTAGTAAACCGCCAGGATTCGAACTTGGTACTCCAACTCGTCACTCCACGTTATTATCCACTACACCAGCGTCACATAGTCCCAAAGTGACTGAACGGTACGAAGTTGGTTTCAGAAATTCAACAGTGGCAATGAAAGCCTTGAAAACAAAGAAGGATGAGGACGGCCAGGCACGCTTGATAATGTAAGTTTGAAATCAGTTGTTGAAATAAAAACACTTGATGTCTGACCATCTGAATCAAATTGATAAGGTGAAAACGCTTCATAGAAATGAGTCCCGCATGAGTTCGATGAATATTTGTTTCCCGCAATCGATAATTATTATCCGAACGAGCTAATATTACATTTAGTGCTAGGAGCTTTAAATTAGAAGCGAACCCTATTGATTTGTCAGGATTACTTTACCAACTACGAGCGGCGTCCAGATTCTCCGGAATTTAGGGATGTTTGTCCTCGTTCAAATTTGGAAAAGCTGTGTGTTGCTTTTCTTCTTTTTTTTTCTATTTCACCTGATAACAAAAGAGAATTGTGTTCCGGATTTAATCACATTTACTCATTTATTTAACGTTTTTTGTCCTTTATGTGAATGAAGTTGGGATTTCTTTCTTTTCTTTTTTTCTATTTATTTCTCACGAGAAGAAAATCCAAAATAATCTCCCCATTTATGATCCGAGGAATTTTCGCTGGGATTATTTCAATATTTGAAGATACCCTTTCACATTCTTTTCCCCTATTTTTAAATCGTCCAAATTTAGATGCGTCCAAGCACCTCTAACAGAGACTCTGGCTGTCCATTGGTCAGTCCGTTCAGTGGTCTGCTAGGCTCTAGTGTGGACGTCATATCAGTTACCAGCCATGGGCGCCCTTGTAGCGTTCAATACAGCATATTAAACCTAACCGTATGAAACATCTGACGGGGAGACAGGTAAATATAAACATTAACGAGGATGGTATTTATCCATGCCCCGCAAAGTAAAATGTGACACAAGGTCGGAAAGTGGGATTTGATAAGTCAGCACCCTAGAGAAAGAGCACCTATTACCATTAAAAATTGCCTGAGCAGCCCCGTCGGCATTCCTCGGTAGGAGCGCCTCAGGCGATTAGCAATGAACTAACCCCTTCTAAAAGGGTTAGAAGACAAAGCCTGGGAGGGTGGACTTCCTAGAACTGCACAGGACAAACCCATAGACCGGCAGAAATCAAGCCTCGAAAGACAAGACAATACCGGTCTATGGGGTGCAGTATCCATCGGAACAGATACTACACTTTGATCTTGGTCAAAAGGCCAGATACATGAAAAAATGCAAATATTACCCCCTTACGACATACCAAATTTCAGAATCCTAGGTCTAATAGTCTACAAGTAGATAGCGAACAGACAAACAGAGGACCGACAGTATATGCATTTTATATAGGGTTTTGCAGCAAAATCAAACACTTAACAAAAAGAAAACGAAATAAGCAATAAAAACAAAAGTTGTATATGCAGAGACCCGAGAGTTTATTTAGCAACAGTTAGAGTTTCATACAACATTATATTTCAATGTAACCGACAACCATATCAAGGCAAGTGCGTTCTTAGCCTTTTGGCTAAGATCAAAGTGTAGTATCTGTTCCGATGGATATTGCACTCCATACTGGTATTGTCCGGGTCTTCGGGCCTGGATTTATGCCGGTCAATGGGTCTGTCCTGTGCAGATCTGGGAAGTAACGCTCCCAGGCTTTGCCTCCCCTCTTTGGGGAGGATTAAGTTTAATACTTAATGTCTGTAGCACTCTGCCCAGGCAATTTTTAAGACGCCGCTAGCACTCCTCCTCTGGAGTGCATACCCACTTTCCGACCTTGTGTCACATTCTACTGTGTGGGACGTAGATAAATAGCAGGCAAGTGCGAAAAAAAGTCACACGCTTTGGCGATCATGTCCTTGTTTTTAGCGCAAAACGCTTCCATGATGACATGCTTCAGAGAGTTGACCGTGTTGATGGCATGCTTGTTGGTTTTGGCCTCGATCACGCCCCAGAAGAAATAGTTGTTGCAGTCGGGTGGGGAGGGCTTCCACAACTCCAGCGACCAGTAGTGAGGAACATTGTTTAGCAGCCACACCTGGGTGGTCTTGCCCTTGTGCGTAGAAGAAGAGTCCTCCTGGAAGGCGTAGAGGCGTCCGGCGGCGATTTCGTCCATCCATGACTTCACCACGCTCTTGAGCACCGCCTGGTATTTCTTTTACATTTTGTCATGTGTCGGATTTTGCTGCAACACCCTGTATATAGAAAGAATATGTTCATTTATTCAACTAGAAATATTGTATAAATGTCAAGTGAATAAAAAAAAAATCCTACTGTATTGAGAGTCCACAGTTAAATGTGTTTTACATTTAAAATATCAAAAGCTCCGTCTGCTATTTACTCACAATGATAACACTAGACCTTTTGATGTTATCCTAAATTGGGAGCTGTGCAGCGAGATGCTTGTTCACATTAATTTTAAATTCCTGCATGTCGGTACATTTGGAAAACAGGGAGCAGGGAGGGAGTTACAAAGGCCGTCAGTTCGAGGAAATAAGCTATTGGAGTAAAAGGCTCTCCAGCATCTGGGGACCTCCACAATGAATGGATAGGGTTTAGCTGACTGTCGGGTTTGTCGAGTGTATTTACATCGAGGAGAGACCAGAGCAGCAAGTTCATCGGAGCACATTCCATTGAAGTACTTGAAAAACAAGCACAAGGATGCAACATTTGCGGCGATAGAACAGGGGCTGGCGCTTAGTGGATAGTGAAGGACCTATTAGATTAGTGACTCTTTTTTTGGATCTTGTCTAAGAGGGAGAGACTAGTGGATGATGCACCAGGCTCAGATATAACAACAATACTTCATGCATGAGCGGATATATATATATATATATATATATATATATATATATATATATATATATATATATATATATGAGAAAGGAAGGATGAAGGTAATCCGACGTAATGGGAGATGAAAAAGGAAAAACCAAAAAAGGATGTTTTTTTTATGTATACATCAACGTTTCGTCTTTATTTGTAAGACTTCTTCAGGATGATAATATAAAGAAAAATGTCATGCAAGTACGTGCACATATTGGGTTGACATGGTGGGTTGATGGGAAGAAAGTAGTAGCCACTACTGGAAGCAGTGGGACCGAGGTCCGGGCTAGGTGAGGCTGTAGTGTGGAATGAAATAAATGGGGTTGGTACTTAGTGGAAAAAGTGGAGGGGTTGGGGTGAGCAGGGATGATGTGGATGGTTGTAAGAGAGAAAGTGTGGAGGGGTGGGGGTGAGCGGGAAATAATGTGGATAACAGTGAGTGAAGAAGAGGAGGGGGAATCTTTGACTCCCCTCCTCTTTCCCCTCCCCACCGCACGTGCTTGCATGCCATTTTTCTTTATATTATCATCCTGAAGAAGTTTTACAAATAAAGACGAAATGTTGATGTATACATACAAAACATCCTGTTTGGTTTTTCCTTTTTCATCTCCCATATATATATATATATATATATATATATATATATATATATATATATTTACAAAGAAATATCAAATTATTTATACCTATATCGGCGTTTCGAGCTTACGCTCTTATCAGTGTAAGAAGTGACAATTTCAGACGATCACAAGATGCGAACCCGGTTCACAGAGTCAATGAAGTCTCTGTACGCTTTCGCTCTATCCTCGCGGCCATAGGACATTATCACGTGGTACAGTAACACTAAGTTATATTTATACCTAAATACAGCGGGATGTAAATATCAGATAATCTAAAGTGTTCGACGAACATAATCGGAACATTGCTTATATCTAAATCGCAGTTAATCTTTAATATCTCCGAAAAGTGTTCAACTTTAATCTTGTAAAGGGGATTTATAACAATATTATATATATATATATATATATATATATATATATATATATATATATATATATATGTAACTTTTTTTGTAAGATGGTATGAAAAATCCTAGCAGTGTGATCTATTAATTGATAAACTCAAAATTTAGAGCGTAATATTTATTTATTTTTTGGTACAGAAAATCAGTACAACATCAGTACCATTGGTTTCAAGCTCAGAAGGCGTTAACCATCCGGCTATATATATATATATATATATATATATATATATATATATATATATATATATATATATATATATATATATTCCCTCCAAATATGATCTGAGGTTAAGATCGGATTCTCACTCTGCCTGATGAGATCTCGGTTTATAGTAACTGTTGATCGATAACATCGACATGCCAGTGTCGCAGATTTTGTACATGTTTGTGTAAATAAAATAAAAAATCATATATATATATATATATATATATATATATATATATATATATATATATATATATATATATAAATAATGTGAGGGTGGATATGTCTGGATGTGTGTGCATGTAGTTAAGGAAGGGGAGACGGGCCGATTTTAGGCAGTTCTGCCTATAGTTAGAGCTGACCGACTTTCTTAAGCGTCGATGGGTAGGTGTCAAGATGTCATCTTACGCAAAAGGGTTTCACGTCTGCAAAAATATAAATGTAATTTGTCTGTTTGTATTTTGTATTTTTTCTTTTATGATTGTGTATTGGCGGATCTAATCTTTGTTCATCAATATATCCCTGACGAGGACCCGAAGAGGTTTTGAAACAATTGTTGGATACTCAAACTATGTTTATTTTAATATAAAAAGCTCTAATATATATTGAGCGCTTTTGAAAAGTATGTGTTTTGTTCATTTTGTTAATATCTGAACTTAATTAATTAATATATATATATATATATATATATATATATATATATATATATATATATATATATATATATTAGTACTTCATGTATCCACATACAATATTATAAGGAGATATAATTTTTTATGTGTCCGTTTTCAGTATTTACTTCAACAGTGCTCGATACGTAAGTAGAGCTAGGTAGTAAGCAATGAAAATATATATGGCAATCAAGCTACACAGAGGCTCCCGTGTTTCATCCCCGGGGGGAATCGTCAGCCTATATGTATATATATATATATATATATATATATATATATATATATATATATATATATAGAGAGAGAGAGAGAGAGAGAGAGAGAGAGAGAGAGAGAAAGAGAGAGAGAGTGTCAGGTTGTATATGAAAGGAAATCAAATAAAGTGCTCGATCATATAAGAGAGCTAATATAATTTATTTAGATACTGTATATTACATATTTCAGCAATGTACCGCGGTTTCATCCAAAAGATGTCTAAATCTGCCCTTTTGGATGAAACCGCGGTACATTGCTGAAATATGCAATATACAGTATCTAAATAAATTATATATATATATATATATATATATATATATATATATATATATATATATATATATGTGTGTGTGTGCGTATATATATAGTGTAATTCAGTGTTATATCAGAAATGGCAAGAGTGCTCATTTACTTGTGTAAGAGCATACACATTTTCATTCAATAGACATTATACATTATTTTGATCATTCATCGGTACCTTCAGTTTCTACGGAAACACTGGAAACTCAATCCGTTGGACTGAAAGTACCAACTGTCACCGATCGGAAATACTATTTTGGGTCACACTATCATAACATCGGCTGATTAATCGGGCACATTTTATATCTTATAACACTCCAGGTTGAGTTTCCAATGCTTCCGTGAAACGGAAGGTACCGATAGGGTATAGTATATATTGTAAATTTGTGTTGTGAATACAAAGTATGTTTATAGTCTAAAAGTCGTACAACTAATAAGAAGGAATTCTTACTATAATGATATAATTAACTTAAAGATTATTTGCAATCCGGTTTTGAAAATAGAGAGATCAAAATCTTTGAAATAATATACAACGATCAAAAGATTTTCAAATCATACCAAATCACAAAAGCCTCTGTTAATGTTTCTATCTAAACGACGCCATTGAAAAAAAAAAATCAACTGATCACGTGATAGATGACGTCAAAGATATCTATTTTTCTATTTTAGCGACACCAGTGAGAATCATAAATGGCCGGAATTGTTCGATTTCGCAAATTATTCATGACATTTGCAGAAAAGATTTTAGATAAATAAATAGATGATAGATAGATAAATAGATAGATGGATAAATACAAAAACATAGATGAATAGAAAAATGATAAAGAGATAAAGAGATATATAAATAAATAGATGGATAAATAGACATATAAATAAATTAATAGATAAATAGATAGATAAATAGATAGATAATAGCTATGTAGATAGGTAAATAGAAAAATAGACAGATAGATAAATAGATAGATGATAGATAGATAGATGAATAGATAGATAAATAGATATATAAATAAATAGATAGATAAATAGATAGATGATAGATAGATGATAGATAGATACATACATAGATAGATAAATAGATATATAAATAAATATATAGATAAATAGATAGATGATAGATAGATGATAGATAGATAGATAGATAAATAGATAGATAAATAGATAGATAAATAAATAGATAGATAAATAGATAGATGATAGATAGATAGATAGATAAATAGATAGATAAATAGATAGATAAATAGATAGATGATAGATAGATAAAAATATATAGATAGATAGATAAATAGATATATAAATAAATAGTTAGATAAATAGTCGTCTTGGACTTGTCCGTACCTCTGAACTACAGCAATGTCGGTTAAGAATATGCATTGTTCGGATTGCGCAACCTTTGCTTCACTATAGACTTCCCGTGCAAGGACCCTTACTCTCTTTCTCTCTCTCTCTCTCTCTCTCTCTCTCTCTCTCTCTATATATATATATATATATATATATATATATATATATGTATGTATAAAAGGAAAATGTGGAAGAGTGAGCCAGCGAGAAAGAAATATTTATAAAAAAACAAATATAAAATAAACACACACAAAAAAAAATTTATAATTATATATATATATATATATATATATATATATATATATATATATATATATATAAGTGTTTAAAGGTTCATTTAAAAAAAAAATATATCCTGATGTCATCGGATTTGTATTAGTAGAAGAAAAAAAAAATACAAATCCGATGACATCAGGATATATTACACACCGAGGATGCCAAGTTTTGGCGAAATATCTGTATCACTTTAAACTAAAAAAAAAATAAAAAAAAATGCTAGTTTATAATAAAAAAAAGAAAAAAAAACGGTTTCGATTTATTATTTTTCTTTTTTATAAAAAAAAATTGATATCGCATCTTAATGCTTCAAAAGGTATTTATTTTACCTATTCCTTCTTATATATATATATATATATAATAAATATTATTAAATTCTTATACACATACATATGTGTTTCATCTTTTTCCGAGAATCATGAGTGTGGAGGATGAAACCCTCACACCCAAATAAATATTTTAATTTATTGTCTGAACGCCTAGAACCCCACCGCCAATGAAGCAACCACGTTGAAGGAAGAGAATTAAGATCTATTCATGTCTAAGCAAGCGTACAGATGTAGAAAGCTGTCATCAACAGTGCTCAACGACACGTTATATATATACACTTGGAACTATGCAAACGACTGCATTTTGAACATGCAGACAAATGGTACAGACACAAACCGGAAGCAGTACTGGAAAACAAAAAAACACAAAATCCTCTGGGACATGAAGGTACAAACAGATAAACTCATCCAAGCAAGGAGACTGGACCTCATAATAATTAACAAGAAGGAAAACATTGCTAAATTGTAGGTTTTGCTGTCCCAGCAGATCACGGAGTAAAGATCAAAGAGACGGAAAAACGAAGCAAATACACAGAGTTTGCCAAAGAAATGAAATGGATATGGAACATGAAGAAAGTCAATATAATACCAATAATTATAGGAGCACTAGATACTGTATCGGAAAACCTGGAGAAAAAAAACAAGAGGAGAAATTGGAATCAAGGGGAAGTCTTAAACTATACAACGGACAGCAATCATGAAAACAGCTAAACCCTTAAGGAAAATCATCGAATGTGGCAACAAGCCACACAAACTACGAACACATGGAAACTGCAACAGAAGTAGAACAAACACATGGAGGGAACGCCACATGAAACTAAGGAAACTGAAACTGCTAAAAAGTTATTAACTTCCCCCTTCCCCAAAAAGGCATCAGCCTCGGTTGATACCACACAAAATAATTGTGATGGGTCGAGGAGGATAGAAAGACTGAGGTGGGAGAGTACTAACCAGACCTCCACTGGAATGGTGCGGAGAGTACTGATACCTTGGAGAGGCTTATTGCCACCCAAATCATAGAGTAGAGCAATTGTCATTTCCAGCGTAAATCAATAGTAATCGGCTGTTGTGATAACGCAATAGTTATCGAAAGAGGTGGAGAGTACTTGAAATCTGGGGTACTTGTTGTCATCCATACTCTAGGGTACACCACTGGTTATTATCAGTGAGTAATCACTGATAATGCCCTGTGTGAGCACTCCTAGTGAATACTACTACTACTACTACTACTACTACTACTACTACTACTACTACTACTACTACTACTACTAATAATAATAATAATAATAATAAACTGCCATAAATTCCATAAACTGTCATTCCCCAAACAAATATAATGACACCAGCCTTGGCCGGTACCACACAAAATGATCATGAATAGTCAAGGAAGATGGAAAGACCGAGGAGAAAAAGCACTATTCAGACCTCCACTGGAAGCGTGCAGAGAGTACTGAGACTTTGAAGGTAGGCGGCTGTTGCGATACCGCAAT
This sequence comes from Sepiola atlantica, assembly GCA_963556195.1. Lineage (NCBI taxonomy): Eukaryota > Metazoa > Mollusca > Cephalopoda > Sepiida > Sepiolidae > Sepiola > Sepiola atlantica. The sequence goes on along the minus strand of OY744516.1, from coordinate 21,876,538 downwards.
GTCATTTGCGGTGATTATCGAAAAGAGGTGGAGAGTACTAGAAATCTGGGGAGACTTATCATTCTGATTCCAGGGAACACCACCGATTGTTGTCGGTGAGCAATCACTGACGATGACTTGTGTGATAACTCTTATAATAATTTATGGACAACGTTTCAGTGATACTGAAACAGAAACTGACAAGAACTAATTAAACATAGCATTATTTACACTATAGAATGTGATGACGGCATAATTTTCAGAAAAGAAACAGCAGAAACTGTATTACGAATGATTCGCGCAAGACACAAAAGAAAAGACATACAGTTCTTATTTTGGTTCTGATAATTTTTTTAATTTGTTTATTTACGCCCAATAAACACAATAAAAAAGTTCGCTGATAAGTTTTGTTGTTGCTTTAGTAGTTAATTTGCTACGCAAATCTCTACAAATGCTTGTGTATAGGCTAGCAAGCATGCGTGTATGTGAGCCTGCGTATATGTGTGCCTGGCTTAACGTAAATTCGTTCGTCCGTCGGTTATTTGCGCTATCTTTCACGTTAACATCGTTCTCTTCTGTCTATTTTCTTCTCCCTCTATCTATCCTCTGTCTATTCATCTTGCTTACGTAACTATCGACGTAAGCCAACATGTTTAATTTGTTTTCGTTTTCAACTCGAAATATAATTCCAGTCGAAAGTTGGATATTTTAGCGTGTTGTTTACCCATCGATATTTCTGACCGGAATTCGAAACTTTTGTGTTGTTTACACCTTGGGATTTTATTTATTTACCAAATACTAATAAACCATCCCCACTTTATCTGTTGACTGACGACATAAACAATTCCTAACACAATTGTGTTTTATTAAATCTTTAACAAAAGGATTGCCTTTTAATTTCAGAGTTCCAAGTCTTGTCTTCTTTTTAAGTAAACTTTATAACTCATTTGCTTATAGTTTTATATCATCTTGAACAAATTCACAAAACACTTGAAAGCGCTGATGCGAATGAACTGACACGTGTTATGGAAAACGACCGATTAAACACGACGTGAGATTTTATGATCCAGTGTGATCATGAAATAGAACACAGAAATCTATATATTCCGGTGATCATGGATTAAATCGAACCTACCGTTTACAGACTATATTTTTTTTAGAAAATATGTATCTAGTAAATAAATCAATCTGTAAATATTTGAAGCATTTTATTACCAAAATAATTTAATTCGGCATTAAATGATCCAAAATAATCAAATTCGGCATTAAATGATCCAAAATAATTAAATTCGGCATTAAATGATCCCAAATAATTAAATTCGGCATTAAATGATCCAAAATAATTAAATTCGGCATTAAATGATCCAAAATAATTAAATTCGGCATTAAATGATCCAAAAAAACATTGTGTGATTATATATGTTTAATGACCTACAGACGGCAAGCCGTGTGAAAAGAAAAAGAGGAAAAGCAGAATATGTATAAAATTTTCTCATAAGAGATAAACAGGATGTGGCCAATGAAGAAAGTGGAGTGATTCCCATTCTTGTGGGCGAATTTAGGACATCCAGTCAGTCAAAACAGACAAACGTATATACAGAGGTTGAATGTAAACATTGGGATAGAATAATTGCAGTTGAAAGATGTCACTGTTCAATGGTTGCGAACAGCTGACATCCTTATATCATCTCCAACCGACAAAGCTTTCGTTTGGTTTTGAATTATTCTACGGCATATCAACCTTTTTGGATCATTTAATGCCGAATTTAATTATTTTGGTAGTAAAATGCTTCAAGTTATTAATGCCTTAAAATATTTACAGATTAATTTATTTACGCGTGGCCATAGGCGTTAGGCTCGTTATTCCACGCTGAATCTACGAACTACGTTCGATCCCATGCGACCGCCTAGAACCGCCACTCTTCCACTGATAATGGTAAAAAAAAACTTGGAACGATATCGTCTATAGAAACAAAACACTTAAATATTTAATATATATATATATATATATATATATATGTATATATATATATATATATATAATATATATATATATATATATAGTAGAATTAACGATAAGTGAGGTATCGTAAAGTGATCTATCGTGATAAAGTAAAGCGCAATACGTTGAGTAGAGCAATCCATTTTAAAAAAGGAAAGATGAAGATAAAAAATTGCATAAAATTACATAAAATTGATACAAATTTTATTACATCGAAAGTTCAGATGCAAGGAGTTACACTAATCCTTAAACCATGGTTTTTCAAAGATAAAACTCTTGAAATGGAACAGGTAATATTTTTTTATTATAAATACATCATTACCGAATTTTATCCTCTGACGAGAAAAGTTTTATCTTTGAAAAACCATGGTTTAAGGATTAGTGTAACTCCTTGCATCTGAACTTTCGATGTAATAAAATTTGTATCAATTTTATGTAATTTTATGCAGTTTTTTTATCTTCATCTTCCCTACTTATATATATATATATATATATATATATATATATATATATATATATATATATATATATATATATATATATATATATATATGTATATATGTGTGTGCCTATTTGTCAACTTTTTTACTAAAACATCGCATACTCTTGTGTAAATTCCACTCGGTTTGGTTTGAACTTATTGATAGAAAATTGATGACATACATTTGTTCAAGTCTGAGGTACTCTTTCTGAACCGCTATCATCTTTGTATAAAAACAAAGCCAATGTTTTAGCGAGATTAAAATAATGTTTGCGCTTGATCAATTCAAACAATTGTAGAGTTAAACTCTACAAATAGATAAGGCGAAAAAACTGCCTTATCTATTAAACGATCTTCATATGTAAAACCAGTCTAAACAAAAATATGCAATTTTGCCTTTGTCCACCTAAAGTCACCTTACTTATTGAATAACCCTTGTCTTTGAATGAAACAGAAGAGAAAAGAAACAGAGCGTACGAAAGTCCCGAGGGAAAACCGGAAGAGACGAATCAAATAAATAGGAAGGGGTGGAGGAACCGGAAAGGAGAAGGAAGAGGCAAAATGGTTTCTTCCTAAAAATGAAAGGAAGTAACTGCTTTTATTAAACCAGTTACTTACTTCCTTTCATTTTTCAGAAGAAAAGAAAGACATTATATAAAGCGAGATAATTCATATCTTTCAAAATTGTATGCGGCCTTTTGAATCATATCATGTTTTTCTCGTCTGCTTGTCATCGGGTGATGAGAACCATCGCCTGACAAGATAATCGATCGCCGTCGACTTGCAAGCAAGAAGAGACATCTTCTAACAAAATGGCTGGCTTTATAGGGAAACGTCAAATGAGAAACCATATATATTTATATATTTTGACTTACATTCAAATGCAGAGAAGAATGAGAGGTGATATGATTGAGATTTTCAAGATAATTAATGCCATTTCTAACTATGGTGGGCATTTTTTTTTAGTATTTCTCCTAGATCTGGAAGGTTATTGTTAAGGCAATTTTCAAAAACTAAAATCTGTTAATCAGTTAAGTTTTTTTGCCAGATCAGATTAAGAACAGCAATAGCGTGGATCAGATTAAGATAAGGTTGGGTGAATTCAGAGAAAGTGGTAGGAGAGAGAAATTGAGGAGGCACTTTTAGGAGTTATCAAATGAAATATTTGACAGAATTTGATTTGGATATCGATACTGTACTAAAAGTTCAATCCTTTTTTTTAACAGTTGAATTGAGAAGATAGTTAAAGGGTAATTGCCCAAGGAGGCATTACAAACAAATAAATGATAATAAAAAGTCATTTTCCAAATAAAAATTATACACAAAGGTATTAAATTTGTTTAGAACTATTCTATTTGAAGGAAATGTTTATTTTTAGTCATAGAATGATACATATTTAAAAAAATCGAATCTTTTCAGAACAGAATTTTCGTAAGTACTCAGTTCCAATTACCACAAACGTTCAATTTCCACGATAAAAAACATGTAAAAATCAAAGATAGATCCATTGTCAAATAGATCGGTAAAATGTTAAATAATTTCATATGAAGCTGAATATTTTCAAAACACAGAAAAAAAGAATAAAAGATGACATTTTTATGCATATATATATATATATATATATATATATATATATGGTTCTTATAAAAACTTTAAATAAAAATCTTAAAATTAAAAGAGAAAATTCAATTAAATTTAATTGAAAAAGGTTTGAATATCAGACTATGTATATTTATAATTTCCAGGAATAATATGTTGAGCTCTTACCGAGGAGGTGATTCCTGTGAGGACTGTCTTATGACAACAGAACCGATACTTCTCTACCCACCCCATTAAAAGAGATTCCGATTAAATGGAGTTTTTATTCACCCATTTAAACATCTTTTTCCGCAAAAACATTAGTAGTTTTTTAAATTCTATCCTTTTTTAATAAATATGCAAATGAGCAATATCGATATTTGTTTGAGAGATTCCTATATATACGGTATTTAAATTAATTCTTGTATCATTAGAATCAAATAAGCCTAGTCAGTTTTAATGTTAATATAGTTAGGATAGATGGAAAAAAACGCCCGCATATATATATATATATATCTATCTATCTATATATATATATATATATATATATATATATATATATATATATATATATATATATATATATATATATATATATATATATATATAGTGCACGTGTGTGTGTGTGTAATCCATTGAGTTCGGATTAGATTATTTTACTAAGGAAAAGTGAGTTTGTACGTTTTATATATATATATATATATATATATGAGTAATATGTTAAGAAGGCAATTCAGAGTGCCGGTTAAGTGTAGTCCTGTTCGGATAACTAGTTATATGGAAACATTTTTTCAATTATGACCGAACAACAAAAATCCACGAGGGGAAGAACTCATAATTTTTATTTACACATATAAAAAATGTCTCCATTTCAATCAAAACTGTATTTCTTTTTCTCTATTAGTTTAAAATTTTCAACAAAATAAAACATAAAAATAAAATGACTTTAATGCAAGCCGTTTCATAGAAAACCAACGTCAGTAGGTAGTTCTTTTAAAAAAGTTTTCAGCGTCCAAAATTTGATTTAAAAAGACGGCCACTCTATACGTTTGTTTCGATTTGTAGTTTTACAATTACATTGCTTTTCAATATAATTTGTACACACTGCCTTCAGTGCGCAGTATCTAACAGCTCCACAATTGGATCAAGTACCACGATCACCAGGAGAAATCACTTCACAGTTTCGGCCCCTACCCCTCTACTGCTTCTCTGAAGTGGTGGCACCCCTCCACCAAGAGGTCGTATTGGTGTAAGCTACTTTTTTTGTCCAATACCCATCGTTTCTTTTTAATCAGATCCAGTATGATGCGATCTCTGCTGCTTCTTGTACGTCTGTCATGAAGTTTTTTTTTACCCCTGGGTTCGTACAATAAAAACGATTTTGCAGTATGTTCATTAGCTTTCGCTCAACATATCTTCGAGCTCCCACAGCCAAATGATAGTATTTAACATCCCATCCTTTTTCCTGGTATTCAGTCAGTAGGTCACCATATCTCTCATTCTTTCCGTCTTCTGGAATTGCAAAGTTATCCTCCCAGGGTACAGTCAGTTCCAACATAATTCTAACCTTCTTTTCCTCACTATAAGGTCTGGTCTATGCTGTGTAAGGACCAGTAAGAAGATCAAGGTATTCTGGAGGTCCACTGTCAAGTTATATCTTTCATTGGGTAAACTGCATCCTTGAATCACTTTTGTTCTAGCTCTATGAAAGTTCATCTTCTTAATTCTATTCTCTATTTTTGGTAGCTTTCCTTCATTTAACTTCTTTACTTTCTGATGTAACAACTTTTCTCCACGTGTACCAAACTTAGTGCTAAGTTGCAGAATATGCCTGAGAGTTCCCCTTTCCCCACATCTGCATTTGTCATCATTGTCTACTCTCCATCGAACAAAATTCACTGGGGAAGTATCAAAGTAAACACATCCATAAAGATTTAATTTAATATTGTTAACTTTAATATTAGAAAAGAGGATAGATTCAAATTCAAACTTAGTTGTAAATGTATAAAGAACGCTATCTTTTAAAAAGAATCAATATTAAACCAAATCTTTATGAACATATTTTATTTTGTTACTACATCTTAAATTTCAAAGTAGTTTTTAAAACTACAAATCAAATAATCGTATAGAATGACGTTTTGAAAAGAGAATTTGGGTCGGCTCTGAGAGTTTTTTTTTCACTTCACCTATTGATGCAAATGTTATTTTTGTTACCTTTACTTTTAAGGTAACAATTGAAAAAAAAAGCATCGCTGCGCTAATCGTTTTTATTATTACTTAACCTCATATTCTTAATGTTATTTTAAACTTTTCTTTCAAGTCAAAAATTGTACGCATGACTATATTCAAAATTATTTACGACCAGCAATATATCTCCATCCGGGCAACGCCGGGTGAATACCGCTAGTGTTAATCAAAGTTAAATTCTAGTTTTGTATATGAAATGTCTAAAGGGCAAGAGCTTTTAGAAGGATTGCGCAATTACTTGGGTTCGACCCAGTTTCCTTGTATCAAGTTTCCGTTCGCAGAGATCAGTTGCCCAAATCAGCATCTTTTGGATCTTTCGGATATTAAATGCAATTTATGTTTGGAATCTCTGGTTTCTCTTGGATTTCTTTTATGCTTTTTTTAGTTCCACTGTTAACTTACCATTTATCGAGATAAGGAATTGAATTTCTTTTTTTGCTTTTGGTTGTCGGGTTGGCCGGGTTTGCAGGGGGGAGTAATTCTTTGATCATTTTTATCTCGATTGGTGCGAAGAAGGGAGAGAAAAAAGAAGGTGGAGAAGGGACGGGGGAGGACGAATAAATAATATAGGAAGAAGAAAGTGAAGAAGCTGGAACAGGAGATGAAGATAAAGAAAAAGAGGAGGAAAAAAAGAAGGAATAGAAGAAAAGAAGCAAGAAGAAGACGAAGACAGAAGATAATACAAAGAAGAAAGAAAAGGGGACATTAAGGGGTAAAAATGATAAAAGGAAGAAAGAGACAAAGAAGGAGGAAGAAGAAAAAGGAGAAGAAGAAAGAAGAATAAAAAGAAGAAGAACAAGAAAAAAGAGAAGGGGGAGAAAAGGAAGAAGAAGAAGAAAAAGAAGAAGAAAGAGAAGGAGAAGAAGAAGAAGAAGAAGAAGAAGGAGGAGGAGGAGGAGGAGAAGAAAAGGAAGAAGAAGAAGGAGGAAAGAAGAAAAAGAAGATGAAGAAGAAAAAGAAGAAGAAGAAGAAGAAGAAGAAGAAGAAAGAAGAAAAAGAAGAAATGATTCAGAAGTTTGAAATAGAGGAACAAGATAAAGAAGAAATAGTAGTAGTCGTAGTAGTATTAGTAGTAGTCGTCGTCGTAGTAGTAGTAGTAGTAGTAGAGTATATTAGTAGAAAATGCATTCATGAAAATTAATGACAAAGTCTTCCCATATATAATAGATATATCCAACGCCTTGAACAAACAAAAGTAATGAGTTCAGAAAAAAAAAGTTTAGAAATGTTCAAAGGTCGAAGAAAATGCTGTGTTGTTAATTAGAGTTCAGGGGTCGAGACGAAGAAAGTGTTGCTACGTCCGTACGTACGTGGACTTGTGAGAGAGTTCATGAGATTAACAAGCTGTCGCTATATTTAGAAAATTGCCCGTGACTGACTTATGTTGTTTTGCCGAGATGCCGGTAGCAAGAGGCTGCGGAAGTGTTCGTTTGCGCCCTAAGAATATATGCGGCAGTTAGTAATATCGTGTTGTTGATGACATAGATTCCTGTTGCAAGTTTTGGATCTTATTGGCTCTGATTAGGGACCACGCACGTACGCTCGCTTATATAGTTAACACGAACAGATTTCCGGCTTTAGTAGGCGATTGGTTGAAGTCCGATATAGGAAACCAATCGAGATTGAGTATTTTGATCCAATCAGCACCAAGCTTTTCAACACAGTAAATATCGAATGCTTCAGAGATCGTTTCTCCAGCGCTGTTGTTGTTATTGTTGGAACAGGCGTTTCACAGAAGAAGAACAACAAAGAAGAAAAAGAAGAAGAAAAAAAGAAGAAAAAAAAGAAGAAAAGTTGAGTTTCTTTTTGCATTAAGTTATTAACAATTAAATAATGTTTGTATGATCACGTGGGCGCACATTTTTTCTTCATTCTATTCCTCTTCGTTTTTATGATCTTTTTCTTATTGTTAATCTTTCTTCTCTCCTCTTTTTATTCGTCTTTTATTTCTTCTTCTTTTACTTCTTCGCTTTCTTCATCTCCTGTTCCAGCACGCTGCCTCTCCTGTTTCTTAGACCGGGTCTTCGGGTAGCCTCCAAAAACGGTGGCAAACTGGTGGTGCGTCTCCAAACCTTTCTGTTACTAGGCAGATGCTCAATATGACATCCCCTCAGTGAAGATGGAAGGCGGCCCTTAATCTTCATTTCCGGCACTCCAACGCTTCGGTATCAAGCAGGCTGCTCACTGTACATGTCTATCTTGAGACGGCGGCGTTCTTTAATTCTGGACACGTGGCCAACGGCTACCTTTCTCTGGTACAAACATGACAAGTATGCAGACCCCTTTGTTCTAGGGGACCCTCATGTGAGTTTTGATTCGTCCGACTGAAGAACATTCTTTTCCATATACTCTGCACTCTGCATGTAGCCACACCACTCAAACCAGTATCCTATATCTTCATAAAGACCACTAGTCTCTCTCTCCTTCTTAGACAATGTGAAAAAAAAACATTCTCTAACCTAATAGGTCTCGCACTGTCTACCAATCTCCAGCTCCTGTCCCATCGCCGCATGTTTCATCCCTGTGTTTTTTTTTACAAGTACTTCCACGGAATTTGCTCCGATAAACATACTGCACTTGTACCTCCTCAACGTAAAAACCCTCGAACAACCCAATTAGCAGCAAAGTCATACCCCTTCACTGTATAGGTCTATAGATGCCGGAAAACTTTCTACTCTGAAAGCTTTTCTCCTCTGATCGCTTACTTAAGGATTTTTCTCTTTGCTCCTTGTTTCCCCGACTGTATCAACATGCATAAATTTAAATGTAATGTGAACAAACATCTTGCTGCAGAACTCACCACTTAGGATGCCCCCTATAAATCTGGTCCCTAATCCACTAGCCCCTTACGTCTCACTGGCAAAATGCTTTGTCTGGAGTAAACAAAAATTAAAAAAAAAGTAAAGAGAAACAACAAAAATCCATAGTTAAAACCTACCACGTGTTCTTGATTTCTTTGGTGACTTCCAATACCAGTATTACTACGACAACCTCTTCCACATTCATTGTAGCTCAAATTAGTTTGATATGTCACAGATTCTGACAGAATGATGCCAAACTTCTTATATCCATCTGTCGTGAATTTCTCATGATGGTTACGATTCCTGTCAAATGATGCCTTACCATTTTGCACTGACTTTCAAAGACTATTTTCAAATCTGAAGAAATTCCTCATTTTTAACCGAGTAATACATTTTATAGACGAGACCATTTGTGACTCCCTAGGACAGTATTTATTATATATATTATCAAATATATAATTTCTTAAATTTCACATAATCATGGTTTTACAAAAAAGTATTTACTTGAAAATTGATGCCGTCATAGAGAATGAATCGTAGCTTTTGGCAACTTTTGATATACTAAATATTTTTTGTAACATCATCCATTTTAAAGTGTATATATATATATATATATATATATATATATATATATATAGAGAGAGAGAGAGAGAGAGAGAGAGAGAGAGAGTAAGTTATGAAAACATATTTATGGCAATTAAGCTACATAGAGGCTCCCGCGTTTCATGCCCGGGGGAATCTTCAGACTAAAATGGAGATGAAACTCTGTGTAGCTTAATTGCCATAAAAATATTTTCATAGCTTACTACCTAGATCGACTTACGTATCGACCACTGTTGAAGTAAATACTGAAAATTGATACATAAAAAAATATATCTCTTTATAAAATTTTATGTGGATACATGAAATAGTTATATATATATATATATATATATATATATATATATATATATATATATGTTCATTTTTTAAAATTTGTCGATAAAGCAGCAGCAGCCGGCAGTTATGGCTACTGTTGCTTTCAAACCAACTTACATATTACGGCTGTTGTTTGCTTAGGGTTAGTGTTGGGTTAGGGTTAGGGTTAGGGTTTAGGGTTAACTCGTGTAGGCTGTTTTTGAATATTTGTTGATAAAGAAGCAGCAACCAGCAGTTACGGCTACTGCAGCTTTCAAACAAATTTAGATATAACGGCTGTTGTTGATCTTGAGTGAATTGGACTTGTGCACAGTCCACGAAGATCTGGTCTGCATGAAGTCCCCTTTTTTACCGTAGCAAGATAGCAGGTTTTTTTTTACCCCCGACAGAAAGCAAAAAGGCCCAGCGGTTGCATACCAAGTCGGGGAAGATTTAGCCCAGAACACATAAAAAAGTGTCGATTGCATATGTGAAGAAGCAACGTTTTTAATCTCACTCCAGGGATTTGTATTCTTTGTACACGCAGAGGTCGAAACGATAAGAAGACGATGTGTCCTAATCTTGACGCCTGCTGAATTTTCACTAGATCTCTGTTAGCCAGACGAAAACTAATAAATAAAGCAACGAATTGCGTTTTTTTTTGTTTTCATTTTCTCAAAGGCCAATGCCATTCATATTTGTCTCACACACAAAGCATATGTTGATATTTTACTGTAATATATATATATATATATATATATATATATATATATATATAGTAATCCAGGTAGTATAAAAATCCACAGGGTAGAAATCCAAAGGGAATCAAACCGGGCTTATAAAAGAGTGCTCAATAAAAATATAGAGCTGTATTATGAATGATTTTTTTATTCAAGCATGTACAAAGTCTGCTTCACTGGCATGTCGATGTTATCGATTTACAGCTATCAAGAGCTGAGGTCTCATCAGGCAGAAAGTTTTTTTTGTGATCCAACCCAGTCGATGAAATCCAGGAAGAATGGAGCTAAGCGAAAGGAAGGAGAAATAATAGTCATGTGACCAATTTAAAAAAAAATATATATTTAAAAATATATATATATATATATATATATATGAAGATAGCTAAACTTTGTAGGAGCTTAAAGTAGAATAAAATATGAAACTAAAAGTAAATATTGAGCTTAAACCACTTTACTATGGGTTCTATTTACTAAAGGTTTACTTTTAGTTTCATATTTTATTCTCTCGCCCCCCCCCTCTCTCTCTCTCTCTCTCTCTCTCTCTCTCTCTCTCTATATATATATATATATATATATATATATATATATATATATATATATATATATATAATCCCAGCAACCTACAATGTATACCATTATGTATGAAACCAGTTACAACATTTTAAAATGCTTAACGTAATACAATTTTATACTGGGACGCTAATTCTCGCATCGCGAAATTAAAATTGTTAACGTCTTTCCTGGAATAATGAGAGACATTTTTTTTATGTCTAACTGACTTAACGTGCGCGTTTCTCGGCTATCTTTTGAAATTTTCTTCTTTGCTCCAGCATTCTTGTTTATTTGCTTTTGTCACCTGAACATGATTCGACGAAGAACTAAAAAAATTCGTGATACACATGGAACATACATATTTTAAAAAATTCTAACACAAAAAGCACATTTAGATAATTGAAAAAATGAAAAAAAGTATGATTAAGCTGTTATTTTTTAAGAATGTTTGCGTATGGAAATAGAACGAAAGCACACACACACACACACACACACACACACACACACACACACACACACACACACACACACACACACACACACACACACACACACACACACATATATACATTGATCGGACCAAGCTTTGTCAAATATTTGTACTTGTGTGTTATTTATTCAAACAAATCACCCCTAAGAAGTCTTGAAATAAAGACAAAACGTTAATGAATACATACATAATATTTTTGGTTTTCCTTTTTTCATTTTCCATTACGTTATGATATTATTTCTATTTCTGGTCATCTATCTATCTATCTATCTATCTATCTATCTATCTATCTATCTATCTATCTATCTATCTATCTATCTATCTATCTATCTATCTATCTATCTCTCTCTATGTATATATATATATATATATATATATATATATATGTGTGTGTGTATGTGTGTGAGTGTGTGTGAGTGTGTGTGTGTGCTTTCGTTCTATTTCCATCCGCTCATGCAACTATTAGAAATCGTATAAACCTCGCCATAATAATAACTTATACAAGTCCGGCCTCGTTATTTAATATCCACCAATAAACCTCGACCCCCACTATCTCTTCACTGTTTTGCGTATCCATCAATCTGACTATATCAATTCTCCGTTTTCGCCTTCACCTGTGGGTGGGATTCGCCCCTCCACCCTTCTCCCGTCTCTGTGGGATATTCTCTTTCGCCAGGGTAACGAGAATCTGCCTTTCCACCGGTGTTGTCTTACATCGAGTTGCTTTCACCGGCAGAAGTTGCGTTTATAAACAATATCGTATTTCCATCAACATGTGAAACTACCGTGAACACGCGACACGGCAATTTATCCCAGTTCCATTTGTAGATACGTCCCAATATCTTTGTGAAATAGACCGTACGTTGGTCGGTCTATCACGTTTTAGTCTGAAACAACAGCATTTTCTTTGGTCTGTCATGCCTTTGGATGAACTTACATTTCCTTCGGTCGGCCACGCTTTAGTTTGAAATGACATTATTTACACGATTTAAATTATACCTCCGGTGTTTCTGACGCGGGTTTTAAAAATAAAGTTTGGTTTGGATGTGTATCGCGTGGTCAGCGCTTTTTAAAAAAAAATAAAATAAGCTGGTCATATCTTTAGAAACATTGTTTTCGTATGATATTGTTTATAGAAATTTGAAAACCACAACAATGTAATTTGAAATTTAAAAAATTTTTTAATATAAGGTTTAAGTTATAGCTCAATAGTGTAGATAGAACAAGAGCTCTAATTCAATTTAATGTTTTAAATGCAGGGAACAAATTTTCATAGATTCATCAAAAATACAGTTTTTATTAGCATACAATTGTTTCGGCCTTCCACATCACATACATTTTCGCGGTATACAGAATATACAAAATACCAACTTTTATTAGGCGGCTTAATCAGTGACTATAAAAAGTTTAGCCACTAGGCTGGAAAACTGAAGTCCATTCAGTATCCATTTATTTTCTATACTTCGTTTTTTTATTTTTATATATTACTAGCACATATATGCCCCCTCCGGTAATCTACGAGGATGATATCATAGTGAACGCACATATACTTAACTGATCCCCAAAAGAGGAGGTAATGACTGATAGGATGGTATCATGAAGAACGAATACTAACCGTCTCTCCAAAGTAGAAGTTAATGCCTGGGAGGATAATATCATGCCAACAGAAGAGACAATACACTTACTTCAGCCAAAGGAGAAGGTAATGCCTATGAGTATAGTATCATGGCAACAGAACAGTTAATACATTACCTCCCCCCAAAATGAACAAACGAAAAAACAAATGAGGAGGTAGTCCATGGGAAGATGGTATTATAACAATAAAACATATATTACATTACCCCTTTCCCCCAAAGGAGGATGTAACACTGATGAGGATTACCCCCATCCCTAAAAAGAGGTAATTCCTAGGCAAACGTTCTCATGACAACGGAATCGATACTACACTATCCACCCCCATTAAAAGATAGTACAACAACAGATTAAATAAGTTTTTTTTTGTCATTCATTTAAAAATGTCTAACGATAAAACATTATTTTTATAGTTCCTCGGCCTTTAGCTAAGATCAAAGTGTTGCCTCTGTTATCAGCGTAAGATCAACGAAACTATTGCTTATATATAAGAAAAATATAACAATTATAATTACAAATGTATATTACAGTATATTAATTTATTTGTTTATAAAATAAATATGTAAATTAAGAATACCAAAAGCCGTTAGTGAGTGCAGATACAGTATTTGAAAATGTTATTTCGGTTAATCGAATTATACATATATATATATATATATATATATATATATATATATATATATATATATATATATATATATATATATATATATATATATTTATATATATATATTTATATATATATATATATATATATATATATATATATATATATATATATATAAATTGTGCTCGAGATAAAATTGATAATTATTTTATATTCATTGCTTTCAGAACCATGTAAAATATTTAATAGCGGTAAAGTGCATCGGATAGCCGTTTCTGTGTACTATTCGTGGGTTTGAGAACTGGAGACCATGTACGACTTAAAATCAATTGAATATTGTAAGAGAGTTACTTCTATCATAATAATTCGCGCCGGATTAAAACATTCGGAAATTTTAGCTGAAGCTCAGTGCTATTTTAATACCTTGAAGACCGTGGTATCTATCCATCCATATCGTATGATTCCGATGATTTTATTGTCGGAATGAGTTTCCGCAATATCTTTCTAGTTAGAGTTCTTTCTAGAAAGAAATCGGGTACTTACGGGAGGGACCACGTGAAAGTTGCCACGTTCACTTAGGATGTTGGCAACCTTCACGTGGTCTTTCCTGTAAGTACTCGAGTTCTTTCTAGAAAGAACTCTGACTAGAAAGATATCGGGGTAACCGATATGTGAGCTGGAGAATTGCGATTTATATGTGGAAGCAATGGCCAACAGGATGGACCATTACAGAGGTTCTTACAGCGTCTGCACAAGTAAATTCTTCAAGAAGTTGCAAAATAAAAAAAATGTCCAGCAAGTTAGAGTGAATGCTTGAATTATAATGTTTAAATTTATTTATCTCATCGTTTTTTTTTTAAATTTAATTATTTATCTATTCAATATTGAATGACAAAATAAATATTTATTTATACATCGAGATTTAGCTATACATTTTTGTGCTTCGTTTCATGTTTGTGTATCTTGGCTTGAATAGGTTATAGACGACTATTGCGTATTTGAAATGTACCAAAACGCACGCTGGCAATTAAAACTATTATATATGACGAACGAGGAAAAAGGATAAGATGCCTGTTATTAATGATTGGGAATGAGTCGCGATTTAGCAAGTGCTAAATTCACCAAAAGGGTGTTGTGGAGGAAAGAAAAACACATGGTTAACGAACAAAAAACATTTATATATTTACAAATTTACACTTGTATGAAAGATAGATATTTGAAGTGAGTAAATTGTTCGCAATGTGGAAGAAGATCAGAGTGTACAAAAGTGTTTGTGCCTAAATGATTGTTTACTGTTAGTGTGAGTATGCGTGTGTGCATCATTGTCAGTGTGTGAATATGTGTGTTAGTTCAGAACATATTGTGCGTATGCGGCCTTTCTCAGTGTGTATATATGTGTGTGAGTTCAGAAGATGTTATGCGTATGCGACCTTTGTCAGTATGTGAATACGTCTGTGAGTTTCGAAGATATCGTGTGTATGCGGCTTTTGTTAGTGTGTAGATACGTATGTGAGTTCAGAAAATATTGTGTGCGTATGCGGTCTTTGTAAGTGTGTGAATACGTATGTGAGTTCAGAAGATATTGTGTGTGTATGCGGTCTTTGTAAGTGTGTGAATACGTATGTGAGTTCAGAAGATATTGTGTGTATGCGGCCTTTGTCAGTGTGTGAATACGTATGTGAGTTCAGAAGATATTGTGTGTATGCGGCCTTTGCCAGTGTGTGAATACGTATGTGAGTTCAGAAGATATTGTGTGTGTATGCGGCCTTTGTAAGTGTGTGAATACGTATGTGAGTTCAGAAAATATTGTGTGCGTATGCGGCCTTTGTAAGTGTGTGAATACGTATGTGAGTTCAGAAAATATTGTGTGTATGCGGCCTTTGTCAGTGTGTGAATACGTATGTGAGTTCAGAAGATATTGTGTGTGTATGCGGCCTTTGTAAGTGTGTGAATACGTATGTGTGTTCAGAAGATATTGTGTGTGTATGCGGCCTTTGTGAGTGTGTGAATACGTATGTAAGTTCAGAAGATATTGTGTGTATGCGGTTTTTGTCAGTGTGTAGATACGTATGTGAGTTCAGAAGATATTGTGTGTGTATGCGGCCTTTGTCAGTGTGTGAATACGTATGTGAGTTCAGAAGATATTGTGTGTGTATGCGGCCTTTGTGAGTGTGTGAATACGTATGTGAGTTCAGAAGATATTGTGTGTATGCGGCCTTTGTGAGTGTGTGAATACGTATGTGAGTTCAGAAGATATTGTGTGTGTATGCGGCCTTTGTCAGTGTGTGAATACGTATGTGAGTTCAGAAGATATTGTGTGTGTATGCGGCCTTTGTGAGTGTGTGAATACGTATGTAAGTTCAGAAGATATTGTGTGTATGCGGCTTTTGTCAGTGTGTGAATACGTATGTGAGTTCAGAAGATATTGTGTGTATGCGGCTTTTGTCAGTGTGTGAATATGTGTCTTTATTTTCGAATGTTCTCTTATGATAAGCATATCTTTCTTTGAACACGTGTATAAATGTTTGGTTCATGATTAATATTGTTACTTACAGTTAATATTACTTCATCAGTTAAGCGTTTATTCATAAATGAGAGAATGTTTTTGATTCTACAATTGCATAAATTGGTATTTTCATTATATATATAATTATAATATAATTATTCATTGAAGCATTACCACAACTATAACTGTTAATATTACTATTATCATTATACTTATAGTTGTTATGGGAGATGACGGTGTATTGATTTAAGATTGTACTTTTTCAGTCGACGGGACGACATAATTTGATTTTGGAACAATTCATTTTAAAATGGGTAAAGTCGGAATTTTGTTACCTTAGTGACATTAGATTAATCACCAATAAACATAAGAGGATCTCATTTTTATTAATTCGTGTGAAAGGTGATGACGTACGTATGAACATGAAGTGGATAAGCGTATTATTATATAGATTACTATTATTAGTTTTAATAGTAGTAGTAGTAGTAGTAGTAGTAGTAGTAGTAGTAGTAGTCACATAATTTTGACTATCATTTGACGTACCCGGTGTCTCAGAGAACTTCATGCCAAATTTGGTGCAATTCTTCCTAGTACGTTGGCAGCAAAAATAAAAGCAACAGACAAACAGACAGACAACAATTATGATGTAAATTATGATATGACCTGATGTCGAGCCTAACGACCACTCTTGGTGGCTTTTAAACGAGTCAAAATTAAAAGTAAAGTTTAGGCTAGAATTAATAAAGAGAGTATTCTCTTTTCGAAAAGACACGAACAAAATTAAAAGTAAAGTTTAGGCTAGAATTAATAAAGCGAGTATTCTCTTTTCGAAAAGACACGAACAAAATTAAAAGCGGATGTTTAATGAATAAAGTCGTAGTTTAAGTGACGTTAAAAAAAGAAAGAAGATCCGAGAACAAGTGATTGTTGAGAAAGTTTGATGGACTTATCTTTTCGTAGAAGAGGATGGGCCGTCAGTTTTTATTAATTATCTTTTTCCCTCTTAGAATGAAGCCGTGTCTGTTCTCTTAAGTGTTTGTCACGTGGCGGCCTCGTCCAACTAACCGTTGACCAGATTTCACCAGCATCCGCCTGCGTCCTATGACGTCAAAGCTGCGGCGTTTCCGGCGCGTAAACTTTAGGCTCTTCCGTGAAAGTTTGTAAGGTCGGCCGCTAAAAGCGCGCGAACGGGTAAAACCGTAACACAAAAAACAAGGAGGAAAACACCTAAGAAAGAGAGCAAATTGCAAACAATAGTAAAAAAGATGTTTAAGTAAGTATCAACCCGCTCCCCACCGCAGTAAGGTTAGATATCAACTAGTTAGCCGAAAGCGAACTGATCCACATTTATTGGTCGGAGCGCCTCAGGCGACCGTATATGGTCTCTCCCTGTTAGACAAGGTCCAAAAAAGAGTCGCCAACTTAATAAGCCCCTCACTTTCCACCAAGCTCCAACCACAGTCCCATCGCCGCAATGTTGCATCCTTGTGCCTGTTTTACAAATACTTCAATGGAATGTGCTCCGATGAACTGGCTGCTCTAGTACCCCCTCGACGTAAATACACTCGACCAACCGGACAATCAGCCAAATCCCATCCATTCACTATGGAGATCCCCAGATACCGGAGAGCTTTCTACTCCAATAGCTTCTTTCCTCGTGTTGCCGGCCCCTGGAACTCCCTCCCTGCTAAAATATTCCTTAGTTATGGGGTTCAGTAATGTTTGAAAAAAATAACAAGAAATTTAAATTCGTAATTTGTAATTAACTATCTATCATTTATCTATCTATATATTTCTCTCGCCCTCTCTCAATGTGTGTTGATTCGACCATTCTCCAATAGTTTTAATGTCTCTATGAACATTTAGAGAAAGAGTGAATCTCTCTTTGCAGCTAATTTACATAGTGTGTTCGCACACACCGTGAGCACGTATGTAAATTAGATAGCAAAATAAAAAGAATTCTTGATTTCTATATCCATAAGGAGACTTTTTTACTTTTAGTTAGGTAAGAAGATTTTTTTAACAGATATTTAACAGTTTATGGATTTTTAAATAAAATCAAAATTGCACAAATTATGGTAGAAGTTTTGACCCAACGAATCACGGATAGTCTGGTAAAACGTTCATTTCATAATTACATTTTCATGTTGATCTCTTTTTCGTAAAAGTAATGTCGGGGTATTTATATCAATCAACGGGCGATTGTCAAGAATTTTCAACAGGAAAAAAGGGGGAAGAAACAAAAGCAAATAATCAACAAATAACTGTTACCAAACGTAATAAATTTTTTTCTACCTATCCGCCTAATTGTTTTTATGTTTTAAAGTATTTCAAAGCGCTTATATTTCTATTTCATTTTTCCCCAAAATACGATGTTGTTAGTCGTAGATTCCGCAATGACTGCATTTTTTGCTGGAAATAATCGAAGCTTGAGTGGTGTGTCTTTCGTAGTTTGGGATAAAAAACAAAAACAAACAAACAAATATACAACAAGTAACTGTTTCAAACGCAATAAAATGTACTTCTCTGCCTATTTGAAATGAGAAACTTACGAACAAAAAAGGTAGACTTCGGTGATTTCCGGAAAGTGGAAGCTGACATTTTTGCTTTTGCTTGTAATCAGATCGTAGTTTAGGGAAAACTTAAATGTAAATAAAAACGCTAAAAAATATTTTAAAACACCAACAAATTTGGCAGGTAGGTAGAAAAGTAACTTTTATTGCTTTTGGTAATAGTTATTTGTTGACTATTTTTTATTGTTCGCCTCTTTTTTGTTTTCTGGTGGAAATTCTAGACAATCGCCGATCTACGAGTAGATTTTTTAGATCTCAGGTCAGTCTTACTTAGTAGAATGAACGAATTGTGAAGCCGTTAAGCTAAAACAAAATAAACCGTTTTGTATCTTGGCGGGAATTCACAGAAAAAGAGGGACCATCTCGTACAGTAAACACCAATAATATTGGCATGAAAGGCTCGTCTGTAATCGGATAAGCTGCATATTTACAGGCGGATCTTTTCGTTTGTTCGTTACAAAAACGAACTATGACGAATTAATTAAAAGGAATAAGAGACAGGAAGAGAGAGAGAGAGAGAGAGAGAGAGAGAGAGAGAGAGAGAGGGGGAGATGGAGAGAGAGAGAGAGATGGAGAGAGAGGGGGAGATGGAGAGAGAGAGAGATGGAGAGAGAGAGAGAGAGAGATGGAGAGAGAGGGGGAGATGGAGAGAGAGAGAGAGATGGAGAGAGAGGGGGAGATGGAGAGAGAGAGAGATGGAGAGAGAGGGGGAGATGGAGAGAGAGAGATGGAGAGAGGGGGAGATGGAGAGAGAGAGATGGATAGAGAGAGAGAGAGAGAGATGGAGAGAGAGAGAGGGGGGGGGAGAGAGAGAGATTGAGAGACAGAGACAGTAAATATCAAATTTATTTTGTGGACAAACTGTTCGAAGACCTAAGCCAGCGTTCTTAAATGTATCCACGCCCCCTTACAAGAGGTTGTGACCGTCGACTGGTCTTGTTACGCGTCAGTTTGAAATGGCATTTCCGACTGTCTGTCACGCTTATATGTGAAATAACATTTTCGTGATACTGTCACGTTAAAGTTTGAAATTGTATTTTTGTAGGTCTGTCACGCTTAATTTTAGATAGAATTTTCGTTCAATTTCAAATAGAATTTTCATCGCTAAACGCGTAGATTGAATAGACTTATCTTAAGAAAATTTGTTGAGAGTTAGTGGGTGCAATAGACAAAGCAAGACAACACAGAGGGAGAAATAGACAAAGATGGGTTTCTGTTTACTGGCCTCCACACGAGGGCAAAGTAAGGCACAAGGTCGGTTTTTAATATAGGTAAAATCCAGCTCCCCCTAAAGGAGCCCTGTGAATTGGAACAAAAATAAAAAGTGCCTCGGTCTAGAAGGGCGTCTCTTCATTGACCGAGGACAGAATAATCAAAGTGTGACATCAGAACAGATACTCCATTTTGTTCCTAGCTAAAAGGCCAACATTGTCTGTTGGGTTTTTACGGCATGTGAACCGTCGCCGGTCCCTATTTACTTCCCCCCCCCCAAGGACAGAGTTAAACCCAAAGTCGGTTTTTAATATAGGGAACATCCAGCTCCCCCCAAAAGGAGCACTCTGTATTGGGGAAAAAATAAAAATTACCTCAGTCGAGATGAATTTCTCCTTCACTGATCGAGAATAGAAAAGATGAAGTTTAGTATCAAAACATATATGAATGGAATTTGAGTGTCAATAAGCCCCTACAGGATTCCAGTGCTCTCCATGCCCTTCCAGTAAGGGTCTTGATGGTGCTCTCTCTGATCGGTCATTCCATCATCCTTCATCCTTCACGACCATTTTCTGTGACACCAACCAATGCTGGTGTCACCAATTGTTTTGGTTTTATCTACCCTGGTAGTGTCGATTTCCTTGGTTTTGTGTAACGTTCTGTTTCTAGTTGTATTTATGCCGTGTTATTCTATTAAGGTGTCAACTGGTCATGTGGGTTGCTTTCCGCACTCAATAATTTATTATTTACTCACTTGGAGTTTTCACACAAGTCATTATTAGTTATTGCTCTCTGTTCCCGAGTGACAACAAGTCTTCTTAGATTTCACACATTCTCCATCTATTTCGATAACCGTTGCAAATTATTTTGCTTTATCACAACATCCGTTTACCATTGATTTCTAGATAGCAACGACCGTTGGTCTTCTCTGGAATTTGAGGGAGAATAAGCCCCTCCAATGTTCCAGTAGTCTCAACGCTCATCCAGTGGAGGTCTGGTTGGTGCTCTTTTTTCTCGGTGTTTCGATCCTCTTTTATCTTTTACAACAGTTTTGTGTAGTCTCAGCCAAAGCTGATGCCATCGCATGTGTTTGTTTTCATTCTTTCCACTTATCTATAGCTGTTAAGCCATCGTTGGTTATGTGGGTTGGTTTCCGCATTTAACGATTTTCCGTAATATTTCGACTGTTGTCATAATTAATATTCGTTGTATGGTCGCAATCTATATTATTTCAGGGGTATATTTTTTGTAAGTCATCTCTGTAACCGCTTCCCTACCTATTGCACTCTTGAAGAGATTACTTTTTGGAGAGCTTGTTTATGGTCCAGGTGATTGAACGCTGATGGTGGTGTCTCTTTCAGGTTTTATTTGTCTTGAAGTGATACTACATTCCTATTCCTTTTTATTATCATGATAAACTCATCCCATCAAGTGGCGTCATGCCTTGTCTTGAGCGACTTCCAGGTCAAAAATAAATTTTCCTTTTTATTCCAATTTCTCCTTGTCTGTTTTCAATTTTTATCGGGACCGTGCCCAGTGCTCCTAAAATTATTGGTATTACAGTGATTTTTCATGGTATATATTCCTTTCAGTTCTCTGTCAATTTCCATGTATTTACTTCGTGTTTCTGCCTCCTTGGTCTTCACTCTGTAAACTGCTGGGACGGCGAAATCTACAACTTGGCAGGTTTTTTCCTTTTTTTTACTATTATAACGTCCGGTCTCCTTGCTTTGATGAGTTTGTCTGTTTATATTTCCGTGTCCCAGATGATTTTTGTTATTATTATTATGTACTGACTAGGAGTTCTCACTCAGGTCATCATCAGTAATTGCTCACTGATAATAACCGCTGGTGTTTCCTGGAGTCTGAGTGACAACAAGTCTCCTTAGAGTTCCAGTACTTTCCACCTCTTTCGGTAACCACTGCAAATCACTTTGTGTTATCGCAACAGCCGCATACCATTTATTTTTCGCTGGCAGCGACCATTGATCTTCCATGGAATTTGTGTGGCAATAAGCCTCCCCAAGGTCCGAGTACTCTTTCCATACTTCAGTTGAGGTATGGTTACTGCTCTCCCCACTCGATCTTTCCATCCTCCTTGACACTTCACGAATATCTTGTGTGGTATCAGCCGAGGTTGATGCCATTTTTATTGGAGGGAGGGGCAATTTATAAGATTTCGTGCAGTTTCAGTTCCCTCGGTTTTACTTGGTGTTCCGTCCATGTTTTATTTCGGGGGGGGGGGTCAATTTATAAGAATTGTTGCAGGTACAGTTGCCTCGGGTTCACTTGATGTTTTGTCCATATTTTTGTTTTATTTCTGTTGCAATTTCACAGTGTCTGGTAAGTGTACATAGTTTATGTGAGTGGGTTTCTGCACTCGAGGATTTTCCTAAAGATTTAAGCTGTTTTCATGATTATTATGTTTACTAACTAGGCGTTCTCACACAGGCCGTCATCAGTGATTGCTCGCTTATATGTTCCCTGGAGTATGAGTGACAACAAGTCTCCACATATTTTCAGCGCTTTCCACTTCTCTCGATGACTACTGCAAATGAAGTTTCTATCCTCCTTGACCATTCACGACTGTTTTGTGTGGTATCACCCAGGGGCTGGTGCCATTACTTTATTTTTTATTGATTTAATATTTTTTTTTGGGGGGGGGTGGGAGTGGTGGTGGTAGTTTATGAAATTTCTTGCTGTTTTTGTTCCTTGGATTCTTGTGGTGTTCTTTATGTGATTTTGTTTTCTTTCTATTGCGCCTTCGTAGCTTATGTGGGAAGGTTTCCGCATTCAAGGATTTTCCATAAGATGTCAGCTGTTTTTATCATTGCCGCCCGTTGTATCGTCTCAGTCTTCCCTTTGATTCCAATTTCCTCCAGTCTTTTTTTCCGTATTCTTCGGGACTGTTCCTAGTGCTATTACGATTATTGGTATTATATTTACTTTCTACATACTCCATATCCCTTTCAATTCTCTGGCGACTTCAGTGTATTTGCTTCGTTTTTCTGTCTTCTTGGTCTTCACCCTGTGGTCGGCTGGGACGGCAAAATGTACGATTTGGCAAGATTTTTCTTTCTTGTTGACTATTATGACATCCGGTCTCCCTGCTTGTATTAGTTTATCCGATTGTATATCTATATCCAGATGATTTTGTGTTTTTCGTGTTCGAGTACTGTTTCTGATTTATGTTTGTACCTTTTGCCTAAGTGTCAAAAATGCATTTGTTTGCATAACTCCCAATGTACTGCTCTTCTCACGAAGACATGCTTACTTTTGTATTCTTTTAGCTTTAATGTAGTTGGTCCTAATCGCATTGTTTTGTGCAGCCATCAGTAGGGAATCAGTTTCTCTGTTCAGGTGTCCTTTTCTCAGCCATGCCCAACTATTTTCGTGCGTTTCTTCTTTTGTCAGTCTTATGTAGTCCATGTAGTTGTTTTTCCTCCATCTTTTTTTCTTGTCTGTTTGTTTCTAGGTTTAATGTTTCCCGAGTTGTTCATTGGGACGGTGTATCTTTCTGTGTTCTGGTTTATGTATTTCTCCAGCTTTTTGTAATGGCGTCCACTCAGTCTTCTATAATTACCAGTCCTCTTCCACCTTCATTTATATTCACGTAGAGTCTGTCTGTATCGTCTATTGGATGTAGTGCGTTGTGCATGGTCATTAATTTTCTAGTCCTCTGGTCAAGGTGCCTGAGTTCTTCTTTTGTCCAGCTCATGAATGGTCCAGAGTATCTTATTAGTGATACAGCCCAGGTATTTCTTCTTCTTCTTCTTCTTCTTCTTCTTCTTCTTCTTCTTCTTCTTCTTCTTCTTGCTTAAAATTTTCACTTGAGGGCTTATACATTATATAAGCTACTTATGTTTGCTTTTCTACCTTTGTTTTTATTGTCGTATATTGCATTAGCATTTAATTATATTTAATATATTGCATGGCTATGTCTCGCTCACGACTTAAACAACAGACTAGGCCCCCTCTTCCACAGATACATTTCGTGAATTGGAAACATTTCCATGACAGGTGCTCGTCTGAGCTCCAATTTCTTGATCTTTCTTGTAAAACATACAAAGCAATAACAAGGCTTGCTACCATAACTTCAAAGAACTTTTCTTTTTTACTTCCTAACATAAAGCGGAATTTCTATTGACCGTTTCTTTCCAAGAACTTCCCATCTGTGAAATATATTTGCACAAAAATAGCCTATGATCAAATAGAATCTCCATGAACATGGTTTCTTTCCAAGAATTTCACATCTTAGGAACACGGTACTACGGGATTGCTTTCCGTTAGGGCTACAACATGGCCATCTTCAAATCCAATGCTATAAATAATTGTCATAAACCGTCTTTATTCACTACATTTATCATTGTCAATCCTCTCATAATATTATTCATCATTCAATTGTCAATCTATCCATTTCCTTGAGTGGCTTTTAGCGTTGATAAGTGGTGACTCATTAGTATATATATAAAATAACCACCCAGTAAGCAGAGGAGAAACGTTCTCATATAAAAGAAGACATTGTGAAAATCGCAGTTGGCGTTTCTATGTTAACGGTAGCCATCTTGAAATGTTCTGATGTTGTTATTGGTGTGGAAATTTGAGGGTTTGTTTAATGGATAGATCTCCCAAGCGCAGGCCAATCTTACCCAGTTAAGAGTGTTGACGAATGGTGAAGCCGCAAAGCTGAAAAATAAATGTTTTTATATCACGGGAGTACACAGAACAAAGGGACCACCTCGTAAAGCAAACGTAGATTGTATTGACATAAAAGAGCCCTCTGTAATCGTCTAAGCAGTACCTTTACAAGGGGATCATTTCGTTTGTTCCTCACCGAAAACAATGAGATGATGAGTTAAAAGGAAATAGAGTGAAGGGTATTGTAAATAAATAAGAAAGAGACTGATAGAGGGTAAGAGAGATAGATAGAGAGAGATAGATAGATAGAGATAGATAGATAGATAGAGAGAGAGAGAGATAGAGAGGGTAAGACAGTTTGGGGGAGAAAGACAGAAGTTAGAGAGACAACACAGTGAGAAATAGGGGTAGAGATAGAAAGAAAGGAAGAAAGAAAGAGTAACAGAGATTGTGTGTGTGAGAGAGAAAGAGAGAAATAGTAAGAGAGAGAGAGAGAGAGATGGAGAGAGAGAGAGAGAGAGAGAGAGAGAGAGAGAGAGAGAGTAAGCCAGCGTTCTTAAATGTTTCAACGCCCCCTTACGAGAGGTTGTGACCGTCGGGTGGTCTGCTACGCTTCAGTTTCAAATGGCATTTTCGACTGTCTGTCACGCTTATATTTGAAATAACATTTTCGTAAGTCTGTCACGCTTATATTCGAAATAACATTTTCAACTGTCTGTCACGCTTATATTTGAAATAACATTTTCGTAAGTCTGTCACGCTTATATTTGAAATAACATTTTTGTAAGTCTGTCACGCTTAAGTTTGAAATTGTATTTCTGTAGGACTGCCACCCTTAGTTTTGGATAGAACTTTCGTTGATCCGTCACGCTTCAATATGAAATAGCATTAAACGCGCAGATTGAATGGACTTATACGCGTTATTCACATCACCGTTTGCATTGTTTTTACGCGAGCAAACGTTACAAGTTACATCCTGTCTCAATTCTTCGGGGCTTGATATGAAGCCTTACTAGAAACAGTGTGAAGATTTCATGAACAGATTAAGACACCCGGTTTTAGGGCTGGGATAAAAGTGTAGTGTCTGTCATGTTCTAACTCAGAGTAGGAGAAAAGTGTAGTATCTGTTCCGATGGATACTGAACCCCATAGACTGGTATTGTCTTGGCCTTCGGGGTCTTGATTTACGCCGGTCTATGGGTCTGTCCTGTGCAGTTCTAGGAGGTCCACCCTCCCAAGCTTCGCCTCCCCTCTTTGGGGAGGAGTAAGTTTATTGCTTACTGCCTGAGGCGCCCCTACCGGGGAATGCCGACGGGGCTGCCAAGCCATTTTTTAAACCCCACTTTCCCGACCCGACCTTGGGTCACATCTTACTTGTGGGAGTAAGATAAAAACTGGCCTTGTGCCTAACTCCTGGAGAGGAGTAAATCAATACTCAGAGTAGGAGAAATATTTCTCAACTGAGTTAATTTTTATTTTTGTTCAAACTCCAAATTGACCATTTTTAAAAAGCTGGGTTTCCACCTTACGTGGCGGTCCCTGCATTACAAAAAAAACCTCCCAAAAACTTGTGTTCAAATTTGTAAGTGTCTTTTTAGGAGATGTTTCTATTTTTAATGGATTCAGCTTTAAGGAGATCGCAGATGTATGGGTGTGTTTGAATTTTATTCTATTCTGCTAGTCTTGTGATATTTTGGTATATAAGTTCGATTCCGACTTTTCTTTTTCTTTGGGGGTGGATTGTGTTATATTTTGGTTAGTGGTTAGGGTTAGGGTTAAAATTAGGGTTACGGTTAGGGTTAGGATTAGGGTTAAGGTTATGGTTAGGGTTAGGGTTAAGGTTAGGGTTAAAATTAGGGTTACGGTTATGGTTAGGGTTAGGGTTAAGGTAAGGGTTAAGGTTAGGGTTAAGGTTAGGGTAAGGTTATGGTTAGGGTTAGGGTTAAGGTAAGGGTTAAGGTTAGGGTAAGGGTTGGAACTGAGACCTAGTAATTCTTTTTGGCGTAGACTTAATTTGATTTCAGATAGATTTATGTAGTGTTCTCTATGATCGGGGAGATAAATATTTCCTTTGTATAATCGATTAAGTTTATTTAAAATAATTTCTTAATGTTCGAGGTGGTATTGTGTGCTAAGGTGTGAGATACATTCCTGGAGTTGGTCTGTCTTCTCAGATTGTAGTCTGTATTTGATGTTAAAAATTCCTTTCGTGAGTTCTTCAATTTTCAATTTTATGGCTTGTATCTCACGTTCGATTAGATTGAACTTATAATTGATGGTATTATGTTCATTTTTGCTGTAGGATCATATAGTCGAAAATGTGTATATTGGACAGCACTTCTGTTTAACCAAACGTATATATATATATATATATATATATAAATTAGCAAAAATACTTTGGGCAGCAATTAATGAAGCTGCAGTCTTCTTTACAGAAAATCAAAGAAATAATTTTGATTTCTCATTTTGGTAATTTGGATAAAAAACAACAGAAGGATGACGGTCATGGTGTTATTTGATATATTTGAATGTTGAGGAAATTTACTGTGCATGAACATAGTCAAATTGTATTATGTATGAAAGAAAGAAACAAAAAGTAATTTTATATGGATTTTTCGATATTCAAAGTCGAAGTATTTGATTTTGTATAAGGATGAACATTAATTCCCCATTAAAAACTGATTATATAATGAAAACGTCCATTGGTCAAATAAAACAATTATATATTACTAAGTAATTAGAAATTGTTACTTTGTGATTTTCGCCTTCATTATTAAAGACAGAAAAAAGACTTAGTGAATATTAAAAATTTTTTTTTTTTTATAATTTAGCTCACTATATATATATATATATATATATATATATATATATATATATATATATATATATATATATATATATATATATATAATTCCCATATGTCTCCGTTTAAGCGTCAACAGAAAATTGAGTGAAAAGATAAACATACTTCACAAACATTAACAAAATTTATAACAGAAAAACATTAAACATATATCATGTTAGTTCCACAATTAGTTAATATACTACTACTACTACTACTACTACTACTACTACTACTACTACTACTACTACTACTACTGCTAATAATGATAATAAAATAGTAATATTAGTAAAGATCAGAGAATAATCTGATCGTAATAAAACTTTCAATAGTAATATAAAGTAATTAAAAAATGCAGTTATTTTAGGTTACTAAATTACTCTATTCATTTCATGGACGAAAAAAATTAAATTGAATTAAATTAAATTAATAAATTAAATATAATAAAATTATTGAATTATAATATTAAATTATAATAAATTAATAAATAAGAATTGAATAAATTAATAAATTAAAACAATAATAAATTAAAACAAAAAAAATAAATTGAATTAAATTAATAAAATGAAATATAATTAAATTATTAAATTGTAATATTAAATTATAATAAATTAATAAATAAGAATTGAATAAATTAATGAATTAAAACATTAATAAATTAAAACAAAAAAAATAAATTGAATTAAATTAAATTAATAAAATTAAATATAATTAAATTATTACATTGTAATATTAAATTATTATAAATTAATGAATACTAATTAAATTGAATTAATGAATTAAAACATTAATAAATTAAAACAAACTAAATAAATTAAATTAAATTAATAAATTAAATATAATTAAATCATTAAATTGTAATATTAAATTATAATAAATTAATGAATAATAATTAAATTGAATTAATGAATTAACACATTAATACATTAAAACAAATAAATTAAATTTAATCTAATTAGATTAGAACATTAATAAAATTAATTAATTAAATTAAAACATTTATAAATTAATAACGCACATATTGATTCTCATAAAACTCAATAAAATTATCGGCGAATATAAACTAGGTTATCTCTCTCTCTCTCTCTCTCTCTCTCTCTCTATATATATATATATATATATATATATATATATATATATATATATCGAAATGTCAAAACACATAAACTTAACTATCCCCTCCGGCTCATTATATCTCAACTCCCCACACCCATACACAAAATAGCAAAAACCCTCAACAAATTAATCACACCATATTTACCCACTAGCTACAGAGTAAAATCCTCAGAACAATTGCTCGATACACTCCATTCCGTACAACCTAACGATAAACTATTAGCTTCTCTGGACGTTGAGAATCTTTTTAAAGATGTCCCAATACACGTAACTATTAACATAAACCCAGTTCGATGGGCCCATTGTTCTCTAAATTGTACATTTCTAATCTGGAAACTAAACCGTTAATAGTATTTCTCAATCGTCCATATATATACGTTACGTATGTCGACGACATCCGCCTATTAACAGCAAAGTTAGCTAAATTAACGTTAATCAAAATACATTTAAATAGTCACTCTGTATTAAATTTCACACACGAAATAAACACCAATAATAAAATTCTCTTCCTCGACATAGAAATAGAAGCGGATACAGATAAGCTCATTACCTATCCGCACAAAAATGTACAAGTAAAGTAAAAACAGTTATTACGAGATACAAATCAGTTATTACGAGACTACAATCAGTAATTACGATATTAAAATCAGTAAATAGGAGACTAAAATCAGTTATTAGGTAAAAATCACTGTTTGCGAGACTAAAATCAGTTATTACGAGATTAAAATTAGTTATTACGAGATTAAAATCAGTTATTACGAGATTAAAATCAGTAACTACGAGATAAAAATCATTTATTACGAGACTAAACTCAGTAATTACGGGATTAAAATCAGTTATTACGAGATTTAAATCAGTTATTGCATGATTAAAATAAGTAATTACGAAATTAAAATAATTAATTACGAGATTAAAATCATTTATTTCGAGATTTAAATCAGTAAGTACGAGATTAAAATCAGTTATTACGAGACTATAATCAGTAATTACGATATTTAAATCAGTTATTACGAGATTAAAATCAGTAAAATTAGTTATTACGAGATTAAAATCAGTTATTATGAGACTAAAAACAGTAATTACGATATTAAAATCAGCAAATGAGAGACTTAAATCAGTTATGAGATTAAAATCACTGTTTGCGAGACTAAAATCAGTTATTTCGTGATTAAAATAACTAATTACGAGACTAAAATCAATTATAACGAGATTAAAATCAGTTATTACGAGATTACAATCAGTTATTACGAGACTAAAATTAGTTATTACGTGATTAAAATAAGTAATACGAGACTAAAATCAGTTATTATGAGATTAAAATCAGTTATTACGAGATTTGAATAAGTAATTACGAGACTAAAATCAGTTATTACGAGATTAAAATAAGTTATTACGAGATTTAAATAAGTAATGACGAGATTAAAATCAGTAATTACGAGATTAAATTCAGTTATTACGAAACTAAAATCAGTAATTACAGGATTTAAGTTAGTTATTACGAGATTAAAATCAGTAACTACGAGATTAAAATCAGTTATTACGAGATTTTAATAAGTAATTACGATATTAAAATCAGTAAATGAGAGACTAAAATCAGTTATTAGATTAAAATCTCTGTTTGCGAGACTAAAATCAGTTATTACGTGATTTAAATAAGTAATTACGAGACTAAAATCAGTTATTACGAGATTAAAATCAGTTATTACAAGATTTAAATAAGTAATTACGAGACTATAATCAGTTATTACGAGATTGAAATCAGTTATTACGAGATTTAAATGAATAATTACGAGACTAAAATCAGTAATTACGAGATTGAAATCAGTTATTACAAGATTAAAATCAGTAATTACCAGATTTACATAAGTTATAACGAGATTAAAATGAGTAATTACGAGATCAAAATCAGTTATTACGAGACTAAACTCAGTAATTACGGGACTAAAATAAGTTATTACGAGATTTAAATCAGTTATTTCGAGACTAAAATTAGTTATTACGTGATTAAAATAAGTAATTACGAGACTAAAATCAGTTATTACGAGATTAAAATCAGTAATTACGAGATTAAAATCAGTTATTACGAGATTTTAATAAGTAATTACGATATTAAAATCAGTAAATGAGAGACTAAAATCAGTTATTAGATTAAAATCTCTGTTTGCGAGACTAAAATCAGTTATTACGTGATTTAAATAAGTAATTACGAGACTAAAATCAGTTATTACGAGATTAAAATCAGTTATTACAAGATTTAAATAAGTAATTACGAGACTATAATCAGTTATTACGAGATTGAAATCAGTTATTACGAGATTTAAATGAATAATTACGAGACTAAAATCAGTAATTACGAGATTGAAATCAGTTATTACAAGATTAAAATCAGTAATTACCAGATTTACATAAGTTATAACGAGATTAAAATGAGTAATTACGAGATCAAAATCAGTTATTACGAGACTAAACTCAGTAATTACGGGACTAAAATAAGTTATTACGAGATTTAAATCAGTTATTTCGAGACTAAAATTAGTTATTACGTGATTAAAATAAGTAATTACGAGACTAAAATCAGTTATTACGAGATTAAAATCAGTAATTACGAGATTAAAATCAGTAATTACGAGATTAAAATTAGTTATTACGAGATTAAAATCAGTAATTACGAGATTAAAATCAGTAACTACGAGATTAAAATAAGTAATTACGAGATTAAAATAGGACTTACGAGATTTAAATTAGTTATTACGAGAAGAAAATGTGTTATTACGAGATTTAAATCAATAATTACATTACTAAAATTAGTTATTACGAGACTAAAATCAGTAATAACGATATTAAAATCAGTAATTACGAGATTAAAATAATTAATTACGAGATTTAAACTAGTTGTTACGAGATTTAAATCAGTAAGTACGAGATTAAAATCATTTATTACGAGATTAAAATCAGTTATTACGAGACTAAAATCAGTAATTACAAGATTAAATTTAGTTATTACGAGACTAAAATCAGTAATTACGAGATTTTAATCAGTTATTACAGATGTAAAATCAGTAACTACGAGATTAAAATCAGTTATTACGAGATTTTAATAGATAATTACGATATTAAAATCAGTAAATGAGAGACTAAAACAAGTTATTAGATTAAAATCACTGTTTGCGAGACTAAAATCAGTTATTACGAGGTTAAAATCAGTTATTACGAGATTTAAATAAGTAATTACGAGACTAAAATCAGTAATTACGAGGTTAAAATCAGTTATTACGAGATTAAAATAAGTTATTACGAGACTAAAATCAGTTATTACGAGGTTAAAATCAGTTATTACGAGATTTAAATAAGTAATTACGAGACTAAAATCAGTTATTACGAGATTAAAATCAGTAAGTACGAGATTAAAATCAGTTATTACGAGACTATAATCAGTAATTACGATATTTAAATCAGTTATTACGAGATTAAAATCAGTAAAATTAGTTATTACGAGATTAAAATCAGTTATTATGAGACTAAAAACAGTAATTACGATATTAAAATCAGCAAATGAGAGACTTAAATCAGTTATGAGATTAAAATCACTGTTTGCGAGACTAAAATCAGTTATTTCGTGATTAAAATAACTAATTACGAGACTAAAATCAATTATAACGAGATTAAAATCAGTTATTACGAGATTACAATCAGTTATTACGAGACTAAAATTAGTTATTACGTGATTAAAATAAGTAATACGAGACTAAAATCAGTTATTATGAGATTAAAATCAGTTATTACGAGATTTGAATAAGTAATTACGAGACTAAAATCAGTTATTACGAGATTAAAATAAGTTATTACGAGATTTAAATAAGTAATGACGAGATTAAAATCAGTAATTACGAGATTAAATTCAGTTATTACGAAACTAAAATCAGTAATTACAGGATTTAAGTTAGTTATTACGAGATTAAAATCAGTAACTACGAGATTAAAATCAGTTATTACGAGATTTTAATAAGTAATTACGATATTAAAATCAGTAAATGAGAGACTAAAATCAGTTATTAGATTAAAATCTCTGTTTGCGAGACTAAAATCAGTTATTACGTGATTTAAATAAGTAATTACGAGACTAAAATCAGTTATTACGAGATTAAAATCAGTTATTACAAGATTTAAATAAGTAATTACGAGACTATAATCAGTTATTACGAGATTGAAATCAGTTATTACGAGATTTAAATGAATAATTACGAGACTAAAATCAGTAATTACGAGATTGAAATCAGTTATTACAAGATTAAAATCAGTAATTACCAGATTTACATAAGTTATAACGAGATTAAAATGAGTAATTACGAGATCAAAATCAGTTATTACGAGACTAAACTCAGTAATTACGGGACTAAAATAAGTTATTACGAGATTTAAATCAGTTATTTCGAGACTAAAATTAGTTATTACGTGATTAAAATAAGTAATTACGAGACTAAAATCAGTTATTACGAGATTAAAATCAGTAATTACGAGATTAAAATCAGTTATTACGAGATTTTAATAAGTAATTACGATATTAAAATCAGTAAATGAGAGACTAAAATCAGTTATTAGATTAAAATCTCTGTTTGCGAGACTAAAATCAGTTATTACGTGATTTAAATAAGTAATTACGAGACTAAAATCAGTTATTACGAGATTAAAATCAGTTATTACAAGATTTAAATAAGTAATTACGAGACTATAATCAGTTATTACGAGATTGAAATCAGTTATTACGAGATTTAAATGAATAATTACGAGACTAAAATCAGTAATTACGAGATTGAAATCAGTTATTACAAGATTAAAATCAGTAATTACCAGATTTACATAAGTTATAACGAGATTAAAATGAGTAATTACGAGATCAAAATCAGTTATTACGAGACTAAACTCAGTAATTACGGGACTAAAATAAGTTATTACGAGATTTAAATCAGTTATTTCGAGACTAAAATTAGTTATTACGTGATTAAAATAAGTAATTACGAGACTAAAATCAGTTATTACGAGATTAAAATCAGTAATTACGAGATTAAAATCAGTAATTACGAGATTAAAATTAGTTATTACGAGATTAAAATCAGTAATTACGAGATTAAAATCAGTAACTACGAGATTAAAATAAGTAATTACGAGATTAAAATAGGACTTACGAGATTTAAATTAGTTATTACGAGAAGAAAATGTGTTATTACGAGATTTAAATCAATAATTACATTACTAAAATTAGTTATTACGAGACTAAAATCAGTAATAACGATATTAAAATCAGTAATTACGAGATTAAAATAATTAATTACGAGATTTAAACTAGTTGTTACGAGATTTAAATCAGTAAGTACGAGATTAAAATCATTTATTACGAGATTAAAATCAGTTATTACGAGACTAAAATCAGTAATTACAAGATTAAATTTAGTTATTACGAGACTAAAATCAGTAATTACGAGATTTTAATCAGTTATTACAGATGTAAAATCAGTAACTACGAGATTAAAATCAGTTATTACGAGATTTTAATAGATAATTACGATATTAAAATCAGTAAATGAGAGACTAAAACAAGTTATTAGATTAAAATCACTGTTTGCGAGACTAAAATCAGTTATTACGAGGTTAAAATCAGTTATTACGAGATTTAAATAAGTAATTACGAGACTAAAATCAGTAATTACGAGGTTAAAATCAGTTATTACGAGATTAAAATAAGTTATTACGAGACTAAAATCAGTTATTACGAGGTTAAAATCAGTTATTACGAGATTTAAATAAGTAATTACGAGACTAAAATCAGTTATTACGAGATTAAAATCAGTTATTACGAGATTTAAATAAGTAATTACGAGACTAAAATCAGTAATTACGAGATTGAAATCAGTTATTACGAAATTAAAATCCGTAATTACGAGATTTAAATCAGTTATTACGAGACTAAAATCAGTTATTACGTGATTAAAATAAGTAATACGAGACTAAAATACGTTATTACGAGATTAAAATCAGTTATTACGTGATTAAAATAAGTAATTACGTGACTAAAATCAGTTATTACGAGATTAAAATCAGTTATTACGAGATTAAAATCAGTTATTACGAGATTTGAATAAGTAATTACGAGATTAAAATCAGTAACTACGAGATTCAAATCAGTTATTACGAGACTAAACTCAGTAATTACGAGACTAAAATCAGTTATAACGAGATTTAAATCAGTTATTACGTGATTAAAATAAGTAATTACGAGATTAAAATAAGTAATTACGAGATTAAAATCAGTTATTACGAGACTATAATCAGTTATTACGAGACTAAAATTAGTAATTTCGACATTTATATCACTTATTACGACATTAAAAAGAGAAACGAAACACTGCCAGAAGAATGAACATAGAAAAGCTGAATAGGAAACAAAATTGTAAACGCAGATAAAGAGGAAGAAAGACTGAACGAAAGACTGAAATTAAAACAAAAGATACCTTCAAAATAAGAAAGACTGAAATGATATAGAAACAAATCTGAACGGTACAAACAAAATAGGACTTTTGAAAACAATGAAATTTTTACTTATACTTAAACGGAGGAATACAAGAACCGAACAATAGGAATCGCCATAAACAAAACAATTCTGGGGCAATATATGGGGGAAAATAAGTTGAATCACATGAGAGAAAATGTCAAGGTGAAAGATCAAAAATGAAATGCATGAATACAAACAGAAGATAACCCTACGGAAAATAGCAAACTCATAATAATAACAAATAAAATAAAAATAATAATAATAATAATAATAATAATAATAATAATCATAGAGACTCTCTATCACCACTACTGTTTATAATAGCCATGATGCCACTCAACTACATACTCAGAAAGTGTGATGCCGGATGCAGGTTTACGGATACAGAACAAAGAATAAACCACCTGATGTACATGGATGACCTTAAACTGTTTGCAAAAAACAAAAAAGAACTGGAAAAGCTGATAAACACAACCAGGATATTCAGCCAGGATATCCAAATGGAGTTTGGAATAGAAAAATGTGCACTGCTAGAGATCAAAAGAGGAAAACTGGAGACGACAGAAGGTATAGAACTCCCCAACCAAGAGGAGATGAGGGCACTAGGAGAACAAGATAGTTACAAATACCTGGGAGTTCTGGAAGCAGACACAATCAAATATACAGAAATGAAACAGAAGATTGGAAAAGAATATCTACGAAGAACAAGGAAACTCTTAGAAACTAAACTATATAGCAGACACGTAGTAAAAGGGATAAACACATGGGCTGTATCACTAATAAGATACTCTGGACCATTCATAGGCTGGACCAAAGAAGACCTCAGGCACCTTGACCAAAGAACCAGAAAACTAATGACTATGCACAATGCATTGCACCCAAAAGACGACACGGACAGACTCTACGTGAAAAGAAATGAAGGAGGTAGAGGACTGGTAAGTATTAAAGACTGTGTGGAAGACACCAAAAAAGAGCTGGAGAAATATGTAACCCAGAACACGGAAAGACTGATCACCACAGCAAGAGACACCAGCCCAACAAACAACCCCGAAAGTACTGAACCCAGAAACAAAAAGACAAGAAAGGAAAAGTGGGAAGAAAAACAACTACATGGACGCTTTATAAGACTCACAAGCGATGAAGCCAATGAAAACAGCTGGGCATGGCTAAGAAAAGGACACCTGAACAGAGAAACGGAATCTCTGCTGACGGCCGCACAGAACAATGCGATTAGGATAAACTTTATTAAAGCAAAGATAGATAAAACCCAGAAAAACAGCAAATGCCGACTGTGTGGACAAAGAGACGAAACGATAAATCATATAATAAGTGAATGCAGCAAGCTAGCACAAAAGGAATACAAGAACAGACATGACAGCATGGGGAAAGAAGTACACTGGGAAATGTGCAAACAACTGAATTTCGAATATGCAAAAAAACGGTACAAACACAAACCAGAAACTGTACTAGAAAACGAAAAACACACAATCATATGGAATATGAATGTACAAACAGACAAACCCATAACAGCAAGGAGACCGGATATGATAATAATCAACAAGAAAGAAAAATCCTGCAAAATCGTGGACTTTGCCGTTCCAGCAGACCACAGAGTGAAGATCAAAGAGACGGAAAAAAGAAGCAAATATACTGAACTTGCCAGAGAATTGAAAGGAATATGGAACATGAAGAAAGTCAGTATAACACCAATAATCATAGGAGCACTAGGAACAGTCCCCAAAAACATGGAGAAAAGACTAGGAGAAATAGGAATCAAAGGGATAACTGAGACCATACAAAGGACAGTAATGATCAAAACAGCTACAATCCTGAGAAATGTCCTCGAATGCGGAAACCAACCCACATAAGCAACGAATGGAGAACAAACACATGGAAGCCCAAAGCAACAGAACCGGGGAAAATACAACCGCACGAGAGAGGCGCAAGCATAGGCTGACGCCACAAAAATTATGGACAGAGGGTCGAGGAGGGAAAGCGCAAACCAGACCTCCACTGGAAGAGCGCGGACAGCTCTGGGACCTTGGGAAGGCTTGTTGCCACTCGGGCCCCAGAGGGGACCGATGGCCCTTATCAGCGGGAAATCGTTGGTAGATGGCTGTTGCGATTACCGCAAGGTCATCAGCGGTGATGAACGAAAAGAGGTGGAGCATACTTGAGGCCTGAGGAGACTTGTTGTCACTCGGACTCCAGGGAATACCACAGGTTGTCGGCAGTGGGCGACCACTGACGATGACCAGTGTGATAACTCCTAGTGAGTAAATAATAATAATAATAATAATAATAATAATAATAATAATAATCATAATAATAATAATAATAATAATAATAATAATAATAATAATAATAATAATAATAATAATAATAATTGTTACATTCTACCTACTATTTTTTCTATTAATTATATTTATGTACGTTGCACATATCGATTATCATACGAAACCTCGAAGCCAACGCTTCCCGCAACATCACAATTACGAAAGTCGAAATAATACGAAAAGTTTTTCGGAAGCGCCGACCAATGCTCTTCTCATAAAATCGATTTAAAGTTCTTAATATCTCTTCTTTTTAAACATTTTAAAGCATTTTTTTAACACTTTACTTATTAAACATTTTTAAAGCATTTTTTCTGTTTAACACTTTACTTATATCAAACATTTTCCTCATTAAGCATCGTGCACTTATTTCTTCTGTTTTAACTCTTTCA
Source organism: Sepiola atlantica (assembly GCA_963556195.1). Classification (NCBI taxonomy): domain Eukaryota; kingdom Metazoa; phylum Mollusca; class Cephalopoda; order Sepiida; family Sepiolidae; genus Sepiola; species Sepiola atlantica. The sequence goes on along the minus strand of OY744516.1, from coordinate 21,838,373 downwards.
GTTTTTCTTTTCTTAACACTTTTCTTTCTAAATTACTATTCTTTTAAAAACATTCTACCATTTTTCTTTTTTTTTTAATGGCCACACATTTTCTTTTCACTTTATCAAATTAGGACCCGAAAATGTTCTATTGTACACAAAAAGTTACCTTATTATATTTTCTTCGCCAACTGGTCGTCGTCGATATCTGTGCTGTGGGTTACTTACGTCTCTGGCCGTGATCGATTCCGGTGGCCTTTGTTCTGTGGACAAACTTTATTTTCAGGCAGGAGACAAAACTCGGAGACAGTTTTTCTCAGAGAGAGATCCAATACTTTTATTCATCTGTCTTGGTCGTGGAGGGGTTTCCATCCATTCGTCTCATTCATACTTTTTGTTGTGGGGTGCGACGGATGCATGGGGATATTTGTCGGATCTCATTCAAGATCCAGATTATAGGACGAGCGGCTACATCGTCTGTTTCATCGCTCTCACTTACAAGGCGTTCTCTTTCAAAAACTCTAGTTTTCGAGAAAAACAAATGACGCAATAGACACTTGCCTCGCGTCGGCCAATCAGACACGACATTAAACAAGCGTTCCATATCTGACCTTCTCTGATCCAATATTCCCTGTGTCGGCGCCGAATTTGTCACTTTGATATGGTTTGACAAAAATGATTCATTCACAACAATCCCCTCCAGTGCATATCAGCTCAACCCGCACTTATTGTCTCAACTGACCCCAGCCATAATTCATACTAGCTAACTTAATCGTTTCCAAAGATATGGGGCCCCTCCATTATATAACATAATGATGATGATGATGATGATTATGATAATAATAATTAATAATAATAATAATAATGACGCCAAGGCTTTTCAAAGATCGAGATCTTATCATCAGAGGAATTATACAGATAGATAAGTTGGCAATAGAAAAGCCAAAATTCAACATTTGAAAAAATATTTTAAAAAATGATGGGTGAAAAAAGTTCGTGTAAAAAGATATTGGGTTTGTCCAGATGGTAATTGTCCGCCGATAAGGTGTCCAATGGAAGAAAGTTTCGATGGAGAAGAAAAAGTTTCGTGGAGGCATTACAGAAAGGCGTTCAAAATGAAGTAAATCCAATGGTGAAAATTGAGTTCAAGTCGTAGATGGAGCGCACTTAAACGGAATTAAAATGAAGAAATCTGGCCATTTAAAAACAATGCTTCCTCGGCCAAGAAATGAGTCGTAAGCGAATGACATTAGCAATGGGAATGTTACATTTTGGCTTTACTATTGCCAACTTATCTATCTGTATAATTCCTCTGATGATAAGATCTCGATCTTTGAAAAGGCTTGGCTTAAGGAAAGAATAATAAACATAATTTTATTACAGAATATACCTAGCATTGAACAATCGAAGTTTGATATAAATTTGGACATTCGTGCATGTTTATCACTCTTCGTCCATCTATCTTTATATATATATATTAAACCAGAAATTACCACGACGGTTGAACCGGCGGTTTCGTACACTGAGGAATTGGATCTCAGGCACTCATCGACAGCCGTATATATATATATATATATATATATATATATATATATATATATATATATATAAATCATCCTTACGGGAATCGTCAGTGTAGAAATAATTATTCATACTGGTCCCAGGACTCGAACCCGAGTCATGTTTATTTAAAAAAAATCAAATTCCGATGCTTTAGCCCATGCGGCCACTATCAACAACCCGGTAAATCAACGAGAGATTAAACCTATTAAAGGCTGTCGTCAAGACAGTGTTCAACAGCTGAAGGAATATATATGTGTGAGTTAAAATATATGTTTTTACATATAATTTCAATACTTTATCTTTACCAACCCCTTCCAATTCAATGATTTTTAACTAGTAACAACAGAGCATATATAAGCAAGCAAAGTGCAATTACATTCCAAAATTCAACATTTTATTTTATCTTATGAAAATATTTTCAAAACAAACACTTTTTAGTGCAATTATTATATGCAACTTGTAAAATAATTGCACAAAAAAGTGTCTGTTTTGAAAATGTTGTCGTAAGATGAAATTAAATTTTGGAATGTAATTGAACCTTGCTTGCTTACACACACACACACACACACACACACCCACGCACACATATATATATATATATAAATATACATAAATCATTTTATATTAAAACTATACATTAGAATGTCTGTTTAGTGTACCAAGATTTCATCGTTCTGGAAAATGGTATCTGGGGTAGAAACCGTCTTTTTATTGCCCGTTTGAATCATTAGCACGTTTCAACATTCGAAGACTCCGCGGAAAATAGAAAATAAACAATAAAAAAACAATATGTCAATTTATTATCATAGCTATAGTATTATTAAAATGGTTTGAATATTAAAGCTTACTTTGCTCTGGAATTTGATTCCGATCATAATCGATCTGAAATATATAGAGATATATGTAATAAGAAATGTTGTTCTTGGTTTAGAAAGCATTGTTTATATGGTAGTAGGAATTATTAAAAATCATAATGAGCAATGCATTTTAGTTTTATTAACTTTTTTTTTCAATTTAATTTTCGAAGATATACTTCTTCGTAAGAATTTCAAATAAAAATATATTAAAATACCTTTTTTTTCTTTTTCTTCTTTTTTTCATCTCGTTTTTGGTGTGTTAGCAATTCGTGTGATGTTGAAACGAATTTGAGATGAGATTCTCTTTAGTCAAGAACGTCACGTGACAGTTCAAATTATAATAACAAATGTTGCCCTTGTTTTAGAAAGCATTGTTTATATGGTAATATGAATTATTAAAAATAATGATGAGCAATTAGAACGCCATACAATGCATTTTAGCTTTATTAACTTTTATCTCATCCCAAATTCGTTTCAACATCATACGAATTGATAACATACCAAAAACAAAATGAAGAAAAGAAAAAAAAGGTATTTGAAATTCTGACGAGGAAATTAAATTGAAAAAAAAGTTAATAAAACTAAAATGCATACTATGGTGTTCTAATTACTGATTATATATATATATATATATATATATATATATATATATATATATAAATGTATATGTATATATACACATATACATTTGAAATTGGCATCAATTTCCAGTGTAAATGATTTACTTAGATGCCCGCCAAGATACATAGAACGACACCCAATGTCCGTCATCTAAACAAGATACCCACGCACACTATACTTAGGACACTCTCCATAAAGCATGCATACCCAGCTACCCACATTACTTCAACAATACGGGTAGACAGTTCCCACAAAAGAGCCCCAGCGACCTCCATCCGTGGGTCCAATTAAAAGATACCCTTACGCGCTTAGAGGACACGCAACCATTAACCGAGCGAGTGCGGCCAATGGGTTAGAATGCTAACATTCGAATCTGTCGGCCACGGGTTCGATTTTATCTTACGGATCCTTTGGAAAATACCTGAAATCCTACGCCACATCACTTGTTGCAATAGTTCAACACAAGTTCAATTAAATTTTTATTTAAATTGTGTTCGTAGTAAGGTAAGATTACACGAACAATTGGAACATACACATTGGCGGCCTTTGACGAGAATGTGATAAATACATAAAGAAACAAACTGAACAGATATAGATTTACTAAAATAGATAGATCGATATGAACTTACTGATAGGGAGATACTAGATAGATTTGGGGAGAGTGAGATACATAGATCGATATAAACATATAAATATATACACAAATCTCTCTCTCTTTCTCTCTCTCT
>OY744516.1:21732125-21832125 GCA_963556195.1 Sepiola atlantica | reverse complement strand
ACACACACACACACACACACATACACACACACACACACACACACACATACATCTAACGTCTTAAAGAACTCGACGTATTTTTGACCCCTCGGGATTAATACCACCATCAAAATGAGGAAGAAGAAAAGAAAAAAAAAAAAAACTATAAGACAGTCTCGCTTGACAAGGTTGTATTTTACAACGAAAATTCGCGATAAAAACAAAAAATTTAAATAAATGATTTTTTCATTTATAAAAATATTGCACGATGTTTGATTTTCAAAAATATTTAATACATTCTAATCCGTGCTTCAAATATGTTAACTTCCTTACTTTATATATATATATATATATATATATATATATATATATATATATATATATATATATATTCTGCGTTTATCTCCTAAAAGAAAGGTTCCCACTAGCTTTTTTTTATTGCGACAGTTATACATTGATCGATAAGTCGCGCCTTCTGTCGCCATATTTATATACATATCGTAAATATAAATGGACGGATATAAATTGAAATAAAATAGAATAACGACTAAATAACAAATTTAAGTTGGAATTTAAATGCACACACGAAAGGATAACCATAGAGCAGAAAGAACAGTTGGAAATAAGTTATACACCATCCATTATGACTATGCAATCCCTACAGCTACATATCTAGAAAACAGAGCTGTTAAACCTGACATAGTGATATGGGACAAAAGGAAGAAAGTAGCAACCCTAGTTGAAGGCAGTGCCCCTAATGATGCAGGATTGAACAGAGCAGAAAGGGAAAAGATTACGAAATACCAAGGTCTTATGTACGACATGAAAAAAAACCCCTGGAATCTTAGGAAAATCTCCATCATCCCAGTAATTATAGGAGCAACAGGACTAATAAAACAGAGTTTCAAAAACTATCTGGCGAATATACCCGGTGAACCGAGTGCAAGAGAGATACAAATAATTGCATTTAAAGGTACGGTTAGAATCTTAAAAAGATCTCTAGGCTGGCGTGTCTGAAATAGCCGATAGATGTCTGGCATCCGGTCGAATGCCCCATCCCCAGAAAAAAAACAGAAAGATAAGAAAATTAAAAAAAAGAAGAGAAAACTTAGGTGAGTTTGAATTACCTACTAGACACACTCCTCGAGTGTGTTCGGTCTTTCTGTACAAGGGTTTGTCAGGACAACCTGACATAAGAATACTTCCCCTACAAGTAAACCCTGACCAAATATTCAAAATAACATAGTATTTGCAGCACAAATAAGATCCCCTCAACACACCTATACACTTGCTCATACGAGGAATGGTGCACCTTCTCCTAGTGATGTTACCTCAAGTAACACCATGTAGCTGGATACTTCACCAGACTAGATGAATTCTTGTCTTGGAATCAGGTAAGACCAAGAGACCACAAGAAAGATATACTACAACATAGTTAACTGGTCAATTGGGAAGAGGTGAATTAATGTTCTTAACTTCTTTACTAACTCAACGTTTGAGAAATAAAAGAAAACTTCAATAAAATATTCGAATATTTATGTATCTCATATAGATATTAAGTGTTAGCTCTATGAAGGGTCCCTTGATTTCTGAGAACTTCGACTGAAGTAAAATGAAACAAAAAAAAGAGCAGAACTTATAATTACTAAATGACGATTTATTTAAGAGACCGTGTAACTTTTTTTTATTAAACTAGATTCTGACTGACCCTCCCCCTCCTCCTCCTGCTAAGGCAGGTGTTACAGTTACCCCTTTTTTATGTTAACCGATGTACATTGACGTGTCGCTTACGCCATTGAAGACGGGACGATTTGGCCACCCTGGTGCGAATTCTACGCTGCTAATGGACAGCGGGTTTGAGAGTGTGGTGGGTGTGGTGGGTGTGGTGCGTTAAATGCGGGTGGAACACAGCAGAATTGGGGTGCGAGGGGTGGCTAGGTGTTTAGGTAGTGGCAATTGTTTGTAATCTCGAAGGCTCGTCTTTAGACAAACAAACCTTTTGTCATATATCACAGGTGAACTTGAAAGTACCTAGACCGAGCCATTCAAACCTAATGACACAAAAGGCGCCATTACGTGATACGGGAGGGGCACAGCAGGCCATACGCAGGCAACAACACATCGGGGTCGCACGAGTGGGGATGGCATCAACTCCAGTGTGCGATGGCCCCCACTGATAGAAGTACATTTCTCGCATAAAAAATGACCTTTAATCATCTTATCTGCAACCCCTACCTCAATGTGAATTTGCAAATGTATCCATTCTTATCATATGAAAAAAAGATATTTAACGTTTTTTTCACCAATTTAAGTGTATCGCATCACTATAATCCTTCAACTCTAATAAATCACCTCTCCTAAACAAACCGTATTAAAAAAGACATACAGTTAACTACCCACGAGGACGCATAGTCGAATTTTCATGTACAGAAAATTAAATTCAGCTCCACATGAAAAGACTGGATTGAGACGAAAATAAAATAAAAGTGCCTTAGTATAGAATAATTTTTTAAGAAAAAAGAGATTAGAGTTTGAATTATTTATTTGACCCCTTACCTCTTCCAAAGCTAAACGCATTTTAAAATTTAAGCACCTCTTACCCCCCCCCCCCCAAAAAAAACTTGGGGTTACAGGTCGATTGTCTTCCTCTGTCTATCATACGCTTAACTAGACGCATTTAACTCATTTGTACGAGCATTCTTCCTTTCATTCTTTCAACATTTTCCCACCAATCACTTTCACTTCAGCAATCACCACAATACCACATTTACTCTATAGATTACGCTACTCAAAATACCCCTAATATTTAAAAATTTAATTTGGTCTACAATATATATGAGAGCAATAAGCTTGAAACGCTAGCGTCTGTAGGTATTAATAATGTAATATTTATTTATAAATATTATACTAAGCCCCTTTAAGGAATTAGAGTTGAGCACTCTCGGGATGTTAAAAATAGACTGTCAAAAAGCTCTAATGCAAAGTTTCGAATACGTTCGTCGAACACTCTCGACTAGTCTTCTATCTGTTCTCGCTTCTAGATACATATATATCTTAATTTCCCTTAATTACGTGACAGTTTCCTGATAGCCGAGTGGATATGGTGACTGCTTGCAGATTCTAGGCTGACTCTCTGAACCGAAATTGTTACTTTCCTGCACTGATGCGAGCAATAAGCTTGAAACGCTATCGTCTGTAGGTATCAATAATTTAATATATATATATATATATATATATATATATATATATATATATATATATATATATATATACTTTGATTGTAAACATGGACGGAGGCACCGGGGGGCAGGGGGGGGGGGCTCAAACCCCCACACTTTTTGACTTGCTCCCCCCCCACTTAACGGTCATCAATAATGAAGTTATATATGCATGTGTTTAACCGGGTCCCCCACTTTTTAAGAGAGCCCCCCACACACACTTTTATAACTGTCCCGCCGGTCCTGGTAAAACAGGTGGGTATCGGCACAATAATATACACTAGGAAAATCAAAGAACTCAAATAAAAGCAGTTAGTAAGACCCTCGCAATTGTTTCTAAAAGATATAAAACCCACTGTTTTCCCGTTTGTTTAGAACTGAAAATAATCAGGTCGATCTCTAAATGGGAGTGGGACAAGTTGGAAGGAATTAAATAGGGATGCAGTTTGGAAGAGGATGATGTCCTTGGAGGCCATGAAAGGTTGGTGGCATACAACATTTTATTACGTTTTTTTTATTATTAAAGCTGATTTTTCAATGATTAATATAAAGATTGTGCACTTTACTATTTTATGCTCGTTAATTATTTATAGTAAAATGGGGGTTGCTATTATCTCTAAGAAGCTTATTTTTACTTAAAATTACGTTAGAAAGTAAAGCATTAAATAAGTTAGCAAGTTAACTGGTACATGCGAAACGGCGATTAATAACTGCACTTAATCGAAAAATACAATACCTCGCCATCTTTCGAGAATGTGACAAGGGAGATAAGCATAAATTATAATATATAACCAAGGGAGGTAATCCCCTAATTTAAACATGATAGTTTTTAGTGGTGATTTTTTCTTATATGAAGGCATGATTAGTCTACTTCGTCTGTCGCTTCGTCAACATGTCTATCAACAAACAACCTTTTATTTTGGCAAAAGAACCATTTCCTGACCATTAAAACTCTTAAATCTAATAAAGATATTTATATTACCAAACCGGATAAGAGCCCTGGTGTCGTTATATTCAACGTTAATAAAATGTTGGATATTTTAAACGACCGAAGCAAATTTGTGAAAGTACGTCGTACGATATTCAAAAACAAAACTACAAAAATTGAAGCTAAGATACTAAATCAAAGGTAGAACTACCAAAATAAATACTAACATACTTTCTGTCATGATATTATCGATTTTCAGCCTGAGAGTTTCTCTCTGACTTTATAACCAATTAAGTAAGGGAGATAATTCTCTCTTTTAAACTTTACACTCACAAGAAAAATATTTAGTAGCTCAAACGAATAAAGCAAATTTGTGAAAGTAGGTCGTACTAAAATCAAAGATAGAATAACCAAAACTGAAGCTGAGATACAGCACTATTTAAAAGTAAGTGGTTGGCCAAGGACATGTATGAGAGAATTCGCTCCGTACGTTCCCAACTTCTAAGAATGTATGGGTGACCTAAGGTTCAAAAGAAGTAAATTTCCCTTCCGACCAATTTTATCTATGGTGGGTTCAACTCAGAACTAGCAAAATGTCTGTCTGAGATTCTCAACCTGATACTCCAAATATATTTGAAATACTGCATCCCTGACTCTTTTCAGTTTGCTTTATAGATTCGCAAACTTAAATGTTTCTCCAAGACAATGGATATCTATGCTCTTATGCGTCTGTTCACTTACCATGTTAAACGATTTTTATACTTTTATTTTTTATTTCTTGTTTTGTTTAATTCTTTAACACAACACTGAAAAATCCTCTTATTATTTATAAAATACAGCCATCGTTACTTTTGCATTTACTTCAATAATGTTTACACTAATTCTTTTTATGAACACAAAAAGATGTAAACACCGTTATGTAAAAAGGACTTCGTAAAACTTTACAGCAGTTTCACGCTTAAGCGCGTATATATATATATATATATATATATATATATATATATATATATATATATAAGATAGATGGACGAAGAGTAATAAATATGCACGAATGCCCAAATTTATTTCAAACTTCGATTGTTCAATGCAAGGTATATTCTGTAATAAAATTATGTTTATTATTCTTTCCTTAAGCCAAGGCTTTTCAAAGATCGAGATTTTATCATCAGAGGAATTATACAGATAGATAAGTTGGCAATAGAAAAGCCAAAATTCAACATTTGAAAAAATATTAAGAAAATGATGGGTGAAAAAAAGTTCGTGTAAAAAGATATTGGGTTTGTCCAGGTGGTGATTGTCCGCCGATAAGGTGTCCAATGGAAGGAAGTTTCGATGGAGAAGAACAAAAAAGAAAAAGTTTCATGGAGACATCACAGAAAGGCGTTCAAAGGCGTTCAAACGCGTTCAAAATGAAGTAAATCCAATGGTGAAAATTGAGTTCAAGTCGTCCATCTATCTTTATAATTGCTCTATCACGTATATTGAGCTTTTACCATTTCACTATAGGTTCTTTCTACTAAAGGTTTACTTTTAGTTTCATATTTATTCTATATATATATATATATATATATATATATATATATATATATAAATAAAATTTTAAAATTAAATACTTATTTTTTTTGTCAGACATTCAGGTGTTCCATGCTTATGCAATCTTCAGTGTAGGAGATGTTAATTCATACGGGTCTGATAGCACGAACACACACACACACACATATATGTGAAAGTTTTTTTCCATCTATCCTAACTACATTAACATCAAAACATGTCAGGATTATTTAATTGTAATGATATAAGAATATATTGAAATACCCTTTATATAGGCATCTCCTACTCACTCAAACAAATCTCGATTTTGCTTATTTGCATATCTATTTACTTTTAAGTTTTTAATAAATTAATATTCTGTAATATACCTTTCTACTTTGTATTGTCAAATTTTCATCCACATACGCAATCGTTTTATCGATAGTACTATTATTATAATTATAAATAAAATAAGATAGAGAGATTTTATTAAAAACATGATAGCGTTTAAAAACATATTTTGAATTTAATTTTCAAGGGAGATAATTTACTTCTGTCTTTAGTAAAGTGTCAAATATCGCTCAGATGTCGAACAGATACTACACTTTGATCTCAGCCAAAATGCCACGGAACCATAAAAATAATTTTTTCTGACTAGGCATTTTTTAATAAAAAAAATGATTAAATTGGAATCTTTTTTAATGGCCGGTGTAGTGTAGTATCGGTTCTGTTGTCAGAAGACTGTCCACCCAGGAATTACCTCCTCCGTTTTTAAGGGTGTGTAGGGGGGGAATTCTCCCAGAATGAAAAATCCCCAAGACTCGATTTTGTCAGAATATCTTTTAAGGGGAGGGGCTAGTGTAGTATCGGTTGTGTTCTCATAAGACCGTCCACGCAAGAATGACTTCCTCCTTTTTGGGTGGAGGGAAGTCGTGTTCGTTCATCATGATATTATCGTCTGTCAAGGGAGTGGGGCAGTGTAGTATATGTTCGTTCACCATAATACTAGCTAAGGAAGAACGATAACTCAAGTTCATTATAAAAATTTCCCTTTTAACTAGAAAATTATGAAACTTATCGTTCTTCCTTAGCCAACATATTCATCTTTGTTTATAAAGATGGCGACTATATTTTTCCAGCCAATTTTCATTTAGGCGTTTCACGTTGACAATAAAACTTGACATAGTTATTAATGTTATCAAAACAAAGAAATGCAAAAGTATTTTTCCACCTATTCTAACTATATTGACATTAAAACGGTTTATGCTTATTTAATTCTCTGTAGTATATTTTCATTCGTCATGATACATTCCTCCCAGGCATTATCTTTTCTTCGAGGGGAGGGAAGGCCGTACAGTATACATTAATTCCTCACGATACCATTTCCTCAGGATTACCAGTTTTGTGTGTGGGGGAGTTAGTGTACTATCTTTTCTGTTGTTATGATATCATCCTCCCAGGCATTAACCCCTCCTTTTTTTGGGGAGGGGGAGTCAGTGTATGTAGTTCGTTCATCATGATATCATCCACTCAGCCTCTCATTTGCATATTTATTTATTTCTAAGTTTCTAATGAATTTTCTACCCTGTTAATAATTAAATACATGTGTTTATTATTTTTTTAATAAATTTGTTGCTGTTGTTGTTGTTGTTGTTGCTGCTGTTCCTATTCCTATTTACGACCTCTCACGAGAGCAGAGTTAGGCACAATGTCAATATTTAACGTGGGGAGAATCCAGCTCCCCCCAAATAGACAGTCTGAATTGGAACAAAAATTTCAATTGCCTCGGTCTAAAAGGATTTCTCCTTCACTGATGGAGAACATAAAACTAAGTGCAGATTCCGTTCAGATACTACATCTCGCTCCTAGCCAAAATGCCAAGGAATTAACATGATGATGATGATGATTATGATGATGATTTGTCATAGAAAAGAAATAAACCTCCTAATCTTTCAAAATTACAAAAAAAAGTATTTTTCTTTAATATTTTGTACGTATTTTTCTTTCTTTTATAATAAAGGTGAAAAGTACAAAGAACCTCTTTCGAATTACTCAGTAATATAAAAGTAGAGAATTTGACCAATCGGCGTTCCACCCTTATGTTTATTCATTTCATTATATAACCAGTTTTAATGGGGAATTCATGTTAATTTCTATACTGAAACAAAATAAAATTTATCGACGTTGAATATATTAAATACCATATCAATTTACCATTTTGTTGTTTTTTCCTGAAAAACAAAATTTGACGATGTTCATGCACAGTATATTTCCCCCATATTGGAATATATCACATAACACTACGACAATCATCATTTGAAAATTTCTTCTTTGGTATCTGTAAAGAAGACTACAGCGTCAGTAATTGCCGCCCGGAGGGCGGGTAGAATTTACTAGTATATATATATATATATATATATATTTGTGTTATAATGGGATAATTCCAGGAGGAAATCTGGGTATGAGAGCTCAGTGTAGTAAACAGAGCAAGAATAACATAAAATATAATAACACGAAATCACATAATTGTCGATGCAATAATTTATTTCAACCGTGCGGTTTTTTCAAGCATCACTCAGACAATTACATTTTTGAGACTGATAGAAAATTGAATTTCCCTACGACAATTCAAACACAACCAGAGAGAGTGGTGGTAGCAACCAATTTGATACATCTTTTATAGAGATGGGGGAAATTTAAAACTTATATTTAACTATGGCGATCGAAGGGGAGGGATCTTTAAGTTAATCAACTAAAAACTGCCGTGTCAAAATTATGACACATACGACTTGACGATATCATACATATAGACAACTTTACTCACGCGCATACACAAAACTAAATACGCACACATCTTGCACCAAGAACATGGACAGAATTATCAGCACCCATAATCGTAAATTACTAAACAATTCTAGTAAGAATAAGGTTACAGTAGATAAATGTAATTGTCAAGTGAAAAATAACTGCCCACTGGACGGTAACTGTAAAGTTGAGTGTGTGGTTTATAAGGCCACTATTCATCCGGAAGATAACAACAGGGATAAAAAGGTTTACATAAAAAGGTTTATATATATATATATATATATATATATATATATATATATATATATATATATATATATATATATATATATATATATATAAGGTTTTGAATAAAAGCGGAATCTTGTTTGTCTCCGGAAATGTAGTCTTGAGAGATCTTTCGTCCAACATCTTATCAAGAGAAATCGTTGGAATACAAACTATGAAATAAGGATGCAACGTAAACGTATGCAGATAACATTTTAATATTTACTATTAATATAATTATTTGTAGCCCATTCTCAGCTAGGCCCATTAATGAGTTGTAATAGAAGCCGTCAAATATAACCTATAAATGCAAGTCCTTTCTGTTGAACACTGTTGAACACTGTCAGTCCGTCTTATTGACCCATGTATAGGGTTTATTTCTCAGCTGGTCTGTAGCCTTCATGGTAGCCTCATTGATTAGAAAGCTCGGAATTGGAGTTAAATGTTACTACTCTTGTCTCGGAGTTCGAATCGTGCGACTGGTTTGAATGGTTATCTCTACACTGATGATTCCGCATATATATATATATATATATATATATATATATATATATATATATATATATGAGACCATCCTTTGTTAGAGAGAGAAAGTACCTCAAAGAATACCATTAGGTAGACGCCTCTTTGAGGACAATATGAGAGAAGTATACACTTTTGTCACATGCAAAAAAGCGACTCACCCGGTGAGTCTAGAAGGCTTTGTATCATTCAGAAAAACGATGTGTACTTTGGATACCAGACGTTGATAAATGGACTTCTATTCTAGACATAAGTGCAGGGTTAGTTTTGGAGGGGTTGGGACAAGTGAATAGGTTAGCCAGATCGGATGTCGATCAGTATGATTGGGTGGGGTCATTTTGGGGGAAGCGGTTAGGATGGTGACAGTCATTTGATTAATTTACTCTCTTGGGACACGAATAAAATTTGTATCCTGATGCGATCACGGTAAAAAAAGTACAACACTGAATGATATAAATAAAATCTTTTTAATATATATATATATATATATATATATATATATATATATATATATATATATATATATATGAGAAGAAAGAAACAATGTTTCAGACAATATGTAAAAATAAAAATGGAATAAAGGATAAGCAATTCAACAACTAACAAAAATAAACTCAAAAACTCATGTTGTATAGTTTTGCCGAAATATTTCGGTCGTTAAAATACGGCCATTATCAATCGGTTGGTAAACTTTATTTCAAAACGGAAAAATTTTTACAAAGAATGCGATTGGAAGAAATTTTTTTTATTTTTACATATATATATATATATATATATATATATATATATATATATATATATATATATATATATATATATATATACATATATATATATATACATATATATATATATATATATATATATATGCAAACATTGTTTAAAATAACAGAATTCGTCTGATTAATTATACCTTTTTTATTTTTTTCAATTTTTCGGATGGTCTTTTTTTTTTAATTACAATTAATTAAAAAGAAATGTTCCATATGTTTCGCAGGTTTCACGAACATTTTCGATGTTTCGTTGAATCATCCTCAGGTGTCAAAAGCAAATAGACAAAAAAAGCTGGAGAAAGAAGAGAATTTAAAAAAGACAGCGGAGAAACGCGCAGAGAATGTTTTTGCATTGTTCTAGGAAGTCATTGACGATTTGAATTCAGCAACGCTGGATGACATCACAGAACAAAATCGCATTACGTTAAGCATTTTAAAATGTTACCACTGGTTTCATATGAGATGTTGTTAATTTCAGGTTGTTGTGTTTTTACTAAATTTACCAATATCTACAAAAACATAACTGCCCTCTATCTGATTTCAGACAACTTCTAGTTTATAACACTAAAATTATACATTCCGAAACCAATTAAAAAAACAATACTGGTAGCTATCTACATAAAAATATGTTAGGCTCGAGACTTATTGAGTGATATGTTATATTCAGGGTGGCGACAAATAATAAACGCACCGGTAAACACCGGTGTACTATCGCCAGTAAAAGGTCGAGCATAGTACCTGGCAGGTTATTCTTGTCCAGAGGTAACACGTTAGACTACGAATATTTACATCGAAGGTTCGATCCCTGCCCCGATAGTCATGCTCACGTGCCCATACCTTCCTTTTATGCCCGCAAAACTTAATTAATTAAAAATCTCTCTCTCTCTCTTTATATATATATATATATATATATATATATATATATATATATATATATATTACTATTCTATGTATCACCATAAAATTTTATAAGGAGATATCATTTTTTATGTATCAATTTATGTACGTCTATGCACATGCCCACGGTTGCACTAGATAACCTTCAAGCTGATACAATCAGTGATTCTATCAATTAAATTGTGAGTGATTGGTCTAAATCTCTTTGACCACAACACCGGAACTGTTTGACCGCCATCACAGTCAGGTTTCTTTCCTTGTATTTCTATTCTTTTTTTCCTTTCATTTCTGTCCATTTGTCGGAACACTTTCTTTTTTTTCCAATCTTTGAAGTTCCAATCTATGACAGAGGACACGGATATATCGCCACGTGAAAGTAAAACAAAAAGTCACAGAGGAAAATGTCACTTCAGGGTGTGACGTGTTGCTTTTCCAACTCGGTTTTACATCTATGTAGTAGACACACCTTTTATATAAGAGTGGTAGCGGACTTACGCCTCCGTCTGTTCGTCTGCTGCCGGTTCCGTACATATTTATTATGTGCTAAAAGAATACCTACCAAACAAGAACAGTTTTGCGCCACTTTTATGTCCTCTTACGAAGAGTAAACTCAAGATATAATAATACTAAACTTTATTTTTAGAATACTTATTCTAATTTTGATACAATTTATTATATATATATATATTTTTTTTAACGAAGTTCACCCCAAACAAGGCAGGCCGCCACTGTAGACGTAAGGGGCTACTGAGAAGAAAGAAAAGGGGAGAAGGATGGGAGGGGTCAACCTAAACTGGGATCTGCGCAGCGAGATGTCTGTTTACATTTATTTTAAATTTCTGCATGTCAGTACTGTCGGGGAAACAGGAGGCAGAGAGGGAGTTCCAGAGGCCAGCAGTACGAGGAAAGAAGCTATTTGAGTGGAAAGCTCTCCGGCATTTGGGGACCTCCACAGTGAATGGATGGGATTTAGTTGATTGTCGAGTTGGTCTAGTGAATTTAAGTCGAGGAGGCACCAGAGTAGCCAATTCATCGAAGCATAATCCATTGAAGTATTTGTAAAACAAGCACAAGGATGCTACATTGCGGCGATGGGACAGGGACTGAAGCTTGGTTGACAGTGAGGGTCCTATTAGGTTGGCTACTCTTTTTTGGACCTTGTCAAGGAGGGAGAGAGTAGTAGATGATGTACCAGTTCAGATGTGGCAACAATATGATTTTGATTCGATGAAAATGTTAAAAATGCAAGGCTTAAGCCGAAGGGGTCTTAATTAATTGAAATTCTAGGAATCTTGCTTAATTGGTGTCATCAAATTTAATGTAAATCTGAAATATTTGATTTCTCAAATGCAAGGTTGTGCTTATATTATGCCCCTTAAAATCCCAAATATTCCAAAGAATCTTAAATTCATCTGAATTTTCACAAAAAGCTTCCAACTCCTTTTCACCCCCTTTTGCATAAGATTAAACCAAACTAAATATATCCAACATTTCGACCTCTTACACCTAGCAGCTGTGTTCCACAATGTAATTAGTTTAGGGGTGAATCATGTAATATAAAGAAATAAACATATAAATATTCCTATCTCTTTTATTATACAGTTAGGTATGTGTATATGTTTTATATTTGTATGTATAGGTTTTATTCCTAAACCAATTAACTGATCATTATAAAATTTAGAACATAGCCTCTAGGCGGAAGGGGTTGTAATGTGGGTTGTATGTAGTTTAATTTAGTTGCATGCAAAGGGGGTAAAAGAGGGGTTGAATCCCTTCGTGAGAATTCAGATGCCTCCGATTTTTGTGAAAGTTTTGTAATTAATAAATATTTCCAAAATTTTAGTTTATTTGAAATATTTTAAAGAAAAAAGAAGAAAAGGGGAAGAAGAAAAATATTAGAAGAAGAAAACATGAAGAAAAAGAAGAGGAAATATACTAAAAATGAGTATCCGAATTAGAAGAATAAGAATAATGATAAGAAGTAGAAAAAAAGAGGATGAAATAGAAAAATAAGAATAAAGAGCAAATTAGAAAGAACAGGAAGAAGAAGAAGAAAAAGAAGAAAAAGAAGAAGAAGAAGAAGAAAAAGAAGAAGAAGAAAAAGAAGAAAAAGAAGAAGAAGAAGAAGAAGAAAAAGAAGAGGACGACGAAAATAAGAAAATAATAAGAAAGACAAGAAGACGAAGAAGGAAAACAAGAAGGCGAAGAAGAAAAAGAAGCAATGGAGTATTGTTGCCACATCTGGGCTGGTGCATCATACCCTAGTCTCTCCCTCTTAGACAAGGTCCCAAAAAGAGTCGCGAACTTGATAGGTCCTCCACTATTTCACCAAGCTCCAGCCCCTGTCCTATCGCCGCAATGTTGCTTCATTGTGCCTGTTTTACAAGTACTTCAATGGATTGTGCTCTGATGAGCTTGCTGCTCTGGTACCCCCACGACGTAAATTCACTAGACCAACCCGACAATCTGCCAAATTCCATCCATTCACTGTGGATGTCCCCAGATGCCGAAGAGCTTTTTACTCCAAAAGCTTCTTTCCTCGTGCTGCTGGACTCTGGACCCCCCCGTTTCCTCTTTTCCTGACGGTACTGACATGCATAAATGTGAAACTAATGTAAACAGACATCTCGCTGTGCAACTCCCAATTTAGGTTGCTCCCTCAAACTTTCACCCTTTTTTCTCAGTAGCCCCTTACGTCTACAGTGGCGGCATGCCTTGTTTGGGGTGAACTATGTTAATATATATATATATATATATATATATATATATATATATATATATATATATATATATTAATAGTAAAAAGAAGAAAAAGAAAAAAGACGATGAGGACGGAAGAAGATGCCGTGACACATCAACAAAACGTGAGTAATTATAAGTCACTACCAGATGGTGTTGTGACAATCATGATGTGCTCACGCGTCACTCACGAAGAGTCCGATTGCACGCTCTTTAAGTGTATGCCAGGATATTCTAAGGACACACACACACACACACATATATATATATTCTTTATCTTCTTTCATCTCTTTTATATCTATAAATAAAGTACTTCGTGAAAAATTCATGCTTAATGTACCTACTATTTATGAATTCAAACATTCTAGACTATATATGCAATATAGGACGCCCGACAGTGAAAAAAACTGAACCATTTATTATAAAAAGGAAAGTCGTCATTCAGTTTGTGTGAGTGTCCTGCCAAAATTTTCAGAAAAAAAAAATTTCGTTTCTGGATTTGATATCCTTACACATCACTTAAATAACTGTAATTTGTAAACTAATAATCCGATTGGCTCAAATTTTGACACGTGATATTTGAATTGTAGTACTTTTAGTGATACCATCCATATGTCATTTGAACGGTAGTGCTTTTAGTGATACCATCCATATGTCATTTGAACGGTAGTGCTTTTAGTGATACCATCCATATGTCATTTGAATTGTAGTACTTTTAGTGATACCATCCATATGTCATTTGAATGGTAGTACTTTTAGTGATACCATCCATATGTCATTTGAACGGTAGTACTTTTAGTGATACCATCCATATGTCATTTGAATGGTAGTACTTTTAGTGATACCATCCATATGTCAGGGACTTATTGAGGGATGTATTAATTTGTGATTAATGACTTTCTAATGGCTAGTAATAATTGTTTGAGTTTGAAAATGGTCAGATTTTGACATACAATGATTGTGGATTGTAACGTCACGATATTGTATTGTGGATCTTTGACGTACTTTCTACCGGGGTGGGTTCAGCTGGCTCCAGATGAATTTGCAGCATCGCGAGTAAAGGTAGCCCATCCACAACTGACTCCGCAGTTACGGGCCGGCTACAACTTCCCAATCAGTTGAGGCCATCACAAGCCAAGTCAACAGTTGACCTCTGATTCTTTTGCGTCATTCCGGTAATGGTGTCGATGCTATTGCCTTGTGAATCCGGTCGGTTGGAGAACGGCGCAAGAGCGTGGCGAAACCATTGAAATCCCTTTAAAGTCCGAGCATCTGGTAACGCGAGTAGACTGTGATGCTGGGGATGCAGTCGGTGATTAGGAAATGAATCGACATCATTCATGATGTTTCCGGAAATTATCATCAAAAAGATTATGACGGCCGAAGAAAAAAAATAGAATAAATGTGATGTCTAATTCTATAAACATTTATTTATGAAAATCAGACTTTTATAGTTACAAATGGTCGAACAATAATATTAAAGCGACAGTGACTATAGGATATAGGCGTATAATATCTAGAGGGTGAATGTTTCCTGTGTTCTCTACAGCGCCTTTCTCACAGAAGAGACTCGCTAGTCTTTCTCTACTCTATCATTATTTCCACGCAAGACGCTCGACTGAGATCCAATCTCTGGTTCATCCTTGTAAGAAATTCACAGCAAGAACTCGTCTTATAAGCACAACTACAATTAACTTTTATTTCCTCCCCAGCGTTCCTAGTGTCAGGCGGAATTTCATGAACAAAGTTTCTTTCCAAGAACTTTCTGTCTGTGGAACACATTATCATAGGACTGCTTCCCGGCAGACTACAACATGGTCGTTTTCCAATCAAATGTCAACAAATATTTGCTATAAACCGTTCTCATAAGTAATTAAACTTTGTTAATTCTAATCAATTCTGTCATCATTCTTCATTATCATTCAACTGTCAATACATACTTCTCGTCAACACATCCGCGATTGTTTTTTGGGGCCTTGGTAAGAGGCGACTTGTTGATAAATAAAAAATATATAATATACGTGTAAAAAAATTGTCGCTATAAAAACCAGCGAAGAATTAATGAACAAATAGAAAAACTGCGAAAACGACCGACTAAAAAAGTCTACGGTAAAGCATTTAGAGTATACATACCGCGGGACTGCTTCCCGGGTGACTATAACATTCTCATTTTCAAGTCCAATTCAAACACATTCTTGTTGTGCCGTCCTCTTAAATGGTCACTTTCTGACCAGATCCATGGTCTCGGCCTTTTGGCTAAGATCAAAGTGTAGTATCTGTTCCGATGGATCTGCACGCCTGTCCTGTGCAGTTCTAGGAGGTCCACCCTCCCAGGCTTCGCCTCCCTTCTTTGGGGAGGAGTAAGTTTATTGCTTACTGTCTGAGGCGCCCCTACCGGGAATGCCGACGGGGCTGCCCAGGCAATTTTTAAATGGCCAGAGTGCTCACCTCTCGAGCGCTGGCTTTTAACCCCACTTTCTCGACCCAAGCTGTGGTCACATCTTACTTGTGGGAGTAAGATAAAACTGGCCTTGTGCCTAACTCCGGGAGGAGTAAATAAATATTGTTACAAATCCCCCGATGTTTCACTGTCTACCTATTACTCAATAACCCTTTTTCATTGAGTGGCCTGTGGACCTTGATAATTGGTGACTCGTTATTAAAAAGCATGTAATTATCACTGCTGGTTTTATATCATAAGACTGGGATAGTGTTCAGGAGAGATGGTGAAACGTACAAGAATATAGGTTATATCGGGCTTCCACAGCTAAAAGAAAGTTTAATTTTCATAAATTATTTTAGTGAATAATTTCTTTTGAATATAGTAGCTACTCAACAATATCATCAGCATAATCATGGGGAAACACACACGGAAATATTCCATTGAATTGTTAATGTGTTGCATATTTAAACCACTGAGTGAATATTTTCTCTCTTTTTTCTCATGAATCAGAATTGAAAATTGGAGATGTTCCTTTCATTTTCACTTGTAGGGAATTTACAACTTGATTTAAAAATAGGTTTTAATAAATAATTTCCCAATTAAACCATTTTTCGACAAATAACAAAATCATAAAGATCAAATGAATTCAAATAAAATAACTAAAATAACAAAGAGTAACAAAAATAAACAAAAACAGGTTTTCATAAATAATATTTCAATTAAAAATGTTACTAATTAAATAAAGGTTACTAATTAAAAATGTTACCAATTAATAATGTTACCAATTCATAAATGTTACCAATTAAAAATGTTACGAATTAAAACTGTTACCAATAGAAACTATAACCAATTAAAATGTTAACAATTAAAAATGATACCAGTTTAAAAATGTTACTAATTAAAAATGTTACCAATACAAAAATGTTACCAATTCAATAATGTTACCAATTAAAAATGTTACGACGTAAAAATGTTACGAATTAAAAATGTTACGAATTAAAAATGTTACCAATCACAATGTAAGCAATTTAAATGTTACCAATCAAAAACGTTAGCAATTAAATATGCCAGCAATTACAAATGTTTACAATTAAAAATGTTACAAATTAAGAATGTTACCAATTAAAAATGTTAGCAATTAAAAATGTTAACAATACAAAAATGAAATACAGAATAACAAAAATGGTACGAAGTTATAATGTTACGAATTAAAAATGTTACAAATAAAAACGTTACCGATTCAAAATTTTACCAATAAAAAATGTTACTAGTTCAAAATTTTACCAATTAAAACTGTTACCAATTAAAACTGTTACCAATTCAAAATGTTAACAATTAAAACTGTTACCAATTCAAAATGTTACCAATAAAAATGTCAGCAACTAGAAATGTTAGCAATAAAAATGTTAGTAATTAAAAATGTTACCAATGAAAAATGTTAAAAATCAAAAATATTACCAATTCAAA
Source organism: Sepiola atlantica (assembly GCA_963556195.1). NCBI lineage: Eukaryota > Metazoa > Mollusca > Cephalopoda > Sepiida > Sepiolidae > Sepiola > Sepiola atlantica. Next base: position 21,814,557 of record OY744516.1, on the reverse strand, counting down.
ATGTTACCAATAAAAAAATGTTACCAATTCAAAATGTTACAAATTAAAAATGTTACCAATTAAGAATGTCACGAATAAAAAATGTTACCAATTAAAAATGTTACGAATTAAAAATGTTATCAATTAAAACTGTTACGAATTAAAAATGTTACCAATCAATAAATGTCACCCATTCAAAATGTTACCAATTAAAAATGTCAGCAATTAAAAATGTTACCAATTAAAAATGTTAGCAATGAAAACTGTTACCAATCAAAAATGTTACACATCAAAAATGTTACCAATTAAAACTGTTACGAATCAAAAATGTTACCAATTCAAAATGTTACAAATTAAAAATGTTACCAATTAAAAATATTACCAATAAAAAATGTTACCAATTCAAAATGTTACCAATTAAAATGTTACCAATCAAAAATGTTACAAATCAAAATTTTGCCAATTAAAAATGTTATCTATTTAAAATGTATAGCAATAAAAAATGTCACCAATTAAAAATGCTATCATTCAAAAATGTTACCAATTAAAAATGTTACCAATTAAAAACATTAATAAAATAACAAAAAGAAACACAGAATGACAAAAGTAATTTTACGTAGAGAATTTAAAATTTGAAGTCTAATATTTCAATTCGAAATTGATTTATATTTAATTTGAGGTTAAACTTTTACAAATTTGAAATTGAGCTCATTTTAATTTATCGTTATACATTTTTAATTTGATAATTTCTAGTTGAGGTACAACTTTTAAATTTGAACTGAACTCGTATTAATTTGAGCTCGTGTATTTTTAATTCGACGTTTAACCGTTTTAATTTGAAGTTGATTTTTTTAAAATTTCGAAGTTGAACTTTTTCAATTTGACGTTCAGCTTTTAAAAAAAATTGAAATAGATTTTTCTCTATTTGGATTTCAGTTTTTCAAATCTGAAGCTAAACATTGTAGTAGCGTCTAAGTACATTTTGATGGGAGCATGTAAAACAATATTAGGCATCTCTTTGTTAAGTGCATGTCTATTTCTATTCCACCCCGGCGGTTGATAATTTCAGCTGACCTGACCCTTGCCGCCTGCAACGATGACCTCACCAAAGCAGACCCATTGACACACAATTCTAATAACAATTTACCCCACCCCCACTTCTATCATTATTTTTTGCTTATTCAAGAACCTTGACCTGTTTGAATCATCAACTGGTCTCATCTAAAATTAAAGTTTAAACAGTAGTTCGTCATGAAGACGCTCACACACACACACACACACACATATATATATATATATATATACGCACTAACAAACCTGTGACCCTTGGGTGATCCATTGCGCTCAGGTTAGATTGTTTGAATCGTGAGATAATGAGTTTTCAAAGCCAGATAAATTTAAAAGCATAAAAAAGCAAAATCCATAATTAGTTTTTCTGTTAGCAATCTCTCCCCCTATCTCTCTCTATTTCTTGTCTATCTATAGATTAAATAGTATGAATACTTGTGGCCATATTGTTTATAATGGAATATCCCAATCTTCTGGTGTATAGGAAGTTCATTTATTACCAGCGCCTGTCCCCATGGCCTGGTTGTTAGAGCTACTGAGTTATTAACTAGATGGCTGTTGGTTCAATCTCTGGTTTAATATGAGCGCTGGTCTAGTCTCACTGAATAGCTGGAATACAGCGAAACAGTCTGTCTGTGGACTATATATATATATATATATATATATATATATATATTTACCAATCTTAATAGTATAGCACTCTTTAGGGTTACAAGATTGTTGTTATCAGCGATTATGCAAAGTTCTGTTCGAGCGTCGACCACTTTCGATCACAACACGTTTCCCCGTCTCTCGGGTAAGAATAGGTTAATTTCAATCACTGCGTATGGCCGCGTTAGCCTCGTAATTCTAGTTTTAATCTACGAACTGCGTTCGATTCCATGCGACCGCCGTTGTCTGTGGGTATAAAAAACACTTTTATATTTAAAAAAAATATTTATAGTATATATATATATATATATATATATATATATATATATAAAATAATTTATAAATAAAATAATTAATTAGAAAATACATCTATAAAATTGATGACACGTCCGATTAATGACGAATAAATGCAGTCCTCTGCATATTTTCAGGGAGATAAAAATAATAAACGCACCGGTGTCATATCGCTAGTAAAACATTAATAAAACAAAAAATCTCATTTTCTCTTATATATATACGTATTCTATAAGAAATTCAAATTCGGGAATGTAGCTTAATTGATGACTATGGATCAAATTCAATGCAACACTGAAATATTTAAATTGTTGTTGTACCTATATTATCCCCCTTCACAAAGAACCTTTTAAAATATTCTAAAGAAACTTACAATTAACGAATATTTATTCATTGATGTCTTATACCTATTGTTAAAATTTCACAAAATATTAATTTTCACGAAGGCCTTTCACTTCTTTTCCCCTTTGCATAAAACTTAATTAAGCTAAATATAACCCACATTACCAAACCCTACGCCGACGATAAACGGTAATGGGAAGATCTAAAACTGAAGAATCCATATAAACGTTTTTGTTCGTCGTTTGTCACTTTTTCAACGTCACTCTTGATAAAGCCCTCGAAACAGGCGAAACATTGAGATAGACTCTCAAGTTTTTATTTCCTTTTTTCCATCTCTCTCTCTCTCTCTCTTTCTCTCTCTCTCCCCCTCTCTCTCTCTCTCTCTCTCTCTCTCTCTCTCTCTATATATATATATATATATATATATATATATATATATAAATACAAAAGGTTAAGTAAACAATGAAGCATTTTGAAAAAAATATTTGTTGACATCAATCATTACGTAAATATAAGACATCCCTAAATAGACAGATGGCCACATGATTTTGGGGTCAAGATATAATACCTATTCTAAATGATTCACCGTATACAATTAATTCGGAAATATGGATATTTATACCCCTAAACAAGCAGGTGTGGGTGTATACCTGTCCCAACTGAACGAAATTGGCTGATAAAATATGAGCCCGTTTTGCCGATCCAATAATCTGCATCAGTCTTCATTATGTCAATCTCGATGCCTCCCAAATCACTTCAGTGTCTCATTTATACAATTAGATCATGAGCTGATTAATTAAGCTAACAATTGAAATATTAAATTGTTAACCACCAAAGTTTAGCAATTCATTATTTCGTTCGACTGTGGACGTCTTTCTAAAAACAAAATGGCCAATTAACGAAAACAGGAAACGGAAATCTAGACAGATTGAAGAACAACAAATATGGACGACAATGACAGACACACTATAATTGACACTTTTTTCTCTTTAAATAAACACCTTTCGCATTGAAACTAGAACACGTATTCTTGAAATGCGTCCATTCAATTTGCGCGATTAGCACTGATAATGCTATGTCTTCATCTTAAGCGTGACAGTCCGACGTACAGAGCCTCTTATAAAGACAAGTGGACGCTATAAGATGCTATGTAAATCCGTTTTCTGTTGTGCGCTATTTCCAATCCGTCAACCTATATTGTTTCAGTTTTAACCGTGTTTGGTTAGATGCGTCCACCCATCTTTATAAGAGGCTCTGTTGTAAGCCATTCTGTCACGCCTCAGTTTGAAATCTATAATTATAACAACGTTTGTTTCTCGAAGTCTTTTTCCTATACTTTAATGACACAAAATACATGCTCAAATATTCCTTACTTTTGGGATTGGGTTATGTTTGAAAAAGATCCATTTCAATTCTTCTAATTAGCCGTAGATTCGTGCGTAAAGCCATCTGACGACCACAAAAAAGAGGGAAACCATAGTTATGGTATATTAAAATACATGGTATTCTTTAAAGTACTATATATATATATATATATATATATATATATATATATATAAATTATATCTTTAAATTATATCCTATCTTGAATAGGCAATGTTCGATATACGAGATTGAACAGTAAATGAGGAAGTAAGTGATGAGAATAAAAATTGGACCAAATGCAACATTTATTAAATAATCAATTTGTTCAAAACAAGGGTTATATAAAAAATCTTTTTTCTCTTCTTAATTCATGGGTTTTCAAATCCATAGATTAAGGATTTATATAACACTTGTTTTGAACAAATTGGCGAGTTAATAAATATTGCATTTTGTCCAATTTTTATTCTCATCACTTATATATATATATAGTCTCGGAAGTTTCTCAACCATTAAAACTATATTAAAAAAAACAAAAAACTTTTAGTCTTAAGTCTTTCAGTGGAAAATCACACATGTAAGTCAATTTATTTTTTACAGTTATTATATTAGTTTGTTTCTAACACTATTTTAAGGGATCATCAGTTGTTTACCATGAAAAAAATGTTTCGGGATTTTAAAAACAAGACAGTATTTAATTTCATGGCTTCCCAGCAGAGTTGATCAGACCCCACTTCCCTTAAAAGACAAAAACATAAACGTTCCTTATACTAAATCTACGTTTTGTTCCATATAAATGTTTAGCTAACTTATATTAGTTATTTAAAAAAAAAAAAATAATAATTTTTTTTTTCTTTACCTGTGCTGTTCGTCTGTCTAATAAAATTTATCCGTTACTTACAAAAATGTTGCTGCATTTTGCATTTTAAAGTGTATATATATATATATATATATATATATATATATTAATAAGGGCAGTTGTAGTACTGATATTATTGTAAATGTGAGTTAATCAACATTTGTTTTCTTATGACTTTTTCCTATATACTGTAATGTAATGTCTGATAATAAACGTTCTTATCGGTTTAAGGACAACCCAAAATTATCAAAATACGATGTAGAACCTTTAACAGATTTATTTAGCAACTTACAAATCAAATGGTAATGTAGGAGCCGTTCAATGCGTTATGATTAAATACTTTTGTTTATATCCCAAACTCTAATAGCCGACGTTGTTCACTCCAGGCGCAGATAATTCTCTCGTCTTCAGTGTAAGTGAAATAATTCAGTATTACTTTATTTTAATTTTAGTCCAGGCCTAATATCTCCATGTTTAAGGGGCCGTAAAGCGTCAAGTGTGGTACGAAGTTTTCGTTTTATGAGTGCCTCTGTTGGTGAAAGACCATTCATCACTGTACCACATGAAAATGAAATGCCGTGGTAGACAAAATGTGTTAACCTGTTTTCCGTTGTCATTTTTCACACATTTTGTCTACCACGGCATTTCATTTTCATGACATATCATGTACCTTACCCCATACTGTCGACCTGGAAAACAATTGCAGGAATGGCACATTCATGGGAAGATTCCAATCGGATCATCTTTTCTTTCTCCCATGTGTGTGCCTTCAAAGTAAATTATGTCTAAATCTTCACTTTTTCTGAAGACGTTCGCTAACACGAACGAAGCAGGTCAAATCTCTTGTTTTTGTTTTTCTCCTGCATGTTAACCTGTTTTCCATTTGTTATTTTTCACACACACACACACACACACACACACACACACACACACACACACACACACACACACATATATATATATATATATATATATATATATATATATATATATATATATATATTATTAAAAATAACCGACAATTTTTGTCTGGTTATTTTAGTATTGATCCCTGGGGATCAATACTAAAATACCCAGACAAAATTTGTCGGTTATTTTTAATAATACGTGTCTTAAGGAAAAAAATGATGCCTCGATATATACTTTAAAGCCAATAACGTGTCTGATCGTGGTTTATACGAGGCTTTCCATTTTCTCTCCCAAGTGACATAAAAGCTGAAGATAACTGGGAGGTCAACATGTTCTGAGTTTGAAACCGACGGTACTGATGTTGTACTGATTTTTTTGTATCGAATAATAAATAAATATTACGCTCTTAATTTTGATTTTCTCAATTAATTGAGCACTCTGCTGGGATTTTCCTACCATCTTACAAAAGAATTTATATATATATATATAATTTATTATAAAATATATATTTAAGTTTATACTCCTTAAAATATCCAAAAAATGTTTAAAATTGCAAGCTCACTGAGGTTGTATTACAACCTTCAGAGCATATATACTTTATAGTTGCATTCCAATGAAGACGAATAAGAAATATAGGTATTCGCTTAAATATGAAAATAAAGAAATTGAAACAATAAATAAAAAATATGGTTTTAGATTGATTTTCTTATGGTCATTGGAATGCAACTATAATATATATATATATATATATATAAATATATATATATTCTAATTATGAATACTGGTCTCGAATATACTGGGAACGCATTTAAGATATATTTTCTTTTTTAGTGTTTCTTTTACTCGGTTTTGCATCTGCAGTCGGCATATTAGTTCATGGATATCTCGTAAGGAAAAACGTATCTTTTTGTCGGCGTGAAACACCGGCCACCAACCAGGCAACGCAATCCAAGAAGTGACCTATACAAGCGAGACATAGCACCTTCACGTACATCTGCATCGTGTGCACCAACTTGTGCACACGACCTGTCGGCTTTTGACAAGGGCCTGAGTGAAGAATGATTTGCCTGTGATATGTGAAAGAAAGAAAGAAAAAGACGAGGCCATTTGTCAAACGACGCGTTTAAAGGTCGCGTCCAAAAACGCCGGTAAAGACACCAGCGTCCTGGAGCAACAGTCATTCGATATCTCTATACGTGCATTAGTAAATCAAAATATCTCCCCCCCCCTTTTAGTCTGCGAGCGAAACAATATCAAAGGAATCACGGAGCGAGGATTGATTCGATATGAGAAAACCTCGCATTAAAACGTGCATTTAAGAATTTTCTTTTCATATTTTGGCTTAGATCAAAGTGTAGTATATGTTCTGATATTACAGTTCATCTGTCCAATTTTCTGTGAGTAAAAAACTCCTACTAGACTAACCCAATTTTTATTTTGTCCCAATCCATAGTGCCTTATGTTGGGGAGCTGGATTTTTCTCACATTGAAAACAGAGTTTGTATCTCTTCTACCCTTGTGGGGAGGCAAGTAAACAGGGACTGGTGTTATTTCCTTCAATAACTACAAGAAACCGCTCCAAACACCGATTGCCATGGCAAATAACACCCTACCTGAGAGTTCATCATTCAAACTCCTCGGCCTAACTTTCACAGGTAACATGAATTGGAACAAATACATTGAAGACATTGCCAAGGCTGCCACAAAGAAGGTGGGCTCCCTCTACCGTGCTAGTAAACTCCTCACACCTGACATTATCCTGTATCTCTACAAAGCCACCATCCGCCCATGCATGGAGTATTGTTGCCACATCTGGGCTGGTGCATCATCTACTAGTCTCTCCGTCCTTGACAAGATCCAAAAAAGAGTCGCCAACCTAATAGGTCCCTCACTGTCAACCAAGCTCTAGTCCCTGTCCCATCGCCGCAATGTTGCATCCATGTGCTTATTTTACACATACTTCAATGGATTGTGCTCCGATGAATTGGCTGCTCTGGTGCGCCCTCGTCGTAAGTTCACTAGACCAACTCGACAATCGACTAACTCCCATCCATTCATTGTAGAGGTCCCCAGATGCCGGAGAGCTTTCTACTCAAATAACTTCTTTCCTCGTGCTGCTGGCCTCTGGAACTCCCTTACTGCCCCCTGTTTCCCCGACGGTACTGACATGCAGAAATTTAAAACTAATGTAAACAGACATCTCGATGCACAGATCCCAATTTAAGTTGACCCCCCCCCCAACCTTCTTCTTTTTCTTTCTCCTCAGTAGCCCCTTACGTCTACAGTGGCCGCCTGCCTTGTCTGGGGTGAACTATGTTAAACAAAAAATTTTAAGTTTTTTTTCCATCTTTAAGACTAGTTGCAAAATCAAGGCTTGGGGTTGTCTACCCTACTATTTAGTCCATAGCTGGAAAGTGTATATACAAAGCAGGTACAACGTAGAATTCGAACAGATGTTTCTTCAACAATTATTTATAGCTTACAAAGAATTTTCACATAAGTAATTACTATTGCCAGCTCACTGCTAACTAAACACGTTCTGTTCCCTGCAGTCTAAATGACAACACGTCTCTCCAGAATATTAGTGCTCTCCGATTCCTTTTTTCATCACCATCAAAAATCACTAGGGGTTCTCGCTCCAGCCGTTACTATCGTAATTTCGTTGATAACAGAAGGTGGATTTTTTCTGGAATTCGAATGGCAATCGCCTTGCTCAGAATTCCAGTACTCTCTGTACCATTCCAGTCGAGGTCCAGATAGTGCAACCTTTCCTCAGTATTTCCGTCGTCTCAAACCTCTCGTTCATAGCCGCTGTCTGTCATACAAACCGATGCTGGTACTTTTGCAATCTATTTTTTTTGAGGAGTGAGCGGATTATACGTTTGTCCTCTATATCTTCTCAGAGAGTCTCAGTTGCCTTGGTTTCGTTTTAGTATATTCAATCTAAAATTGTCGTTGTGTTCACCTGAGTGCTATTTTATTAAATTTCAACTTATCTGCGATTGATAAGTGTCATCTGGCTATGTGGGTTGGTTTTCACACTCGATGATTTTTCTTAATATTTTGACTGTATTCATCAGTGCACTGGTTTGTATGGTGCCAATTCTACCTTTGATTCCAATTTCTACTTATCTTTTTTCTCGTTGTTTTTCGTAAATGTTCCTAGTGCTCCTACAATTATTGGTATTATGGTAGTTTTTTATGTTTTATATTCCCTTCAGTCGTCTAGCCAGAACCATGAGTTGTTATTATTTACTCACGAGAAGTTTTCACACAACTATCTTCAGTGTTTGTTCACTAAAAATAACCAACGATTGTTCCTGGAGTCTAAGTGATAACATGTTTCCCCAAATTGCTCGCACTCAATACCTCCATCGATCACCGAGTCAAATCCTTTTACGTTATCGCAACAGCAGTTTACCATTGATTTCTAGCTAGCAACTACCGTCGGTTCTCTCTGGAGTTTGAGTGGCAATAATAATACCCAGGGTTCCAGGACTCTCTGAACTCTTCCAGTGGAGATCTGGTTGGTTCTCTCACTTATTGGTCTTTCCATCTTCCATGACTTGTCACGAGCATTTCGTGTGGTGTCAGCCGAGGCTGGTGCGACCAAATGTTTTTAGGGGGGGGGAGGGGATATTTCAGTTTATTGGATTTCTGGCAGTTTCAGTTCTTTTAGACTTGTGTGATGATCTATTCTTCTTCTTTTTCTTCTTCTTCTTTTTCTTCTTCTTCTTTTTCTTCTTCTTCTTCTTAAAGTAGCATTGAAATAAGTTCAATGCTACTTTAGGCATCTATTTTTAACTATCCTTAAAAAAACGGAATAAATAATTTCTGGGAACAAACAATAAATCATTAATAATACAGTGAAAAGTAGTAAAATGGACCACATCTTGGAGATATTTAGATGATCGGGGTTTGCAAAGACTTTTAATTCTTTGGTCAAGATGTATTGGTATCACCATGATTATAACGATGTGCAGACCCCTCAGAAGTTCCAAGAACTATTTCTACAAAATTTCATTTTTTAAATAAGCGAGGCACTTTCCATTGAGACGTAAAGGGGCTACTGTGAATAAGGGGACAGAAATTATAGGTGGGCATCCTAAGTAAGGAGTTGTGCAGCGAGATATTTGTTCACATTACATTTAAATTTCTGCAGAGTCAGGAAAACAGGGAGCAGGGAGAGAGTTACAAAAAGCTAGCAGCCCAAGGAAAGACGCTATTAGAGTAGAAAGCCTTCCGACATCTGGGAACCTCCACAGTAAATGGATGGAATTGAACTAATTGTCGAGTTGGTGGGGTGTATTTACGTCAAGGGGGCACCATAGCAGCCAGTTCATCGAAGCACATTCCATTGAAATACCTGTAAAACAAGTACAGTGATTCAACATTGCGGTGATGGAGCAGGGGCTGAACTTTGATGGGTAGTGAAGGACCTATTAGATTAGCGACTCTTTTTTTTTACCCTGTCTAAGAGGGAGAGGCTAGTGGATAGTGCACCAGCTCAAATGTGACAACAATACTCTATGCAAGGGGAGATGGTGGCTTTGTAGATATATAGAATACTGGCACGTGTGAGAAGTTTTCTAGCACGGTAGAGGGAGCCCACTTTCTTTGCAACAGCCTTGGCAATGTCTTCTATGTATTTGAAGGTGAGTTGAGAGGTTGTCAGCAATGAAGAATTATGATGACGCTTTACTTTATTTCGCAAAGACTACTGCTTATATAGAGGCACTGCATATAATGGATAAGCCATACATTGATAAGATATATTACGGGAGACCTTAAGTGTTTCAACAAAACCGGGCATCATTACACAAGATTGTAACAAGGCAAGATTCGACGGTGGATCATGTTCATGAGCACATAACCCTTAATATTAGACTCCTAGTTTATCAGATCTGAATCCATTGAACTACTATGTACGAAGCATAATTAAAAAGGAGGTTAATAAGCATTCTTGTAACACTAAAAATCCTCAAACACCACAACATTCATAGTAATGACCAATCTAACAACATACCATTTGATCCTAGTATGTAGGCGTTTAAGATATCACATAGAAGCCATTATTGGAGTTGAATGAGATTTCATTGAATAAAGTTAAAAAAATATGTTGTTCTTATTCTCAAAGCTTTCATCCGTACGAAAAACATTTTTGACTATTTCTACAATTCATTTTTGTGTAAGAATACAAACATCTTATGTACCATATATATATATATTATAGAGGAGGTCGGTTGAATGAACCTCATATATCTTAAATTCTCTTCCCGCCACTAATGACACCGTGAATAAATCTAATGAGAGTCATTTTTAAAGATTTAAATGCTAATATCCCTCCCACATTTCCTTTTTTGAACGATATTTGTCCTACTTACACAGTAACGTTTTCATAGCATAATTTAAAATCAATAAGATGCTAGCCTGGTAAGATGAGATTCCGAGTTCAATTCCCGTCGAGAGAGCGAAAAATCTTTATTAAATTTATTTTTAAATCGCGGTCGACTTTTTTCCTTGATAGAGTTTGAGGAAATAAATGGTCGACTTTTTATTTTTTATTTTAATGGAAATCTCTCCAGACAAAGCATGAAGCCACTTGATGTAAGGAGCTAACAAGAGCAATATGATTATCGGAAAGCCATGGGAGATGAATATTGGCCTTAGTTTTGAAAAGACCAAGGCTATAGGTAGGAGGAAAATAGTCAGCAGGAAGAGAGTTCCACAGGCCTGCAGTTCTTATAAAAAAGCTACTGGAATAGGAAGCTGTATTACAATGAGGTATAAAAACAGCGAATTGATGGAGACCACTAGACCAAAGATCACAACGAGCTGGAACAAAAGAGGCTGGAAATAGATCACATAATTCTGAAGAACACATGCCATGATAGTATTTATAGAAAAGACTGAGAGACAGAGGGGGCAGAGAAGAAGAAAGGGTGGAGGCCAATCAAATTACATATACGTTTCTGAATTTTATCAATAACCCTCAAATGGGAAAGATATTCACCATCCCAAATGTGACATCAGTACTCCATACATGGTCTTATTCTAGATTTGTTGAGATAGAGAATAGCCTCAGGCGTGGGAAAGTGTTTAAAATGACACAAAATCCTATTTAACATTCATTCTTTACTCAAATAACGTTTTCTTTTACGTAATTATTAATGAACGTTAAAACACTCCCGGGCAACGCCGCATATGGACAGCTAGTATAACACACTATTAGGCAATTGAAACAAATGAAAACATGTTTTGTTTAATCTGTGTTTATTTATTTCGTGATCTTTATTTGAATTCATTCATCGAATTTGTGGTAGGTGATTATTGTTTTAAAAACCCCTTGGCTGGGGACGGCGTGAGCATTGCGTGCGATGGAAACCGAATCCAGCGTTTGGGAAGGCGAACGGGAATCCTGGTTTGCGTATATTGTTCATTCAGAGCACGCCACATTATGTGGTAATTAATATCTCTTCTGTTTGTCGAACGTCCTTGCTGAGAGCACAAATGAAAAAAGCAAAACAAGATTGAGAGATTCAAAAAGAACAAAGTTTATTTATGAAATCGGATCGTTGCAAAAGGACGGCGAACCCCACCGCCACATTTAGACACACGCACACGGTTTTATCAACAGTTATACAAATAGAGCTTCAGGCTTCTAACTCTGGGGTCCTGGTTTCGAATCACGCTTTGTTCGGCCACGGTGACGAGTCGTAAACGACGAAACACGTGTATGTAGATAACTAAATTAATATATTAGGAGAGTAGACAGGGGACCATGGATTTACTTTCGGCAACCTCGTAACTCTCGCTTCCCTTTATTTTGTATTTTAGTCCTCACATTCTATGAGCGATGTTTCTGACAAACGGGGGAAAATTGCTGTTTTCCGTGTCGGAATATATCAATCTAACACTTATTGTTGGCTAGATTTTGAACTTTAAGTAGTATTGTTTCAGCCTCACGCCTTGTCTGGAGCCATTCCCATCAAATACAGACAATATATATATATATATATATATATATATATATATATATATATATATATATATATATATATATATATATATATATATAATTATCCACTTGACACATGTTTCGCCATTTTACGGCACATCAGCATGGCTGAGACGCTCTTAATATAGGGAAAACAGATTGGTGAAAGGGAACACCGTTTTCCACTTAACATTTAGGTAATATTTCTCTGTGACACGATATTTGTATATGTTTGTCAATATAGCAAAAACAAAAACAAACAAAACACTTACGCCCATATATATATATACACACACACACACACATATATATATATATAAATATATAATTATTTTTATTTATGCAGACATGTACAAAAAGCCGCTACACTAGCATGTCGATGTTACTGTTCAATAGTTATTAGTAACTAAGATCTTATCAGGCGGAAAAAAGTAAGTCTTATCTTTCATATTGTGAAAAGACTGAAACGAAAGGAAAAAGAAATACTGGAAATCTGGGGAAACTTGTTGTCGCTCAGACTCCAGGGAATTCCACCGGCTGTCGGTGAGAAACCACTGATGACCTGTGTGAGAACTCCTAGTGAGTACAAATAATAATAATAATCCCAGAGAAGACCAATTGTCCTTACCAGCGAAAAATCAATGGTAGGAGGCTGTTGCGATACCGCATCGTTATCGAAAAGAGGTGAAGAATACTGGAAATCTGAGGAGGCTTGTTGTCACTCAGACTTCAGGAAATACCACTGGTTGTTGTCGGTGAGCAATCACTGACGATGATCTGTGTGAGAATTCCTAGTGAGTACAAACAATAATAATAATAATAATAATAATAATAATCTTTTTACCTTATCTATTCTTTTAAAATAGATATTGATCATTTCATCAGCTAGAATAAGAATATCATTGACATAACGTACGTAAATAAGGGTTTTTTAATGTTATTAAATATTATGACCTCATCAGCCCGTATCTACCTAGCAAGAACTATTAAACATTTCATAAAGCAAACAATCGGATAATAAAATCATTGCCTCTCTAGACGTAAGAAGCCTATTCACCAATATACCTTAAAGGAAACAATAGACATAATCATCAATAATATATACAATAACCCCTCTCTCCCTCCACTTTAAATCAATAAAGAAAATACTAAAAAAGTTACAATCAATCTGCACCACCGAAATATCTTTTTATGACTTCAAGGGAAACATTTACACTCAAATTGACACAGTTTTAATGGGTTCGGTTCTCGGTCTGATTCTTAGCGAATTCCATACGTAAAACCCGAAAAACAAAATATTAAATTAAATTAATAAACCTCTAGTTATGTACGCTATATCGACGATATTTTTTATTCTAGCTGATAACAATGAACACATACACAAACTTCAAGACCTTTTCCAAAAAAACTGTTCTTAAATTCACCATAGAACTGAACGTAAATAATAAACTCACATACGTAGATGTTCTTATTAACGCCCCGTTTAACACTTCTACTTATAAAACACAACCTGCTTAAATTCTAGTCTTTTAAATCTCAAGAGCGAATGACCCTATCTCTACAAAACAGCTATTGTTAAAAATCTATTAAACCGTGCCAAATTGATCTCTTCCTCTAAAAATACTATTCATTGAATTAAAAAATATAAAACCAGTACTTATTAACAACGAATTCCCTAATTATATCGTTAATGAACAAATAGAATTAATTATTTGAAACTTAAAAAACACCAGTACAAATAATAATAATACTCAAATTCAAAACTCAAACTATATTAACTTATACTATTGTAATCAAATACAACCATACTTCAGATTAGAAGGAAAAGCCATGAAAAATATACACAGATACATATCCGCAATTGACAATAATAATAAAATTAGACTCATTATTTACTATAAGAAATTTAAAACCCAATACCATGTAGTAAAAAACAACTGCTGTACAATCCAAAAACCACTAGAAAGAACCAATGTTATTTATAAGTTTAAATGCTCTTTTGGAGAATGTAACTCGCATAATAATAATAAAGCTAATAGCTACATTGCTTTTACAACCACTACCCTATACCACCGCCTCACAATGCTTCCTGTAAACTCTACCTCAATTTACCAACATCTACAAAAACACAACTGCTACCCCCTCTGATTTAAGACAAATTCTAGTTAACTAGCGGGACCCGTGTAAATTACACGAAATGATGTTTTCAATACTATTATCTTGTTCCTAACCTATACATGTTTGAATAAAATATAAGATTTGACTTATTCATGAGTACTATACAAAGATTCGGAAGGTCGTTGCTTTTGATGTAAGCGTGACACACAAAATAACACACACACTATCGTATTAATATGTGTCTTCCCCTCCCTACTTTGTTTTGATTTGTACTGTGCAGATCAAGTTTTTGGAATTTGAAGTGAGTTTATTGAACTTTTTATACTATTTGATTTGATTTATTTATCGCTGTAATAATCAACTTAAACATTGGATACTTTTCACTTCATCGATTGCTGACGCATCTCACGATTGGACAACTTTTTCCGTTCTTTCAATTCCTCGTATTTATACTGTCCCTCATTACTTGGATCAATCTTCAGTCAACCTTCTGGATATCTTTCCTGATTATGTTTTTTAAATTGTATGACTTGGATGGATTGTATAGATTCAACAAAAAAGTATGTTTTTGGGTTGATATATTTGATGTTATGTATCTTTATGTATTTTTGTATATATTTTTATATATTTTCAAAGTGTAATCTTATTACCGGTAGTAATACCACTACGGTAATGGTCCTCTGAGGAGAAGAATTATCTTTGAAAACTCATGAGCTAAGGACGTTAAGATACTTTGCTTGAACTTTGAATTATAATAAAATTTGATTGACACCTTATTTTATTATTTCATTTTATATTATAATATATATATATATATATATATATATATATATATATATATATATGAATGTTACGATTTAGTCGTTTAAACAAAAAGGGGTTCTTTCTTGAAATAGAATTCGAATGTATCAGTTTAGTAGGGTGGCGCGTAGAAATCAGTTCGGTTTGGAATGTGACCCTGACACAAAAACGGACAAAAAGGGCAATCAGCAACGCATCTCAATGCAGGTGCGCGGGTACATTCAAGCGCGGGGCTTTTTAACATATACACAGTACAATAGTAAAAATAAAAGAAAACTAGAACACTATAGTCCGCAATATATATATATATATATATATATATATATATATATATATATATATATATATATATATATATATTGTCTCATTCGCACTACACATTTAAACACACACGTAAACATACTCATGCATATATATATATATATATATATATATATATATATATATTGTCTCATTCGCACTACACATTCAAACATACACATAAACATACTCATGCATATATATATATATATATGCATGAGTATGTATACGTGTGTGTGTGAATATGTATTTGTGCATATGTATATGTTTGTATATATGTATATATGTATACATGTATTTAAACTTAAATTGAAATACTTATGAGCTATATTTAAAAGATAACGCTAATTCAATATACGTAAACCCAAAGTCCAATTACCCCCATCAATCATAAAACATATTCCTAATTCTATCGAACGTGAGCTTATCAACAACTATAGCAGCGAAAATGTATTTAAAAGGTCAAGCAACATTTACACTACATAGAGCTGTAGTGTAGTAGTGGGTACCATAATATCGAAAATAAGTATAAGAAACAGGACACCACTAATTATGATAAAATTAAAAGAAAAAGAAATATAATCTAGTATACACCGCCCTATAATCAGATGCTAAAACTAAACTGGGCGAGAAATTCTTAAATCTCATTGAAAAACACTTCCCCATAACCAAACTTCTGCATTAAATATTGAATTAAAATAATGTAAAACTGTCTTACAGCTGCTGCGGAAACCTAGAAATGATAATTAAGGCACACAATAACAAAACACTAAATGATAACAGAAGAGAAAAAAATAACAAATTGCGTAAAAAAGTGACCAATTTAGTAAAAATAACACTAATAAGAACAAAAATATAACCACTACTATTAGTAATAACCAAAACCCTAATAGCAACGAAAAAGTTCGCAATAAATAGAAAAGCTCTAACTGCATAACTCGTACATTTTACCCACTAAAAATAAATGCCCAACCAAAAGTTTTGTTTACTAAGCCACAATATTTGCCAATGAAATACCGAATAACAAGAAGTACTACGTGGGTATGACCTCCATAGATTTTTAACTGGATATTACGACCACAACAACACATTTAAAAACAAGGAACGCCGAATTAAAGCAGTACAAGCGAACCATTATTGGAAGCTCAATGAAAGCGGACGCTCACCAATAATCGAATGGAAAATTTAGACGACCGATGTAGATTATGTTTGAATGAGAAATTTGAAATCCTAAACTTTAAAGACCCTCAAAACCTATTAAACTGTAGAAGTGAAATAGAAGACAATCGCTTACACAGAATAAAATTTACTTTAGGTTAACAATACACAATTACCAAATAAATATACAAACAAATAAATGAATAAAAGCTAAACTAACACATAAAATAGAAATACATGCACGCACGTCTTAAAATAAGATAACTTATAAATTCGACACAACACAGAAGTAGGAATGGGCCACCCTATAAAAACAGAACAATAAAATAGGAAAAGAAACCAACATAACCTTTGTTTGTGAGAAGAGCAACGATTGGCTAATTGAAACATCAACCCATGGGAGAGAATAACAAATAATCTGATTGGTTAAGTAGACTAAACACCACCTGCATATATCAAAACACTCGGCAACACAAACCCCATTCATTTTAGTCTGAGGATTCTCTATGGGGATTAAACGCGGAAGCCTCTGTGTAGCTTAATTGCCATAAATATATTTTCATAACTTATAATATATATATTGTTTTAAATAAAAGCGGAATTTTAGTCTCCTGAAATTTAGTCTTTAGAGCTCTTTCATCCAACATCTAATCAGAAGAAATCATTGGAATATAAAATTTAAAATAAAATTGACGAGAAATAATGCGGTAATAAAGCGTTTAAAATAAATTAAATTCAATAAATCGAGTAAAAATGTTTAAAAGGCAGAATTTTTAAATAAGAAAAAACAAAATGTCGATATTGAAAACCTTCTCTTTGCAAGCAGAATGCTTTCGTATAGTCGTTGATTCTCTTTAGAGAAAGTTAGTTGGACAATTTTTTTCATGAAAAATTCTGCCTTTTAAACGTTTTTACTCGGTTTATTGAATTTAATTTGTTTTAAACGTTTATTTTAATCGGCAGTTAATTTCCCCATTCTTTCTCTTTCTTGTGAATTTTATTTTACATTTTGTACTCAAACGATTTCTTCTGATTAGATGTTGAACTTCGAAATATATTTATCTATCTTGCTCTCAATCTCTCTCTCACTCTCACTCACTCATTCTTTCTCTCTCTCTCTCTTTCTCTCTATATATATATATAAATATGTTTCGAAGTACAATATATATATATATATATATATATATATATATAGATTTTATGTGTGTATATGCATAAAGGTTTTCTATTTATTTATATAAGCGCACATATAAGAAAAAGCCATGCTTTAAATTTAAGGATGCGATATATACCTTTTATATATGTGATCAATAGCTCTTTTTCTAACAAAAAATATAAAAACATGTGTTTGGTCAGTCATCAAACATCTATATTTTCTATGTTATTAAAAAAAAGAATATTATCAGTCGGTTTAATATTTTATCTGATAAACAGTTTTTGTTTTGATTAATAATATAAGGTACTTGGATAAAATGAAAAGATTGGATGAAATGTTTCCTCATACCGAATAGGAACAGAAAAAAATTACGAATTATCGAATTGGGGTCAACAATGTGAAGATGAAAGTGTATTTTCAATAAATGCTATTTAGAACGCTATCGATAATTTTCTTGAAAACGAAGTAACGGTTGTGTAATATTTCAGACAATAGGAAGATATTTATAATACGGAATGTGCGAATTGCATCGGTTTTAAAAAGGTTCGTTTGCTATTAAGAAAATTAGGTACGGTTGAACATAGCAAATTCATTAATTATATATTATCACAAAAAACAAGCAAACTTACATTTGTTGAAGCGATACACTCTATTATATAAAGGGCAGTTGTCTGTTTGTTTGTTTGTTTGTTTGTATGTTTGTATGTCTGCAAAAAACGCCCGATACACTTGAAACACCCTCGTAATATTAAAGTTTTCTGAATTGCTCAGCTTTCGGTCTCATAATATCAAAACATTGCAAAAAACATCGATTTTTTCAGATAGAACCGACCTTAAAAGTGTTACGGGGTCCCTAAATTTGTTTGGTATTCGATTGATCCTACGCTCTGCGACTGCGGCCGTGCATAAAACACAGTCCAGCTTCAAACTGACCTATTTTTCGTCACTTTTTATACTCGCTTCGTTTGGTCCGGTTGTTATCAACGAAGGACCAATATCTGGAGGTTTATGGTTTAATATCGATCAACTCCACAATTTTTTAAAACTGTGACCTAAATATACATCGAAGACCGGGACGACCGGGAAGACAGAGTTAGTACTAATTTTTGCACCGGGCAACGGGGAGGAGTAGAAGGGAGGGCGGGGAGAGCGAGTTGGAAGACAGTGGAACGAGGAATAGGGGGCGACCGGGTGAGAGGGCGAGGATGAGGTGGCGATCGGGGAGGACGGGTTCCAGAATATTTTTTTAACGATGACCTTATTATACATCGAAGGGGAGAGGTTAGTACTTACATTTTTCCGGAAACAGAGAGAGTTGAGTGGGGAGAGGGGAAGGGTAAAGGGGGAGAGAGCGAACGGGAAGACAGTTGAGCGAGGGAGAGGGGACACGACCGGGGTGAGGGGGCAGGATGAGGAGGCGACCGGGAAGACAGCTTTCGCGATAGGCAACTGAGGAAGAGAGATATTGTTACACTTGCAGAGAGGGAGAGGAAACAAGGGGGAGAAAAGCCCCTGCTAGTTTTTAATAAAAGGTGGAAATGTATGAATCTCACAATCGAAAGAAGACGAAGACTACACTACTTTCACTAGCGTAGTTTACAAATACTGCAATGATTTCAAATTGCGGAGTTTAGCGTTAACAACTTTAAATGTTTTTGTCTTAACACGATACATGCGGTGAACAATGTATATATATATATACACACACATATATATATATATATATATATATATATATATATATATATTTCAATCGGTATCATACATTAATTTTATCAATCGATACATTCGGTTTCACGAACACTAAAAATTCAGTCTAACACACTAATGTATGATTTTGTGTGATCAAAATATACAAAAAAGGTCCTTAATGAAACAACTGTTTATAAACCCAGCTGTAGTATAACATGAGACACTTTCATTTTTATCTGCTGTTGTGCTTCAGTTTCTTTCTCTTTCACTATTCTACTTAACATATGAAAAAAATCGCCCGGAATCCCGAAGTATCTGCACACCTGTATCAAGAGAAATACCCAATTGTTATGACCTGTTTTGTCCGTTATTGTGTCAAAGGGTCACATTCAAACACTAACTAGGCAACACCCGCCACTACTCCTTACTGGACAGTTTTGTTTTCGAATTCTATTTTAAGAACGAAATCTGCGCTTATTTTAACACTTCCCGTGAGAATTAATTTTTGTAAAAATGTTTCATTTTGAATCGAATATTTTTTTCAAATTAAAGTGACAAAAGAGAAAAAAAGCCCTGTCACCCTTCATTACCAGAGTTATAGAATTCTCGAGCCAGCTCTTGTACATTTCATAATAGTCCATAAAGTTAGGAAAACAACTAAGGGTCATCGCATCACTATTTTGTAACATAATCATTTTCTACGAGATACCGCGCGTCGTTTCTGAAAAATTAATAATCCAAATATCTCGGGAAATCCAGGATAGGGAGTTAAATATTTAAATCGCAACACACATATTATGATATATTATAACTTGATAGAAAACAACATTTATGACATAATAAATATTTTGTAATCATGCTCCGAAAAAAAAAATCAACATCAACAAATATTATTTATTTTTGTGTACAAATGTTACAGAAATTATTGTACAAAATTTCATGTTCAGCACAAAATTCTTCATCAATTCGTTTCAGGCTAAATTAACAATGGAATTGTAATATGATCATAAATACAAAATATAGAAACGGTATTTTCTTTTTTTTCTTTATGGCAGGCGATATATATATATATATATATATATATATATATATATATATATATATATATATATATATATATATATATATATAGAGAGAGAGAGAGAGAGAGAGAGAGAGAGATTTGAATAAATTTGAATAAATAATATTTATAAATAAATAATATTTGTAAATAAATAATATTTGTAAGCAAAAATATCTTTAGTGGTGATCATTGGTGTCCTGAAAAGAATGCTTTGGTAAGCCTTCATAAAATCGCATATATATATATATATATATATATATATATATATATATATATATATATATATATATATATATATATATATATATATAATAGAGGCATTCCAATGACTAAAGCAACAATCAACAATCAATCAATAACTATACCTTTCATATGTTCTTTCAATTTCTTAATTTATTCATATATCGTCGAACAACCACAACTTTTCTTTTGTTCTGTCAATCTTTTTACTTTCATATATCGACGAATACCAGGCGAACCATTTTTTTAACATCTTTATTTAGCATTTTCAAGAGAAATACACACTCTTCATTGTTGCTCATCAGAGAAAGTGTACATCCAGTAGCAATACAAAAATAAAGACCTCAACCCAAAGACATGGGAAAAGAGGATTAAAAACTTTAAATGATCTCTTGACAAAGGTAACGGCAAGTCAAAATACATGAAAAAATACATGAAAAAAAAACTCACATGAGAAGTGTTGACAGAATCCAGACCCCCTTAAAACGGTACGTCCCACCGTCTTTTTGATGCGAATTCAACCCACTCTACTGCAAAGTAAAAAAGTAAAAAAAAAAAAAAACGATGGGAAACCTGAAAAGCAAATTGATTGCTAAATTATTAATACTGAAAATAAAATAAAAATAAAAATAAAAGTAACCCCCTAAAAATCCCATATTCAAAATACGCTTAATACGAACCAACCATTGGTCCAAAACAAACATCCAGAACAAATTGTAGCTTCGCAGAGAAACTTATACAACCTAAAATTAAGATTGAAAAATATTCCCACTTGGGAATTAGATTTTATATTTATTTATAATTTTTGTCTAAAATAAAATTAAAAATGATACCTAGTTAGATTTAATTCCTAAGTATTTATTTTCTTTTTATATATTTATTATTTAAATTCACGGAATAAGAGAAAAGAAATTTACATAAACACGGAAACCTGATTAATGTGTCCATACAATAAATGTAGCAAAAAAGACGAGTAGACAGATAATTTAACATAACTTACTAATGAGATCTCTAAACGCGAGAAAAAGTCGAAAGAATTATTAAAACGTAACTTACAATTTTGATTATGACGTAAATAAACGGGCAATGGATAGTTGAAAGATATTAGGGGTTCAGAATGGGTATAAAACAATTGGTATTCGCAAAAATATTGAATCGAGTTTAATACGAACAATGTGTTTATACGCAGGCGATATGTTTAAATAAGATATACAGAAAAATAAGGAAGAGAGAATTCGAAGCGGAGTGAACTGTTTCTCACGCCGCAAAAACGAATTACGCTAAATCCAGGTTTATACAGAGAGCAGTTCGCTCGCCGGGTATATTAAAGCAGTTCGCTCGCCGGCTATATCAAAGCAGTTCGCTCGTCGGCTATATTAAATCAGTTCGCTCGCCGGCTACAAACATATACACAGTCTTCGCAAATAATTGAGTATGATCGCACCCTGTGTCTACCAGTTCACATGAATTAAACAAGAAGAAACCGTTTTTCTTTTTACAACTAAAAGCTAATTGTACGCGTTAGGGGTTCAGAATGGGTATAAAACAATTGGTATTCGCAAAAATATTGAATCGAGTTTAATGCGAACAATGCGTTTATACGCAGGCGATATGTTTAAATAAGATATACAGAAAAATAAGGAAGAGAGAATTCGAAGCGGAGTGAACTGTTTCTCACGCCGCAAATACGAATTACGCTAAATCCAGGTTTATACAGAGAGCAGTTCGCTCGCCGGGTATATTAAAGCAGTTCGCTCGCCGGCTATATCAAAGCAGTTCGCTCGCCGGCTATATCAAAGCAGTTCGCTCGCCGGCTATATTAAAGCAGTTCGCTCGCCGGCTATATCAAAGCAGTTCGCTCGCCGGCTATATCAAAGCAGTTCGCTCGCCGGCTATATTAAAGCAGTTCGCTCGCCGGCTATATCAAAGCAGTTCGCTCGCCGGCTATATTAAAGCAGTTCGCTCGCCGGCTATATCAAAGCAGTTCGCTCGCCGGCTATATCAAAGCAGTTCGCTCGCCGGCTATATCAAAGCAGTTCGCTCACCGGCTATATTAAAGCAGTTCGCTCGCCGGCTATATCAAAGCAGTTCGCTCGCCGGCTATATTAAAGCAGTTCGTTCGCCGGCTATATCAAAGCAGTTCGCTCGCCGGCTATATCAAAGCAGTTCGCTCGCCGGCTATATTAAAGCAGTTCGCTTGCCGGCTATATCAAAGCAGTTCGCTCGCCGGCTATATCAAAGCAGTTCGCTCGCCGGCTATATTAAAGCAGTTCGCTCGCCGGCTATATCAAAGCAGTTCGCTCGCCGGCTATATCAAAGCAGTTCGCTCGCCGGCTATATTAAAGCAGTTCGCTCGCCGGCTATATCAAAGCAGTTCGCTCGCCGGCTATATTAAAGCAGTTCGCTCGCCGGGTATATTAAAGCAGTTCGCTCGCCGGGTATATCAAAGCAGTTCGCTCGCCGGCTATATTAAAGCAGTTCGCTCGCCGGCTATATCAAAGCAGTTCGCTCGCCGGGTATATTAAAGCAGTTCGCTCGCCGGGTATATCAAAGCAGTTCGCTCGCCGGCTATATTAAAGCAGTTCGCTCGCAGGGTATATTAAAGCAGTTCGCTCGCCGGCTATATCAAAGCAGTTCGCTCGCCGGGTATATTAAAGCAGTTTGCTCGCCGGGTATATCAAAGCAGTTCGCTCGCCGGCTATATTAAAGCAGTTCGCTCGCCGGCTATATTAAAGCAGTTCGCTCGCCGGCTATATCAAAGCAGTTCGCTCGCCGGCTATATTAAAGCAGTTCGCTCGCCGGCTACAAACACATACACAGTCTTCGCAAATAATTGAGTATGATCGCACCCTGTGTCTACCAGTTCACATGAATTAAACAAGAAGGAAACGTTTTTCTTTTTACAACTAAAAGCTAATTGTACGTGTTCTTATTTATTATGGGCCTTTGCATATACTAACACGTACCAACGTAGCGGGCCAGAGAAACTACAACAACACCAGTAATGAACGCGCAGTTTGACGGTATTCATAGTATGTAATATATTCTGGAGCAATCATAGTATGGAAAAGTCGAACTCGGGCATTTCACACATACAACTATGAAATAAGGACTATGCAGAATGTATTACACCCAAAACGATGATACTGGCCGATTTTACGCAAAAAGGAGAGAAGGGGAAGAGAAGTGTTAAGTATAGAACATTGTGTGGATAACAAAAGCACTAGGAATATACATAACCCAAAACAGAAATGTTGATCATCACAGCAAAAGGAACCGTCAACACAACTAATACAGGGTGGGCAAAAATAAGGGTCCTATTTTTAAAAATTCATAACTTTTTTATTTATTGATTTAAAAAAATTTTTTTTTTAGAATAAGTTAAGGACCCCTTCCGAAGCAAGCATGAGCCGTATTAGCCCTAAGGAACGTACCCTCATTTAGAAAACATTATTTTTGCTTAAAAAACTCAAAACAGTGTAAAAAACAATACTTTAGTTTTTGTAAGTTTTAAGAAGTGTTTTTCGGCTAAAATTTGTTTTGTTTATTTCAAAAAATCTCGGAAGGGTCAGTCTACACACACATAAAGTTTGGTGAGTTTAACTTTTATTTTGTGGAAGTTATTCAAATTCAAGTTATTCAAATTTAAAGATAGGACCCTTATTTTGGCCCACCCTGTATAAGGAATAGCGACACTGGAAAAATAAGACGAAAAAAGAAAAATGGGAAGAGAAGAAAATACAAGTAGAAAATACGTGTCAAATCGTAGATTCCGCAGTCCCAGTAGTTCACAAGTAAATACATGGAACTTGCCACAGGATTGAATGGAAGATATAACATACAGAAAATCACTATAATAGAAATAATTGTAAGAAAACAAGGAACAGGCACACTCAAAACTGGAATAAGTCGAGGAGAAATTAGAATTAAAGAGAAAATTGACACATAAATCACGCGACAATGATAAAAAAACAGCCGAAATATTAAAGAACATCTTTGAATGCACACATTAACCTACATAAGCAACGTACGCTAACTAGCCACAGGTAATTTGAAATAGAAATAGAACAAGAAAATATGGAAAAAGCATCATACGAGCTCAAGGGAACTGAAACTGCTAGACATCCCAGAAAGTTATACCCCTCTGCTAAAGCACACACACCAACGTGTAAAGGCAACTCATCGGTCAGCCTTTGCATTTCGTTATCACTCGTATAAGAATGGGGACGCCATTATAAGGATCGTGTTCAGCTGCATACCTCTTATCAGTAGGGGCGACACTACATCACTTTCTATTTTAGAAATGTCACCAAATGAAAAAGATTTAGGACCAAAAGACAGGTTAATTTTGATAACTTAAGGGTCTCTTTTAATCCTTACCCCCTTGCAGAATTGCTTTCTATTTCACAGCTGGTATTTTGGCGCGACGTAGCTCTTTTCGAATTGAGCGTCACTATTCTGGGCGATCAGTGTACTAGAACGAAAATGGCAGACATTTTTGAACTTGCATTCTTTTTATTTCATGAATGTATATGCAAGCGTAACTCTCGATGAATTTGGTCTGCATCAACTCTAACCCTAACCCTAACCCAAACCCTAACCCTAACCCTAACCCAAACCCTAACCCTAACCCTAACCCTAACCCTAACCCTAACCCAAACCCTAACCCTAACCCTAACCCTAACCCTAACCCTAACCCAAACCCTAACCCTAACCCTAACCCTAACCCTAACCCAAACCCTAACCCTAACCCTAACCCAAACCCTAACCCTAACCCTAACCCTAACCTAACCCTAACCCTAATCCTAACCCTAATCCTAACCCTAATCTTAACCATCGAAGTGCTAGTCGCTTTTCATATGCAAAATGTATATTAATAAAATTATGAGTAACTTCACGTGTGTGTTTCTCCCTTCAACGTAGATTTAATAATTATATTTATTAATTTTTTAATTAGTAATTAGTAAATACGAGTAATTAGTAATTACTAAATACTAATGATTGAATGTTGATTGAAATCAAAGATGTCATGGTGTAAAGTTAAACAAAATTTCAGAAAGCCGGGCTCTATAAATATCTACTCTCTTCTCTCTTTCGATTGATACAGAAGACTGTCACACTATATAGTCAGTTTTTCCTTCTCAGCATTCGTCACGCCATCAGCATTCACTCTATGTCACTCTGTTAGCTGATTTAGTGCGTCTGATTATTAAGTTAAGAGTAAAAAAGAAGAAGGTGAAGGAGAAGAAGAAAACGAAAAAGACGATTAGTAAATTAAAAAAAAGAAAACAGCGCCAAAAAATAAAAAAAACGAAAACAACGGTGATGATGATGGAGAAGAAGAAGAAGAAGAAGAAGAAGAAGAAAAAAAGAAGAAAAAAAAAGAATAAGAAGAAAGAGAAGAAGAAAGAGAAGAAGAAAAAAAAAGAAGAAGAAAGAAAAAGAAGAAGAAGAAGAAAAAGAAGAAGAAAAAAGAATAAAAAGAAGAAGAAAAAGAAGAAGAAAAAAGAAGAAGAATAAGAAGAAAGAGAAGAAGAAGAAAAAAGAAGAAGAAGAAAAAGAAGAAGAAAAAAGAAGAATAATAAGAAGAAAGAGAAGAAGAAGAAAAAAGAAGAAGAAAAAGAAGAAGAAAAAAAGAAGAAGAATAAGAAGAAGAAGAAAAAGAAGAAGAAGAAGAAGAAAAGGAAGAAGAAGAAGAAGAAGAAGAAGAAGAAGAAGAAGAAGAAGAAGAAGAAGAAGAAGAAAAAAAAGAAAGTACCATGAACTGATCCTCCTTTCATACTCGTTTTAGGAAGTTTTCTCAATTTGGCGATTGTTTATTCTATCTGTATTGCCATTTTCCATGGAAAATAACACCGGGAACGAAAAAACAAAACCAAAAAACTCAAAATAAATGTGTGGTTGTTAATAAAGTTCATTTTAAACAAAGTGAAAGGGAAATCAGATGACAGCTGACCCCTTTTGGAAGTGGGAACAGTTTGAAAAATATTGTCAAGTAAAATATCTGAACGGCTTTCTTTTCAAAACCGTCGGGCAGTCTGTCAGTCACGCTTCAGCTTGCAAAGGCATTTGCGTTGGTCTATCATGTTTACGTTTGAAATATCTGTATAAGAGATCGATCGATCTCTTGGTCTGTCACGCTTAAGCTTGAAATGGCATTCTATCTGGTCTGCCATGCTAATGGTTACTTTTAGTTGTTAACTAGCAAGAAAACCGGGCGTTGCCCGGGATTGAATAAGTAATTCTATGTCCTTCTGCGCTTCCTTACCATAACACAATATTACCTTATTATATGTTTTACATGTAAATTTATGATATCTAACTCCCTCCTGGTACACCCATAATTTCTCAAGAATTAACGTATTTGAAGATTTAAGTGCGTGTGTGTGTGTGTGGGGGGGGGGGGGCTACTCCCATAACTCATTTTTGGGGCACGTGTAGATTCGGGACCATTGTTATTGTCTTCCCGGAAAATTTTATAATTATGATTTAAATTTCATCAAAGTCGAATATATTTGATTTGATTGTTTGGTTGTTTTGTTTTACGGCATATCAACCCTTTTTGTGTTATTTAATGCCAAATCCGGTCATTTCGGTAAAAGTTTTTATGCCTCAAGTTCTTTATATCTTCAAATATTTATTGATGGTGTTTGGTTTGGTTGTTTTGTAGAGCAAAAATGTTTTTTGTTTCTGGCTTTGCAGAACATGATTGAGTTGTGCAAAGGGAAAGGAAAAAAACAATAACATCAATGTTTGGTGCATTTTAAGTCAAGAAGCCGGTATTTTCAGACAGCCTGATCTGGTAATACCAGTGAATATATTTGATGTTTTGCAATTCGTAAAATATTTTTTCTATATTTTTGAATAACACAGGTAATCCTTCACTCTATAATAAAGATCAAAGGGTATTTATTTGTATATATACAAATATCTACCCATTCACGCAAAAGGTAGCGATTAAAAACTGCCGAACGAAATGATTTCAAGTGGTTATGGGAAATAGGATAAATGAGGTAGCAAGTCAGACAACTCCGCTGTCTGACATAAATTCGGAAAAAGTCCGTTACTCTATTTCCATAATGAAACGTTGTTCCCCTTTCTTCCTATCTATACGTATTTTGTCTTTCTTTTTTCTTATTTAAGCTTTCCAGTTTGAGACTTTCTTTCTTTCTTTTTTCTAACTTCACCGATTGAATTACTTGATGATGACAAAATTATTAAATCATGCTCTTTTATTAGATGTGCAAATTATCTTTTGGTTTGCAAGCACAATTTTAATAATCATTATTACTAGCGGGGTCTGTGGAGAGCCACACTCTTACAAATCGTGTTACTACACCAAAAGAATAAAATCATCACGGTTCTAAAACATGATAAATTATGGAAGGAAATTAGAAGTTCTTCCTTACCAAGCATCAGCATCTTGAACATTGGCAGCAGATACTTTCTGGGTAGGTGGCCATCGTTCAATTGCATTCCTTCGAATCATTGATGGGATTCCGTCTATATAAAAATAATGTGGCTTTTTAATGTGAACAAAAATGATAAAAGGCACCCTAAAAATTTCAATACTTACGTCATCAATTCCGAGTTTGACCGAAACTTCTGAAACAGTATTGAATGTCAACGTAGAAGCTCAAGCATGAAATAACGTTTGCTTGCGTTGTTTTAGAGGAGTTTGTTTAACAAAAAACGTGTTGCTTTTTTTTTGTTTTTAAGTGTATTGTTTAATTTTTGTTATTAGGGTATATAAAAAAACTGTTTTTGTCCAATTGTTTTTTCTTTTGCTTTTTTTCAATTTATTTAACGTTTCGGGTTTCTCCGTTCGTACATGTAACTTTCTACGTCACGATTGAACATCTATGGATGCCTATTCCTAATTAACACCACACACATTATAGAAATGAAAAAGTTAATAATGTCAATGTTCTACAGTGGAAAAACATGCTTCGTAATTGAAATGGTATGCGTATTAACAAGAAAAGAAAAAAACCCTCTAAAGAAATGTAAAATGATCACACGAAAAATATAAATATACATGACAGTTGTTACGTTTTTATTTAGCAATGCGTGTGTACACTATTATACACCCGTATCGTCGCCAGGAACCAGCTTATTCTCGTTTGCAAACAAGACCGCTCGGGCGCCGGTGTTAATTTTCTATCTAAAGTAGACCATTTTCCCCCTGTAACTTTGACTACACTAGACAAAAAAGAAAACAAATGCATCACACGCTACTTCACTCGAGCGTGTTTCAAGAAATTTTCATTTAATATCATCCTCAAACATTAATTACTGTTATTCGACCCCTACGTCTGGCTCTTCCAAATACATAATCCAAACAGACGGTAGCATAGTTATTTTCTCCCTAATATTTTCTTCCTGCTAAGCACCTCACATACACCGCCGAAAATATTAAATAAGGAACTGATATTGAAAACATCGGTTGCAGACTTCACAAATTTATATCTACCCCGGGCAACGCCGTAAACACTATGCGCATTTCTCAATTTACATAATCAATTATTTTTGAACTTCTAATAAATTAGTATTCGCAAATATACACTCATGATTGTTTTCTTCAGATTTCCACATGTATTTACGCTATTTTGCTCGCTAATAATCTTACTTATAAATTATAATTATTTATTTTATTATTTATATATAAATATATATATATATATATATATATATATATATATATATATATATATATATATATATATATATATATGAAATGAGTTACGTAGTTATTTTATCTACGTATAACTGATTGAACAGCGTGCGTTAATCCATTGAAACGATTACCTCCCTCTGAACACAAAACGCTTCGCGTTTACTGCATTTGATTTTTCAATAGTTTTATTTTTAGGACCACCTTCTTTTCCGATTTGAAAAACATCCAATATTATCATCTTTTCACAACCTTAACTGTGTTTAAGATGTAGTTTTTACCTTTTACGCTGTTAAGCTTTTATTTACAAACTGTTACCTCCCACCGTCAAATCAGTATGGACGCAAGACGAGCGCGTAATTTAAAATGCAAACAAAACGCTGGCATTTACCGTGTTACTTTAACTTACGCTGTTAAGCTTTTTTTTACAAACTGTTTTTATTATTCCATGTTTTATTTATTAAAATAAAAGATGTGATTTTTTTTCTTTTCTGTCAACAAAAAAACTAACACATTGTACTGGAAAACAATATAACTGATTTTAGAATCAAATTGTTTAATTAAAAAAAGGTCATTAAACAAACACCCACACATTCTAACGAATTTAATTTAGGTAAACTTTCTTTCCGAGGATATCTACATAACTAATCGTGCTCACTGTATTTGATTTTTTGGTGCTTTTACACTATAGGACCCGCGCTAACTTTGACTCCGTCGTTAGGGTTAGGATCAGGATCAAAGTGGGGGTTAGGGTTAGGGTTTGGGTCATGGTCAAAGTCAGTACGGGTCCTACAGTAGTTTTTTAATTGTTGATTTTAACAATTTTATTGAATCAAATTGTTTAATTAAAATAAAAATTGATTTAAAAATTACTACTTCAAAAAGCACACACATTGAAATGAATTTAATTTACGTAAACTATTTCTCGAGAGCATTTAACTAACTAATCGTGTTCGCTGTATAATATTTTGTTACTATTTTTCTTTTTGTTTTTTCTTTTTTCATTAAAAATATTTATATATATGGGGGAGCATAAATAAATTGGTGGGGGGGGGGCGGGCAATTTTTTTTTCTTTTCTTAACTAAAAATATTCCTATGTATGGGGGAGGGTAAATAAAAAATTTGAGGGGGGGGGAGCCCAAAACATTTTTTTCTTCATTTTTTAAACTAAAAATATTTCTATTTATGGGGAAGGGTAATACACAAATCGGGGTGGGGTCAAAATTTTTTTTTTCTTTATTTTCATCTAAAAATATTCTTGGTCATAAACAAAGAATATCAACGTCTAACCACCCAAGAAATATGACTGAGGCTCCATTACACGTCAGTGTTCATTTCTGCGACCGGAGGGAGCATATATTTGCTAGTTAATATAATTGATTTTGAAACTGAGATGGAACTATTAGAAAAAATTATATGAATCATCAAGGTACCACTTTTGACCGACTCGATTTTGTTGTTGTCATTGGTTTACCCAAATCTAAAATCAAGTAATTACGGAATGGACAACAAAAAAAAAAAGTGGGTCTATTGAACAGGCTTTTAATGAAGACATTTATTTAATGAATAACGTACAGAACATTTTATCATTTTATTCATAGGATCAAAGTTTATTGTATACGTTCAAGGGAAAGGCGAATAATACATGACTATGCCAGGTTGGAGGTTTTGGAAGATAAATTACGATTATACCTCTGCACGGTGAGAATATGTATACGGCATAATTACGTTGACACGCCGGTACTCGTTAGATCACCGAAGTTATTCAACGTTGAACCTGGTTAGTATTAGATGGATGACCATTTGGAAATACCAGGCGCTGTATGTAAGAGGATGACGTCGACACCTGCCTGCAAGAACTGCCTAAACCTAACGTCGTCATCTCTCCTAACCAGGATATACATGCGATTGGGCACCGCTTGTGAATTTGATACTCCCATGAAACTTCATCCGAAGGAGGAAGCCGGTTCAACCTGCCCAGGATGAATGCTGTAGAAGGTACAGGTACAGGTACAGGTAGGTATGGTGAGAAAAGAAGAAGCGCGAGGAGATGCATTTTTGATTGGGGAGAAGATAAAAAAACGCAGAGATCGCACCACTTTGACCAGATACAGATGTATGATAACAGCTCCCCACCGAGATTAATGAAACTCTCAGCCGTCCAGCTCTCACTGCCCTTTTTGATATTCCGTCTTAAGAGTACTTCCATCCAACTTATATTAAAGATCAGGAACTAGATTAGAACTTCGTTATTTTGGGACTTGTCTGCCAGCGAAATAATAAACGGTTATCTCTTTTGTATGTCTGTGTTAAATGTGATGTTCTTGTAAGAAGACTATCGGTGAGGTAGGTGTAGAGAAAATTATAATAATGCTGATGATAGATATCGTTGTTACGAAAGTGGGTTATACAAAAATAGGTTAGCGAATGACATTCAGATTTATGTTGCTTCTCAAATTCAAAACAAGATTGTGTTGGAAGTTTGTGATTAATAGAAATCGTTAGGTGATTATGTAAAATAAAGATTTGTGTTGTTTGTTTAAAAATAAAAACTGAAGTCGGGTTTTGATAAATACGGTGAACTTATCGGGAAAAGACGGAGAGTTAACTTGATTCCGAGAAATGAAGGCGTCTTGTGCTTTGCTATACAACTTGGCCTCCGTAGGAGCCCCTTTTCCACAGAGAAATGATCACGAGTCTAAGGTTGTGTCGACATTAATAAAGGTTACACAACGTAAACTCCTTTTGTTCCATTCCGCTTTGTACCAACCATGCTGGAGAAAACAACCATCTAAAAACTAGACGATCAACTGCTGAACAACACCAAGTAAGACCAGATTTTCAGTTTCTTTTTCAAGTCATAAACGAATCCCTTCAACGAAAATAATGACTACATGACATATAACCTAAAGAAGCAACGACACGCATACAAATTGAGGGACATTACAGACTTTCATATTTGGACTCCTTTAGTAAAAAAAACAAAACGGGTACGATACGTATGGGTATTTAATGTTGCAACATTACATTCTTTGTTGCCAACAACCTTGCTATATAGAGGTACAAGAGAAAATGGGACCCGTTTCTTTAATATTTGAGCTCAGATTAGATTGTTTGAATCGAGAAAAAGTGTTTGCAAAGCCAATTAAATATGAAAAATAAAAAGACAAGATCTCAAATTAATCTGTCTCTGTCTGTCTGTCTGTCTGTCTGTCTGTCTGTCTCCTTGACTCTCTATCTCTCTAAGTCTTCTTCTGCTTTGCGTGTGTTTGAAGTGTCATGTGGTCATACGACAGTTCCCACTTTTTTACGCAGTCCTTTGCATTATTGTTGTGCAAGATCTTTCAAGCTGCACCGGCTAAGCAGTAAAGGGCAAAGTAAGTAAAATGTATTTATATAAACTTGTTAACATCCGTATCTTGTAAAACAGACAGGTACTCATAGTGTATATACTCTTCTTGGCTTTTCGGCTAAGATCAAAGTGTAGTATCTGTTCCGATGGATACTGCACCCCATAGACTGGTATTGTCTTGGCCTTCGGGGCTTGATTTACGCCGGTCTATGGGTCTGTCCTGTGCAGTTCTAGGAGGTCCACCCTCACAGGCTTCGCCTCCCCTATTTGGGGGGAGTAAGTTTATTGCTTACAGCCTGAGGCGGTCCTACCGGGGAATGCCGACGGGGCTGCCCAGGCAATTTTTAATGGCCAGAGTGCTCACCTCTCGGGCGCTGGCTTTTCAAACCCCACTTTCCCGACTCAACCTTGGGTCACATCTTACTTGTGGGAGTAAGATAAAACTGGCCTTGTGCCTAACTCCTAGAGAGGAGTAAATAAATACTCATAGTGTATATGCATTCACAGCCCGAGTCTAGCGAACTCAGTATCCAAGAATCTTCTTCGGCAAATCCACTCGGACTTGTCAGATTACGTCCGACTAATGCAAAACGTTTGATTTGCCGTTGTTCGTGGGACCCTGTTGGCAAAATTTAAACATTTGAAATAAAAAAGAGGGAACAATAATTATGTTGGTTTTTATGGGAAAGAATACGTCAAAGGAAAGTAACTAAAAGTCAGAATTAGAATTAAACATAAATATTGACAATGTTTCACAATGGAACAAAAAAAAAAGAAGAGAAAAAAACGTTTACTATTAAAATAGAAAAGAAAAGAAAATCCAAAAAGTCGGTTAAAGGAACAAGTTTATTTTATTTATGGAAACAAAGGGAGAAAAGGGAAAATGTGTTTCTGATCATGTGAGATAACAAAACCAGACCCAATCTTAAGATGCGTCCATTCAATCTACTCGTTTAGCGATTAAAGTGTTATTTCAAATTTAAGCGTGACAGACCGACGATTTAACTGATGGACTGATATAACATCGCATAACGATGACAGACCAATAAAAATGTGATTTCAAACTTAAGCGTGACAGACCAACAGACTGATCGGATTTGAACCACGGAGTGAAATCCCCCTTTGACTTGCATCCGACGTCTTTGCTCCCACGGCCACTGAGGCAGCTACAGTTATATTCATTGCACGAATACAGTCAGCCTTCGTATAATGTTAAACCAAAGGGACGGAACTTTGCAATATTGCTTTATTTAGAAGATATTTACATTTCATAATCTATCTATCTATCTATCTATCTATCTATCTATCTATCTATCTATCTATCTATCTTTGTATATATATATATATATATATATATATATATATATATATATATATATATATATATATATATATATTTTAGAGGTGAAAGATGAGAATAACAAATTGTAAAAATACAATATTTATTAGAACATCAAAAGTTCAGAGCAAGGAGCTTCATATCCTTAATCCATGGATTTTCAAAGATAAACATCAGAGGATAGAAGCCGATAATGTAGTTGTAAATATTATCGGCAACATTTAACTTAAAACAAAACAAAGAATAAAATAAGGGCCAAAAGGTAAAGAGTCTTATGTTTATATGAGAGCGTAATTCAATTATCGTTATTTAATTCAACATGTATATATATATATATATATATATATATATATATATATATATATATATATATATATATATATAATCTATCTATCTATATATATATTATCTATCTATCTATATATAAATATATATTATCTATCTATCTATATATATATTATCTATCTATATATATATATTATCGTTATTTAATTCAACATTTATATATATATATATATATATATATATATATATATATATATATATATATATATGTAGAAAAATGACAAACGGAAAACAGGTTAAAGTGCAGGAGAAAAACAAAAACAAGAGATTTGACCGGTTTCGTTTGTGTTCGCCAACGTCTTCAGAAAAAGTGCTTTCCGTTTGTCATTTTTCACACATTTTGTCCACCACGACATTTCATTTTCATGAATTACCGTGTACCTTACCCGATATATATATATATATATATATATATATATATATATATGTATACAGTACATGAATCCAAATTCAAACCCAAGAGTATAGCAGCGTTAATTATTTTATTCATAGACTTCTGACAATCGTTGAAAGTGTTGACGTCACACTTATGGCTCTTATGCAGTTGGCAAATTATTTCTACACTTTATTTAATGACATATTGCCCCCAGTCATATGTAACATTTGGCAAATTATTTCTACACTTTATTTAATGACATATTGCCCCTAGTCATATGTAACAGTTGTACGTTACCGAATTTCTCGAGATAAGTATATTACGTTTTCTTTTTTTTGTTTTCTTTTTCAAATGTTTTTTGTTGTTGTTGTTGTTCATAGCTTCTTTGGCAGGCAATGTATCACTTATGACATAAGAAAAGTCCTCTGGCGAGTGTCATATTGAATTTGAGTGTTCGACGACATCCACCCCTAACACAAGGCAGCACTAATGGACAGCCATGGTGTACTCGGAGTAGTCACCCCTACACCACCCCTATGTCTCTCCTCATTATTGCCAAGTCTATAACACCTGACGCCATTTCAACACTAAAACATGACGTGTTATTTTGGCTATTCGTTTTGTTTTTGACAGCCATACCATTTCGAAAGAGATGGAGTAAATTCTATCATGTTGTAGAAAGAGTGCTAAAATATAGTATATTCTTGAAATATCATTTCGTGTCAAACACATACCCTCTTATATATATATTTCTATGTAACTAGCAACTGTTTATAGATGTACTAAGATATACAGTATAATATAATACTATAGTATAATGGAAATTTAATGATTTTTTTAATGATAATATATGTAAAACAACAACTCAAAATTGAATTAAGATAGCACTACTACCAGACGTAAGCGATCACTCAGGTAAATCTTTGATGATCGATAATGCCATGAAACTGCAGTAAATTGTAAAGTACAGTTTATTATAATGTATATATATATATATATATATATATATATATATATACATATATTAGCTTATATTAACTTTTGTCTCTAAGTATGAGCAAAGATGGAAAAGAGCATGTCATATCAGTTGACATAGAGTAAGTGCATTCTTTTTATCTACCGATTAAATTTTATTTAGGTTATATTGGCGTTTCTCTCTAAGTAGATAAAATGATGACTTTAGAACACATTCTCTATAATTGCCTGTTGAATAGACACTAGTCCTGCTAGTAATATACAATACTAATATATATATATATATATATATATATATATATATATATATATAATATGAAATTAAAAATGGAAAAGCGGAAGACCTTTTCGCTCAACGTTTCGCCCAAATTTCACTTTCACGTGGGCTTTGTCAAGAGCGGACGAAGAATACAAAAATGACAAAAGACGAGGAATTCTTCGTCCGCTCTTGACAAAGCCCACGTGAAATTTGGGCGAAACGTTGAGCGAAAAGGTCTTCCGCTTTTCCATTTTTAATTTCATACCGTCGGATTATTTTTATCCTTTCATATACTCATATATAATATAAATATATATATATATATATCTTTTATTTTTTATTTTTCTTATCTTTCCGTTTTTGCTGGAGATGGGGCATCCTACCGGATGCCAGACATTCACCGGCTATTTCAGACACTCCAGCCTAGAGATCTTTTAAAGATTCTAACCGTCTATTTAAGTGCAATTGTTTGTATTTCTCTTGCACTCGGTTCACCGGGTATACTCGCCAGATAGCTTTGGAAATTCTTTTTCATTAGTCATGTTGCTCCTATAATTACTGGTTCGATGGAGATTTTCCTAAGATTCCTGTTTCTTTTCATGTCGTACATAAGACCTTGGTATTTCGTAATCTTTTCCCTTTCAGCTCTGTTTAATCCTGCATCATTAGGGACACTGACTTCAACTAGGGTTGCTACTTTCTCCCTTTCGTCCAACATCACTATGTCAGGTTTAACAGCTCCGTTTTTTTAGATATGTAGCTGTATGGGTTGCATAGTCATAGTGGATGGTGTATAAATTATTTCCAACTGTTTTTTCTGGTATATGCTCACAGGACTTGCTGATACACTGGATATTCAACTTTTTACAAATAGTCCAATGATGTGTGTGTGTGTGTGTGTGCCCACAAATCAGTTGTCAACAGTTTATCTCCTCGCAAAGTAAATGATATATAACAAGAATAAACTTCTCAAAATCGCAACAGACCTTGCAAACATAAAATGGCTCAGTATTTTTTCAGATAATGCTTGATGACAATAATTAATATGCTCGTCTTTAACACTTTCTGAAGTTTCACAGAACATTCGGATTATAATGTGGGGAAAATTAGAAATTGGACAATCTGGATAGGGACAAAAGATTGCATCAGTCTAGAAAGATTTCTCCTTTTTTTTACCGAATACACGACATATTTGATCCTAGCTCGAAGGCCGGATAGAGCATGTGTCTCGAATCAACAAACTTTCCAATTAAAGTCGTAATATCTTTTATCAAACATTTCCTTCATTTTGCAAGATTAGATATCCTAGTAAAGTAAACGACTTCCATGTGACGCCATACACGATATCAT
The DNA here is from genome assembly GCA_963556195.1 of Sepiola atlantica. Lineage (NCBI taxonomy): Eukaryota > Metazoa > Mollusca > Cephalopoda > Sepiida > Sepiolidae > Sepiola > Sepiola atlantica. Next base: position 21,776,897 of record OY744516.1, on the reverse strand, counting down.
ATACAGAAGCAATTACTTAAATATGGAAATGACTGACAACTTAATGAAACACCTGCCCGATTAAATATCGCAAGTTGAGACACCGTTTATTTAGTAACTTACAAAATACAAAAACACACCCCAAAATTAATTCACCTCATGTTCCGATTTGACTACTAATCAATCTTTGGCGTTTATACCAATAAAATATATGGTTTTAATTTTGGAATTTATTTCCGACAGTATATTAAGTATCACGCTACTTTTTTTTTTAATTGATATTCGTATTTGCGTAGATAATACCATTATATAAACGGTTAATTTAGTCCACGTGGCTGGGAATAAACCAAGACACCCACAAAATTAATGAGTTTGAGAAATTAGTTATCTGTACAAATTTATCATTTTCTAACCATGAGATGACACCCGCGTCAGGTGATTTCTTTTACAAGCTCGAATAGTGTACGAGTTTGATTTCTCATTTTATGGTTTTCTTTGTTTATTCCCAGTTCCGTGAACTAAAATAACCGTTTATTTGATGATATTATTTGCAGACATAAATGTGAACATAAAAATGCAGTGTTATACATAATATACTAATAAGATAACAGCATTGATAAAAATTTACTTAATGTTTTTACTTTTTTGTTCGTTTGAATCAATTTCAAATATTGAAAAAATGCAGACCGTGAAAATTGAGCACTTTTTTAATTCGCCATATTAAAATCAGAATCAGCGAATTCAATTTCCTTCTTCAAAACAAGTTTGGTGTTTAAGTCTGATTGAATTGAGAGACTTCCTCTGTCCTTAAGAAGCCAACACGGGTTTATTTAGAAATTACTAGCTGGACCCGTGTCTCAGCGTTACATGGGAAAGTTAAGGAAACCAAGAAACTCCTCCTCTAGCCCTGAACACTATATTACTATTTTTATCCAATTAAAAAAAACTTTCTATAAATATCAATTTTCAAGTTATGAGTAAAATATTGTAAAAGGTTTACTATCCCATTGATGGATATCCGGTGCGAAACGGACATCCATCAAATTATTACTGCAAGACACTGAACGGAAAAAAATGTTAAAACATTTTTGGATTAAATTGATATTTTTGGTAATTGAACCAAATTGTTACAAATTTATAACAAATTATACTATGGTAATGTTGTTTTCAAATAGTTATTTGTCGAGGACGCAAACGCAAAGTCATCCATTCTGTTTTTCAACTATTAACGAAAGTATAAAATGGCTGACTTATTTACAAATGAACCAAAATGTATTTGTGGTGGAATTTAATTTCGTAATGAAATTCTGCGATGTGTTTTGTGTGTATACGGTGGGGGTGGCGTGGGGGCTTTGTTTTTAATTTACAATTTAAAATAGGATCACAACATGCTGGAATTCAAGTCAGTCCCTCAAAGTATTTTGAGCGGAAAGAATCGGAAAAGACAAAGTTGTGCGTTTATCTAGGATATAAACAGACATGCGTTAATAGAACAGTGTTATATAAAACTTAAAACAATCATTGACATAAAAAAACAATAAAATAAAATAGATAATAAATGAAATGGTCTTTTGCAAAGCAATATTAAAATTATTTTACCTTACGCCTTCGATCGCATATGGACAATATATTAGAAATATATTGGGTGCTTGTTTTCCGTCATACACAAATGAAATATGGCAGTTCAAAATAAAATAAGAGGAAAACTATTTGATATACTTACGTATAAGGCAAAAGTAGATATCTACACCAAAAATTACAGAAAATTATCGAGTAGAATTTTAATAAAAATAAAAATTATTTGTCCGATTCTAGGTGGGACCGAATCCATTTTACTGCTTATCTTCCCTTTTCTCCCTTTTACCTAACTCTTCTAAATTAAAGACGTAAAATGGGTTCGATCCAACCTAGAATCGGACATATATAAAACACTTTAAAAAATTTTTATATTAAAATTTTACTAGATAATTTTCCGTAATTTCTGGTGTAGTTATCGACTTTTACTCAATAGTACGTATATCAAATAGTTTTCCTGATATTTTATTTTAAACTACCATATTTCACTTGTGTATGACGGGAAACAAGCACCATATATTGCTCTCTTATTGTGTAAATTTGAAACTGACGTTTTAATCACACTGATAGTTCAGGAATATAACCTTTTAAATATACAGATTATAGTAACGGATATCACCAATAAAAAATAATTCATCTATATCTACGCGTATATAAAGTCTATTAACGTTTCGAAGATTCGTCCGCTATAGTACATTTGCACATCCACGTAAAAATCAAACCGCTTTTCATTCACGAACACATAAGTTAAATATTTTTCTTAAAACCTTAACTTACTTAGTTGTTTAGAGTTTAGCATGTTTTAATAAAAAAAAACTCACATGTACGATTTCGTTTTAATTTAATTGTATAATTCGCAGACAGATCCGACGTTGCTCGGGATTTAAAGAGGATCACTACTTTGTACCTTTTCACTCATAACACCATATTACTTTTTTGACTCTCCCCTCATCCCTATTCGTCCCATAATATAGCCCGAAGAAGCTTAAATATTAAAAAACAACTCTCTGAATTAGTGTCTTATACATATGGTTTGAATTCCATTAAAATCGGATATACGTAGTTGAAGTTTTAAGAGTGTTTTGTTCGAATGGGTCATTTAGAGGCGGGGCACGTAGATATTCGGCACATGGAGGGTAACGTAGAGATTCGAGACCACTTCCATTGTCTTCCCCTGGAGAATTTCACACATGATTTAAATTTCATCAAAATAGGATATATTTTAAGTTTTAAATGATGTTCGACCCCCATAGCTCCCTTAGGTTAGGAGGAGACTTAGAGATTCGGGTCAACTCGCATCGTCTTTTCCAGAAAATTTTATAATTAAATTTCATAAAAATCGGATATATTTGAAGATTTAATAGGAGTATGCCTTTATATCCCTCTTATGGCTTCACTTAGAGATTCACGAACACCTCCATTGTCTTCCACAATGAAGATAATACAATTTTAGATTTTATGTAAATTATCTATCCTATTTTCTATAGGGAATGCAAAAACATCGCACAAACATACGCACACATTGAGTTTTATATATAGAAAACATTTTGCTTTTTATATCTATAATTTTCACACACAATAAACTAAGTACAAACGTAAAACATATTTTATTGGCGAATTTTATTTAGTAGCTGTTTTTAGTTCACGGTGTATTAACATTTTTCGGGTTATTTAATGCCGAATCCATTTATTTTGGTAAAAGTTTTTTATGGTTCAAGTTCTTAATATCTTTAAATATTCATGGATTAATTTGTTTTGTGAGATATATTTTGTAAATGAATACTTTGCAAACGATATCTTTTATTTATCTTATAGATGAGATCGTGACAGGTACTATCACTCCGGATCAGAATGGATCAGACCGTAGTAGTAATAAAAGGGGTGTTTCACACATTCCAAAACTCCCAAATTGAGACTGCACCACAGGGTGTAGTTTAATATCATACTTTAAACTACGTTTTGCAAATAAAATGACGAGAAAATGAAAGAAATGAAGGGAGGAAAAAGTAAATAACAAAAGAAAGAAAGAAAATGAGAACGATTAAAATGAAAAATAAATAATTTCGAAAAAACGTGACATAAAAAATGACAAAAATGACATTTTTTTTACATATTTCATATTTCATTTTATTCTGTCCTATTTTACGTCTTTCTTTTTTTCTTTATGTTTTTTTTCTTACTTGATTTATATTTTCTTTCTTTTTCCTTTCTTTTAATTTTGACTTAATCTTTTCTTTCTTTTCTTTTTTTACTTGACTGAATCGTTTTCTTTTTCTTTTTCTTTCTTTCTTTTTCCACATTCGTTTTCCCTTTTCGAATGTTGTTTTCCACACTCTTCCTACAGCCATATTTTCCCTCTTTTTTTTTTCTTGACATATTTTCTTTACAACCCCTTTAAGTTTTTTTTCTTGTCCTTAGCTCTATCATCTCTTTTTACTATTTTTCGCTTTTCATTTCTTTCGTTTTTTCTATTCTTTCTTTCTTCCTTTCCACATCCGGTACAATGGGTAATTCATGTAATCATCCGCCATGTTTATACCTTCTAAATAAACGAATCCCATGTTATGATCCGAGACTGATTTCAAATTAGCCCATTCCAAACACCAGATCCCATCTCCACGTTTTCTCTTCTAACCCGAAAGTAATATCCATCGCCGCCATTGGAGCGGATACATTTATAATTTACAATCTGACTTATGACATTTCGCCACTCATTCCACACAGTTCAAATATTTGTAAATACGCCATATAAAATCTTACATATGATATATACACATCATGTATCATGAAATAGCTAAATAGCCGCCCTGCTAATCAGGGTGGCCCAAATCTGATTGCATTCTCAACAGAGAATGCTTCAACAACGCTCTCGACTGCTTCTGAGGTTCATGGTTCAAATTTTCTTTGAGTCGCTTGTAACAGTAATAAAATATCGAAAATAAAACAACTTTAGGCAAGCGTATAGATCGACGTCCTCCAACATAATGCAAAAAAGAATTCTGTATCGACTATAAAAAAATAGTTTTATGTTGTTATTTAAAAAAATATATAATGAAGAACCATTTCGATTTAAAATCTATTTATTATTACGTAATGTAATCGGAAGAAAAACACGTTTGAAATGTCTAAATATGCTACAAAAATGGAGTCTGAACGGCTACAAAATGGATTCGAACTGGCAAGATGTACGCCTATATAAGACGGAGGGTAGTTAAACTGAAACGAAACGAAACAAGCACTTTCATTATAACATAAAGCAATTTTAATAATAATTTCGTTTCCGTACTCATGGTTTACAGTCCAGGTTTTCGTCTGCCTGATGCCGCCATTGTCTGTTTTTTCATTACTACTACGTAATTATACATTGTTTTTGTTTTTAAAACTCCAAAACGATCCTAGTTTAATAATACTTAAAAACACAACAGCATAACACCATTTTTATCGCATATACACATTTTTCTATCGCATTATGTTGGGGGACGTCGATCTATATGCTTGCCCAACTTTATTATGCACGCATGTTAATCTAACCCTAATTTAAAGTCCGTCACACTCCAGCGCTTTTAAAAATTGCAATTATGCTACATTTGGCAACTATTATCTTTCTATATATGAAATTACGTACTTATATATATATATATATATATATATATATATATATATATATATATATATATATATATATATATATATATATATATATATATAATACTTACTTCTCGACGTAAATACACTAGAAAAAACTGACAATCAGCTAAGTCCCATCCATTCACTGTGGAGGTCCCAAGATGCCAGAGAGCCTTCTACTCCAATAGTTATGGGTTGGCTATTTCTTTATAGGGCTGACAGTAGCGGACACTGGCGGACACTGGCGGAAACTGGCGGAAACTGGCGGACACTGATGGGCAGTGTCTACTAAAATGTAAAATCTAAATAATGCTCACTCATTTCCGATTTTGAATTATGAGTTGGCTAAGTAAAGCCTGGGTTAGTCGCCCTCCTTCTTCCTAGAATTATAGATTAGAATTTTGAATCCTCCCTCCACACCGCATTTTCCCTATGATGTCATTTCCGGTTGAATTTGAAGAAATGACTTGCAGTTATTTTTCGGGAATGACTTGCAATTTGTTTTTATAAAAGACTACATGATATAATTGTTTTCTATTTAAATGAATACATAATTAAATTGAAATTAAGCCAAAAAAAGCTGAAATAATCGACCCCCAGACGAAATCTGTCCCAGAGCCCGCTTAGGAGTAAATATGGAGATTCGGGAATACGCCCATTAACTTTCCCGGTGAATTTTACATTAGAATAGACTTTTAGATTTTATCTAGATTCGCTAACTTTTTCTATAGGGAACACACACACACACTAACACATATATACAGACATTGAGTTTTATATACATATATATATATATAAAATATTTTTAAAATATATATTAATGTATGTATATATATATAAATATATATTATATATATATATATATATATATATATATATATATATATATATATATATATATGAATATATGTATATATATATATAAATATATATTTATAAATATATTAATGACAATGACTACCAGATTAACAAGCTTCTAGAAGAGAAAAACAGGCTGTACCAGCAATACGTCAATGCTCACGAAAAAGTACGTGACTCTCTACAGCAAGATTTAAAGAATGGAATATAAGCACCAGCGTAATATTCGTAAAATGAAGAAGCAATGGTGGCTGGATATTTCTGAGAAAACACAGAAGGCCTATAATAGGAAATATATGAAAACCATTTACCACTTGATCAGGCATGTTTTTGGACCACAATCCTCATCTATCGTGCCACTCAGATCCAAAGATCGGTCTCTCCTCCATAAAAGTTCCAAGGATATTATGAAACAGTGAACTAAGCATTTAACGGATCTATTTTATAATCCGTCAGTGGTTGATGATGAGGTCATCAATAGTCTGACACAGGAGGCGATCAACCATGTGATTATGGAGAACCGCACTGTCCTTAAGATTCAAAATACTATCAAGGAAATTAATATGAGAAAAGTACCTGGCCTTGATTGCATCCCTGTTGAGGTTATACGTTTTGGGGGTGACAGGATGGCTGACGAAATCAACTATTCAATATCTGACATATGGATGGGTGCCTATGTACTTCAGGACTGGATAGACGCAACTTTGATCTCGTTATACACGAGAAACGGAACTCGATAGGCCAGTGGAAATTATAGAGATACAAACCTTCTTGAAACGGTGGGTAAGGTACTTTCAAAGATCTTGTTAACCGGCTTACTATGTGGGTGTGGCCCTTTTGTTATTCCGCAATGCCAAAGTGGAACAATGGATACGAACTTCTTTGCCCGACAACTTCATGAAAAGGTCACCAAACAACGGGTAGCACTCTATCGTGTTCTGGTGGACCTAACAAAAACTTTTGACACCATTAATAGAGCTGCATTATGGACAATCCTTGGTAAAATTGGATTCGTAAAAATGCTTTAAAAACTTCACCAGGACATGAAGGCACGCATCCATTTCAATGGGTCACTTTCTGAACCAATAGCTATTGAGAACGGTGTTAAACAGCGTGATATTCTTACACCAACGTTTTTCTCTATATATTTTGCAACGACCTTCTCCCACGCCTTTAAGAACTGTAGTGTCGGTGTTCGCATACGTTTCCGAACAACTGGTAGGGTTTTTTAACCTAGCTTGATTTAATACAAAGTCCAAGACTTTCAAAACGTTTGTACGGGAGTTCCTCTATGCGGATGATGCGGTTTTCATTGCCCACACCGAGGAGGATATGCAGATGATAATGGACCTCTTCTCTCGAGCATATACCACTTTTGAAATCACCATCAATCTGGACAAACTAAGGTACTTCTCCCACAGGACTCCAATATGTAAAGCCCAACATCTACGTCAAAGGAACTAGATTAAATGGAGTTGGCTCGTTTGTATATCTTGGTAGCACTCTCTCCTGAGATGGATCCCTCAACTCTGAGATATCTCTAAGAGATGAAAAGGCTAGCAAAGCTATTGGTAGGCTTGAAAAGCGCGCGTGGTCGGCCAGAGAAATTATCATCAAAATAAAACTGTATGTACGAGTCATGCGTCTTGTCTGTTCTCCCGTATTCTTTGGAGACGTGTAAAACGTATCGCACACACATACATGTTCTGGAGAACTTCTACGAAACGTGTCTCAGGAGGATCATAAATATTAAGTAGCAAACATATTGACCAGACACCAATGTTCGATTGCTGAGCATAAAAGTTAGTATTATACGTAGTGAGATGCGCTGGGCAAGGCACTAAGTTAGAATGGGAGATTACAGGCTCTCTAGGCAACTGTTATATGGGGAACTGCGCCATGGAAAACGTCCGAGACACAAACCTAAGATACGTTTCAAAGATCTAATAAACACAATCTGAAAACTCTTGTCATGAACGTGTATCTATTATGGCTGTGGCAGATTTGAGGCAAAGCCTATAGATTACTCCATCTTTAAACATATTTTGCGGAATCAATCAGTGTTAAACGTCCCAGACACATTTCAACCTTAACATGTGTTTGGTTTATTTGGTAGAGTCTGTCTGTCAAGAGCTGGTCTACTGAGTCACATGAGATACCATGGTAGGAGCCTAATAAACAAGTGTCAAACAGGAGTTTAATATAGCTACACAGAAACTGACACCAGTAGCCTTGTATGTCATGTCTGCAGCAAGACTTGTAAAAATAAGTCGGGCCTGCTAAGCCATCTGCGTGCCAACAACCGGGCATTGCAATCTTGTGGGGATGGCCTTTTTATGTAAAGAAGTGACAATCATATATATATATATACATATAAATAGTAATAAAAATGTACACACACACACACACACACACACACACACACACACATATATATATATATATATATATATATATATACATTTTCGCTGTACGAATATCTCTAGTGACCTCGATGTAAGTTTATATCGATAAAATCTTGCCGCTTGCTCATGATCAGGGTTAGGGTAAGGGTTAGGGTTAGGATGATATTTGTAAGCGTGTTTCTTTTCTGCAAATTCGAAAAGATAACCTTAAAAATATTTTACATGTCAATTTGTGACCATTTCTGAATGTCTACTGTAGATAAGTCGATTTCAAATAATTATTTACGTTATAGAAGATAAGACGATGCAAGTTTGTAATTTAATCAAAACGATATGAGAATTGATAAAAACATCTATAAACTTGTAGGAGCTAGAGTTACAATATAGCAGTAGTAATAGGAAACGGATATAGTTAAAACGACTTAAAGTGGACGGTGCTATGTAAAAAAAGATCCTCGCACAAACTTGTTTTAGTAGTTCGAAAGTATTTATCATTCTGGTGTATCATTTTATTTAGAATACGCAATCCTCTACTTGTATAAGAGTCAATTTATTTATCTACCTCCCACAAGGTAAGATGTGACACAAGGTCGGGAAAGTAGGATTAGATAAGCCAGCGCTAGAGAGGTGAGCACTCTGGCCATTTAAAAATAGCCTGGCCACCCCTGTCGGCATTCCCCGGTAGGGGCGCCTAAGACAGTAAGCAATAAACTTATTCCTCCCCAAAGAGGGGAGGCATAGCCTGGGAGGGTGCACCCCTGGTTGTATAAGAGTCAAATAAGTCATAAAATGAGGAGGTACTTCTCCCACATTTGGGGATGTGTCGACCAGAGCTTCCTTTTCTACCTTGACAGAGAACAAAACCGATTTCGAAATCTAGTAAGGGGTGCTCTCTTTTCTCCCCTACAGCCACTTTGTCACAGAAGAGTTGTTGTTAGTCCTTCTCTGCTCTATCGTGCTCGACTGATCTCTAATTTATGAGACCCCCCCCTATAAAAGATTCACAGCAAAAACACGTCTTGCTACAACCACTTTCAATAAGTTTCTTTTCTCCCTCTTTGTACCTAAAACTAAACAGAGCGTCTATGAACAGAGTTTTATTCTTAGAACTACCTGTCTGTGGAGCACAATACCGCGGGGCTGCTTCACAGCTAACTACAACATAGTCGTTTTGACTACCAATGTAAACACATTCTTGTTGTGCCGTCCTCTTGAATAATCAAATTCTGTGTAATTTCAACCATCGTTACCAATCATCACGGCGTTTTCTCACCGTCAACCTGACAAAAACCCATTGACCCTTATCCTCGAATGACCTTCTGGCCTTTATAAGCGGTGGCTGTTTAGTAACAAAAACGTATACATAATAGTCCAATAAACACACACACACATATACATACATATATACATATTTATGAGGAAAAATAGAAACAATGTTTTAGACAAAATGCAAAATACAAATGGAATTGAAAATAAGCAAATCAACCAACTAACAAAAAATATAAACTCAAACACATATAAAAGTTCTACCAAGATATTTCAGTTGCTAGAAAGCAACCATTCTCGGTTGGAAGTAAGAACTTACTTACAACAGATGATGGTTGCTTTCTAGCGACAGAGAATAATCAGGTTACGTATACGGAGTTTTGTTATTTATTGCTTTAATGTATCTAAGTAATCATATTCGTTGTTTTTTCTCTTTCATGGGTTAATGTTTTCATTGGCCAACGCCGGACTTCTCTCAAATAAAGACACGGCCAACCTTTAAAAGGAACGTCTATAATATTGTGATGTTACATGAGAGCGTGGTTACGTTCTAAGAGCGTGCAAGATTCAAAAGTTTGATTGCTTAACCGCTAAAAATTTGATTACGTTCTAAGCGCGTTCAAGAATCAAACGTATAATTGTTTAATGACTAAGAATTTGGTAACGTTTATTACGATGCTAGACACTTTAAAATGTTGTGACTAGTTTCGTAATTCATATTATTGATTGTGGGATGTTTAGTTTTTATGTAGAGGGCTTCAAGAAGTTTTAATCTTTTGGTGTTGGTATCGTGATGTATTATTTTAGTATTGTTAATTAGTATGTGTGTATATTGAAAATGGAGCAGTCATGGTATTTTAGGTGTTTGCAAATGGAGCTAGTGTCGGAGAGGTGTAAGGTTAATCTTCGGGAAAGTGTTGTGGTAGTTGAACCGATGTAAGAATTAGTTTTATTACTATTGTTGAAGATACATTCTCCTATGGGGCAGTGAAACTGATATATTACATTGGTCTTTCCTTATGTATTTTGGGTCTCCGAAGTATTATTTTTAACTACATGGTTCGATGTTTTCATCTTTTGTAAGAAATGATGACTCTTATTTTATTAGCAGAGTTAATGGGGGATATGTATAATACCCGTCCCAAGACCGGTAAAATTAAATCCCCCGAACGAAACAGTTTTGCACCACTTTTATGTGCCTTACGACGGTTAAAATGAAGATATAATGATACTAAACCTTATGTCTAGTATCCTTATTTCAATTTTGATCAAAAGCCATTACATGCTGTTGATTCTAGAAAATGTGTAAAATGTAAGTTTTAAGCTTAAGGGGTCTTAAAAAGGAATTGAAATTCAGACAATCTAGCTTAATTGGTGTCTGATGACTATCGATCAAATTCAATGTAAATAGGATATATTTGAATTTCAAAATGGGGGAGGGTATATTATGCACCCTAAAACCCTTTACAATACTCATCAGAAACTGAAAATTGGGGAATATTTATTAATTGATATCTAATACCTATCGTTAAAATTTCACAAAAAAGATAAAGTATCTCAATTTTTACGAAGCGCTCCCACCCATATTTACCCCCTTTTGCATAAAACTAACTCAAGCAACGTATAGCCTACATTAGCTGTGTCAAAAAAAATCATAATGACGGATTAATTAGTTTAGGAGTGATTTCTGTAGATATGTAGTGGACCGATATGTGATTGGAACGAACGCCAAAATGCAAATGGGGTGAATTGCTACTCTCTTTCTTTCTCTGTTTCGTTAGGCTATGCTTTCCTGTTCAATCTCAAATAGCAAGGGTTTTTAACAGGAACGTGTGAACTGAAGATTCCAACCAATCAAAAACGGTCCAGAGTCAAGAACTAACAAGTCGATGTCAAAGTAATAAGCCGACGCGAACTAAAGAAACCCCTATAAGAACAATGAAATAAACAGCTAAAAGACAGATTAAACCGGCTCGCCTAGAAAAACCCACAAGAACGTACTCCCCCTCTTATCCCCCGCCCTTTGGTCAGGGAGGCAAGAAAAACACTTCAAAACGCACGTACAAGGTTTCCTCACTTCGCGCACATCTACTTACGCACTGACAAGAAGTAAGGTCGGACAGAAACAAAGTGATACCCATTTACACGTACTAATAAATATAGACATACACATCTTTAGCCTTCGTGTTAGCTTATTTACTGAACATTTTTTTTACCAAAGAACACTAGTTGTATAAACCTTACGACATGAACATTTCTTCACTAAAATTGACTTTTATATTAATGTAAAATTGTAGATCTATAATTAATCTTTATTAAACAATTTCATTTCATTCACGAAATCCTTTTCATGTTTGTAGTCTAGCACATGCTATAGATACAAATATATAAATATATACATATACTTAACTTTATATAATTAGAGATAATTTTACATTTCAACATCATAACATTTTTTAAAGAGTGTGATTTTGACGTACTTGAGATTTAATCTAAATTCATGTACATGTGGTGTAACGTTTTTAAAAATATGTTTGACTGGTAGAAAGGAACCTATATATTTTTCCGATAAAATATTACAACAAAATAAGACTAAGGAGGTATCCAGAGCGCTACAGAAACTTTCCCTTCAAGATATCCATCCTAGTTTTTTCTTACCCATACATCGTCTGGAGATTCGATCGTATGTAGCGAGTACAAGTAAAAAAACGGCAGGAGGAAAAACTTGAATGAAATGAAATAAATAAATAAATAAAATAGGATCGTTATCACCCCCTTCCCCATGTTTCCGATTTATCAAACTTTGTGCTTCGACATCAAAACCCCAGGGTGACCTATCTTCCAATCTCAATCTCTTCCCAGGTTCATTCAATATTTACAAATATTTTTTTTCAGATTTCCTGGTGTGAAATTCCAGGGGTTGCCACGCCGTTTTCTGAGGGACCTTCACGTGTGGCTACGCCAATTCCCGCCTCCCCATTTCCCTCTCACACTTTTTCTTGACTTTCGATCCTAAACATTCGAGGTTTGTCTAAATTTAGCTCATGTCATCCACCCACGCCCGTCAACCTATCAGCTATCCCGTACCCCGCCGACATCCATCGCCCCATGACACCCTCGACTCCATATCTCTTCAAGCAACCGATATACCCAAACACCAATCACTCGTTAAAAAAAAAACGAAAAAAATAACGAAAAGAAGTTGAAGCCTGTTTCCCGTCTGCATTAAAAACATCCTGGCGACATGTTTACAGGTTTCTTGTCGCTTACAACAGAAACACTCAAGATGGGGGCCACACGACCCACTTACGGGACATGGGGATATTTTTCTTACTTGGTTTTGGTTTATTTGTAATACGACGAATGGGCTCTTTTGAGGATTATTTAGCACACAAACAAAACCTATATCTAGGTATGTGCAATTATTGTCTACGTCAAAACGTGGGGGATCGTATGAACTTTTTCAAAAATCCAACTAAAATCAACTACTAGCCCAATTTTAATAGAATCTTCGGCATATAAAGTAATGGAAGAAGCGCTTTCATTTGAATAAATGTTTACCGTAGATTTAAATTGCAAAATGATTTCATCTTAGTATTTGTTTTGAGCATTGCCCCCTGTCCTTCCTCCATGGTTTAAAATACGTTTTCTCGTAATTGAGTTGATGTACCAAAATACATTTTATATAATCGAAAAAAGAATTGAATGAAAGAAATTATAAAAATAAAAAGGAATGTATTAAATAATAAAATCAATAGAATTTATTAACTTAAATCCCGTATTGAAGACAAAATATTTCCCGTTTTTGGGCAATTTTGTTGTTAATCGTTAGTTTATTTGCTAGAAATGTGTTATCTAACTGCGCCAGAATAATAAAACAAAAAAGCTTTGACGGTAATTCAACTTCACCGATTTTCAATACCACTATTTTTTCTCTACCTTTCTCTCTGCAATCCAAATCGCTTCTGTTGCTCCCGAGCTGTCCTCTTCATTCATATCAACTGCTCTCCACATTTGCAAATCAGACTTCACTATAAAAATTTGCACTCATGAAAAGAAGCCCTTCTTTACTCTACAAACACGACACGCGAAGCACCTCATCCTCTTTCCTGCTGGCAAGTGTTCCTCTTCGTTGTCACCGAATGTGATATTTAAATGTCTAAGTTATTTATATTTCTTATTTCGTTTTTGACAATTAATAATTATAAACTAAATTGATATAAATCAGTGTAACAGAAAGGCACACTTGTTTAATTTAAGAAAATGTTATATTAAGAAAATTGAGGTAAAAATATTGACATTTTATTTGATAATTCTATATGAAAAAAAAAATATTGAACACTTGTTTCAGTCAAAATTGTAAGCATTTTTTTTACGGAAGTCACTTGCGGGAATAATCTGCTAGTTTTGTTGGTTTGTCTGTTGTGGATATTTTTTTGCCATCACCGACTGCTGCTGATAGCATGTGTTTTCTTTACGCCTTTGGCTCACCATACTTATGCTTTTTTAAATTTTTAACTTGAATTCACTCCAGACAAAGCACATTGCCACTGAGACGTAAGAGGCCCTTATGAATGTTTTATATGGTAGGAGGAAAGGCGAATTGAAATAAAAAGGCGAACGTTAAGTAGTAGGATGAGGAGAATGACGTAAATAGTCAAATAAACAGTGGGAAGAGTAGAGAGAAAGGGAGGGAGGGAGGAGAGAGGTAGAGGAAAAGAGAGAGGGTGAAGAGAAATATAGAGCGAGAACCGATAGTAAAACCGATTATATTTATTGTGAATACATACAATTAGGGGCAAGGCCATTAAATTGAGGGGATAGTGATCTGTTGAATTTTCACACGCCAATTGTTTGTCTTAACCAACGTGGCTCGTCTCACCTTAGAAGGGTATAAAGTTAGTGATTGGTTGTATCCTCTTCATTTCACATTACTTCAAGGTCCGTAACTTTGAATATCCAAATATTTGAATATCCAAATATTTGAATATAAAGTTAGTCATTAATTGTATCCTCTTCCTTTCACATTACTTCAAGGTCCGTAACTTTGAATATCCAAATATTTGAATATCCAAATATTTGAATATAAAGTTAGTCATTTATTGTATACTCTTTCTTTCAAATTACTTCAAGGTCCGTAAGTTTGAATATCCAAATATTTCAATATCCAAATATTTGAATATAAAGTTAGTCATTTATTGTATCCTCTTCCTTTCACATTACTTCAAGGTCCGTAACTTTGAATATCCAAATATTTGAATATCCAAATATTTGAATATAAAGTTAGTCATTTATTGTATACTCTTTCTTTCAAATTACTTCAAGGTCTGTAACTTTGAATATCCAAATATTTGAATATCCAAATATTTGAATATAAAGTTAGTCATTTATTGTATACTCTTTCTTTCAAATTACTTCAAGGTCCGTAAGTTTGAATATCCAAATATTTCAATATCCAAATATTTGAATATAAAGTTAGTCATTTATTGTATCCTCTTCCTTTCAAATTACTTCAAGCTCCGTAACTTTGAATATCCAAATATTTCAATATCCAAATATTTGAATATAAAGTTAGTCATTTATTGTATCCTCTTCCTTTCAAATTACTTCAAGCTCCGTAACTTTGAATATCCAAATATTTCAATATCCAAATATTTGAATATAAAGTTAGTCATTTATTGTATCCTCTTCCTTTCAAATTACTTCAAGCTCCGTAACTTTGAATATCCAAATATTTCAATATCCAAATATTTGAATATAAAGTTAGTCATTTATTGTATCCTCTTCCTTTCAAATTACTTCAAGGTCCGTAACTTTGAATATCCAAATATTTCAATATCCAAATATTTGAATATAAAGTTAGTCATTTATTGTATCCTCTTCCTTTCACATTACTTCAAGGTCCGTAACTTTGAATATCCAAATATTTCAACATCCAAATATTTGAATATAAAGTTAGTCATTTATTGTATCCTCTTCCTTTCACATTACTTCAAGGTCTGTAACTTTGAATATCCAAATATTTGAATATCCACATATTTGAATATCCAAATATTTATAAAAACGGTTGGGAATTTCTAATATCAATGGAGAAGTAACTCCATATCTTGTTCTCAATTTATAGGCAAAATAGTTGAATAGTAGAGTAAACCGGTTTCTCCGACTTTATAGGTCAACTAATCGAAGAGAAATCAAACACCGAAAAAAAAGCAATCCTTTGTAGTGTGTCTGCACTATCAATCGACAGCGCCCTCTATCTGCGAATGAAGGTTAGTTATGACCAAGTCTTGGGTCAGTGCCAAAGATCAATACGCAGTGACAAACAACTGTAGGATGCGCATGTGTCTGGGGACTACTTCCAGACACTTTAATCAACTTCCAACGTGAACCTGGGCACGTGATGTTGGAAAACAGCCGAACACATTTCTGGTGATAACTGTTACAATACAAGACGATATTTCGGATGCCAAATTGTTTAGATGCGTCTTCAAATCTGTATGAGAGGCTTTGTTTGTCAATCGGTTTGTCTGTCACGCTTTAATTTAAAAACAAACAAAAGAATTCATCGTTAAACGCGTAGATGGAATGGACGCATCGCATATCAGGAGCGTCCAAGCGTTTCTATAATTCTCTCTGTCTGTGGTTCGGTTCGAAATATTTTGAAATAGAATTTTCGTTGGTCTGTCACGTTTAAGTTTCAAATAAAATTTAAGTTGTTCTGTCACAGTCTTATTTTAAATAGCATTTAATAATTAAAAAGAGAGAGGAAATAGGAGAGAGAAAGAGGAACGAGAACAGAGAAAAAAGGGAAAAAAAGAGAAAGAGAGAAAGAGAGAGAGAGAGAGAGGTGGAAAGAAGAATGGATAATAAAGCGAATATGTTTTATAAATACATACACTTAAACACAAGGGCAGTAAATTGAAGGGAATAGAGACCTATTGGCCGTTCAGTTGGTAATTTTTTGTATTAACCAACTTGGCTCGTTTCACCTCTGAATCATTTCATCAATAAATGCACATATAAATAGGCGGACAAAAAAATGAGGAAGGAGTGCGCGACTGGTAAATAACTTGTGTTTTTTTGCCAGTAGCAGTTAACAGCAAAAACAGCCAGTTGCATTAACATGAAAACTGAAATTAAACTTGAATTATTTCCTGACTGAGTTTACATACGTATAAAAACAGTAAAAAATGTAAATGACTAGATGGAGAGAATTGTACATTTTCTGACCGTTTTCGCCTCAAATTTGCCAGTTAACGCAAATTTAAATTATCTTTATCATAACGCTACACCCTCTAAATAAACGGTGTATGCTCCCTTTTTAATAAAGTCCCAGCAAATAAAAATGGGGGTAGAGTTAACTGGTAGCTATCTGTTTCATCTGTTACATTTAAGTTTTGAATAGAATTTCCATCACTAAATGTGCTCCCTATTAGACAGGGTCCAAAAAAGACTGTCAACCAAGCTCCAACCCCTCTCCCATCGCCGAAATGTTGCATCCCTGTGCTTGTTTTACAAGTACTTTAATGGAATGTGCTCTGACGAACTCGTAACACAGGTGTTCCCTCGACGTAAATACTCCCGACAAACCCGACAAGCAACACCCCCCCACCTTCACTGTAGAGGTCCCCAGATGCCGGAAAGCCCTCTACTCTAATAGTTTCTTCCCTCGCACTGCTAGACTTCGGAATTTCATCCCTGTTTCCTGCTTCCCTGACTGCACTAACATGCAGAAATTTAAATATAATGTGAACAGAGATCTTACAGCTCAACCCCCTACTTAGAGTGCCCCTGTAGATATGGCCCCTAATTCACAGTAGCCCTTACGTCTCAGTGGCAATGTGCCTTGTTTGGGGTGAATAAGATTAAATAAAAAAAACGTTAAATGGACGTGTCATGAGAATATGACTTTCGGTTGTTTATTATATTCAAAATATTGTTGTTAATGTTGCATATTACTTTACGGTAATATACTTTCAGAGTTAAGTACTCGGGTATGGTGGGTTACAGTATCATGGATGGCGTATCTTTGGGGTTAGGGTTAGTTGAAAGAGAGATAGTTAGTTTTTTATTTTAAAAAGTAGTCATATGAACGATGTACAGTTGTGTGTCAGTTGCTATGAGAATTTTGGATGAGATAGACGTAATATAAGGTCACAACTAACACTAAATATACCAAGCCACCTGCTGCTACGTCACTTCTTTGCCACGTTAACCCACCATTATATTACACCGAGTCATAAGTACGCCAGACTAAAAAAAATGGGTTGATCATTCTGTCACTCCAGAAAGTACCTGGCTCCTGATTCAATCCTCGACCTATACAAGAATCAGATACTTCCTAAGATGGAGTACTCCTGTCACATCTGGGGAGGTGCCGCTCGGGGCATTCTTCGTTCTCTAGACAGAGTTCAAAATCGACTCTAAATTTTAGTGGGGAGGGTCTCTTCTATTCCTTACAGTCCATTTATCATAGAAGATACGTTGCTAGTCTCTGTCTACTCTATCGATATTTCCATGGAAGATGCTCGACTAAACTCTAATCTCTGTTTCCTCCTTGTAAGACATTCACAGCAAGAACTATCTCTAACGTAACGAGATAAAAAAAAACTTTTCGTTTTTCCTCCGTGTTCTTAGCGTCAGGCGAAATTTCTATGAACAGAGATTTTTTCGCAAAGGCTTTACGCTTGTGGAACGTATTGCCACGGGACTGCTTTCCTGATGATAACAACATGGTCGTCTCTAAATCCAATGTCAACAGATTTCTGTTATAAACCGTTCCCACAAGTATTTGAACTTGGTCCATTCCATAAATCATTCTTGATCATCGTATACAGTTCTTCATTTATCAACTGACAACCCTAACCCATCTACTTAACCCGTATCCTCAAGCGGCTTTTGCCTTGATAAGTGGTGACCTATTTAATAAGAAAAACGACGTCAAATTGTTTCGGTTTAGTTTAGTGTACCCAGAATTTACAAACTTTTTCAATGTTGTCGCAATAGTTCCATCTGGAATTTGTATGACTCGTCGTAAATAAGTACCGAATTTCAGCCTCCAAATTTTCAAAGAGCAGCTACGCCAAAAATGTGTTTTCACGTCTACAATCTTCACGGTGTGTTCTTTAGTAGCTAAATACGGAAGTGGGTCATCTTAAACGAAGAATGACACGAAACAGAGAGGCTATTCTTAACCAATTTCACCGAACTCCCTCTCCCCTTTACACTTGAGTTAACGACCGTGCCCTCTTAAACCTGATACATTCATTCCGTTCCTCTGCCCTGGTCAGATATAAATATTCTTTGTGAAAAGCTGGAATTCCAGTCAGAATCTTTTTTATCATCCTGGCCCAAGTCTGGCATTCAGTCATCATCCTACCATAAATTAGGTGAAGGATCCGTTCACTGTAGGTCATGACGAGGGGGGATTATAACACTGAAATATACGGCACAATCACATTGACACATTGATTCTCGTTAGATCACTGAAGTTAAGCGACGTTGATCCTCGCCAGTATCTGATGAGTGACAATTTGAGAATAACAGGTGTTCTATGTGGGAGAAGGACGACACCTTTAGCAAAACTAATATCGTGAAAATCATCTCTTCTGGCCGGTATATGGGGACCGTTGTGAATTCAAATACCCCCTAGAATTAACATGCCTCCAGCCCTGCGCTAATCCTGTACGCTAATCCTGTGTGCTAATCATGTGCAGATATATTGAATTATTTAGCAAATTATTTGGTCTATTTAATTGTTTTTTTTATGTAAAATCGAATTTTCTTTTTTTTTATGTGCGTCTGTGCATCTTTATAAAAAGCGTTGCCTGTCTGTCGATTGGTCACGTTTCAGTCCGTAATAGAATTTCATACGAACACCACGTAGAATCAATAGACATATCTTTTTAGGTACTGTCAAGATTCAAGATGTCGCACTTAAGTTTGAAATTTCAGTTTCATCTGTCTGTCACGCTTACTTTTGTATAATTTTGTCAGCTTTAAAAAAACAGAAAAACTAAGCAAGAACATGGAACTTGCAAGAGAACCGAAAAGAATATGAAACATAAAGAAATGTACTGTTGTACCAATAATTATAGGAGCACTAGGAACACGTCGGAAGACATAGGAAAAAGACAAGGAGAAAATGAAAAAATGAAGAAGATTGACACCATATAACTTGTGAAAACGATGAAAACACACATAAACAACGGACGTCAACCACAGGTAAGTCGAAATAGAAATAGAAAAAAACAAGATTCGAGTGGTACTAATAATAATCGAAATACTGAGGAGGAAGAACACCAACCAGGCTTCTATTGGATGCGCGCGTGGAGTACTTGAACCTTGGAGAGGCTTATTGTCACTAACATTCCAAAGAAGGCTTATGGTAAACGGCTGTTGCGATAACACACACATGATTTGTAATAGTTATCAAATAAGTCAGGGCGTGCAGGAAATCTGGGGAGACTTGTTACTTAGTCTCCAGGGAACACTATCAATGACTTATGTGAAAACTCCCAGTGAGTAAATAATAATAATAATAATAATAATAATAATAATAATAATAATAATAATAATAATAATAATAATAATAATAATAAACAAAAAAGAACTGGAAAAGCTGATAAACACAACCAGGATATTCAGCCAGGATATCCAAATAGAGTTTGGAATAGAAAAATGTGCACTGCTAGAGATCAGAAAAGGAAAACTGGAGACGACAGAAGGTATAGAACTCCCCAACCAAGAGGAGATGAGGGCGCTAGGAGAACAAGACAGCTACACATACCTGGGAGTTCTGGAAGCAGACACAATCAAATATACAGAAATGAAAGAGAAGATCGGAAAAGAATATCTACGAAGAACAAGGAAACTCTTAGAAACTAAACTATATAGCAGAAACCTAGTAAAAGGGATAAACACATGGGCTGTATCACTAATAAGATACTCTGGACCATTCATAGGCTGGACCAAAGAAGAACTCAGGCACCTTGACCAAAGAACTAGAAAACTAATGACTATGCACAATGCATTGCACCCAAAAGACGACACGGACAGACTCTACGTGAAAAGAAATGAAGGAGGTAGAGGACTGGTAAGTATAGAAGACTGTGTGGAAGACACCAAAAAAGATCTGGAGAAATATGTAACCCAGAACACGGAAAGACTGATCACCACAGCAAGAGACACCAGCCCAACAAACAACCCCGGAAGTACTGAACCCAGAAACAAAAAGACAAGAAAGGAAAAGTGGGAAGAAAAACAACTACATGGACGCTTTATAAGACTCACAAGTGATGAAGCCAATGAAAACAGCTGGGCA
Organism: Sepiola atlantica; assembly: GCA_963556195.1. Classification (NCBI taxonomy): domain Eukaryota; kingdom Metazoa; phylum Mollusca; class Cephalopoda; order Sepiida; family Sepiolidae; genus Sepiola; species Sepiola atlantica. The sequence continues at coordinate 21,755,864 of OY744516.1, read as the reverse complement.
TGGCTAAGAAAAGGACACCTGAACAGAGAAACGGAATCTCTGCTGACGGCCGCACAGAACAATGCGATGAGGACGAACTTTATTAAAGCAAAGATAGATAAAACCCAGGAAAACAGCAAATGCCGACTGTGTGGACAAAGAGACGAAACGATAAATCATATAATAAGTGAATGCAGCAAGCTAGCACAAAGGGAATACAAGAACAGACATGACAGCATGGGGAAAGAAGTACACCGGGAAATGTGCAAACAACTGAATTTCGAATATGCAAAAAAACGGTACAAACACAAACCAGAAACTGTACTAGAAAACGAAAAACACAAAATCATATGGGATATGAATGTACAAACAGACAAACCCATAACAGCAAGGAGACCGGATATGATAATAATCAACAAGAAAGAAAAATCCTGCAAAATCGTGGACTTTGCCGTTCCAGCAGACCACAGAGTGAAGATCAAAGAGACGGAAAAGAGAAGCAAATATACTGAACTTGCCAGAGAATTGAAAGGAATATGGAACATGAAGAAAGTCAGTATAACACCAATAATCATAGGAGCACTAGGAACAGTCCCCAAAAACATGGAGAAAAGACTAGGAGAAATCGGAATCAAAGGGATAACTGAGACCATACAAAGGACAGTAATGATCAAAACAGCTACAATCCTGAGAAATGTCCTCGAATGCGGAAACCAACCCACATAAGCAACGTGTGGAGAACAAAACAACAGAACCGGGGAAAATACAACCGCACGAATGAGGCGCAAGCATAGGCTTATGCCACAAAAATTATGGACAGAGGGTCGAGGAGGGAAAGCGCAAACCAGACCTCCACTGGAAGAGCGCGGACAGCTCTGAGACCTTGGGAAGGCTTGTTGCCACTCGGGCCCCAGAGGGGACCAATGGCCCTTATCAGCGGGAAATCGTTGGTAGGTGGCTGTTGCGATTACCGCAAGGTCATCAGCGGTGATGAACGAAAAGAGGTGGAGCATACTGGAGGCCTGAGGAGACTTGTTGTCACTCGGACTCCAGGGAATACCACAGTTTGTCGGCAGTGGGCGACCACTGACGATGACCAGTGTGATAACTCCTAGTGAGTAAATAATAATAATAATAATAATAACAACTTCTTTGACAAACATTCCATACCATTACATAAATGATTACAGAATATCAGCGATTATATCACCCACAATTTCCCATGACACTGCTCGCTCCATTTTTGTTTTTTCTTATCGTCATGTTAATTTCTGTCATAGCAAGTTTTAATAACTTTCTCGAAAGTCAAACGAAATAAAATGGTAGGTTTCATTCGGTCCCTCCGACGCCTGGGAAAGAAGACCGTGCATTGTTTTCCTTTCCGACATGTCTCATTCCTCTTCAGATACTTCTCCGCTCGACCGTGTCCTCTTCGTTTGAGAAGCCGTAAATCGAAATGGCGGCCGTCTGCCAATTGAAATGTAATTTATCAATTGACAGGTCAGCCTCCCTTGACGCACACTGTCTCCTGATGCTTGACTCCGTCTGCAAAACGCTTGGCTGCGCTTTATTTGCTTTTAGCGTGATCGCAGACCAATATTTACCGTCACACACGATGGTAATTGTTGAAGAATTCTCTGTGCGAGTCTTTATTTTACTTATAGAGATTGTGGATGAATAGTTTTAATAAAATCGGATGATTATGTCGCCATAGAAGATGCTTTAAGGATTGTATTTATTTTGTTAGGGTTAGGGTTTTTTCGAAGTTGGCATCTCTTATCTTATTCAACAATCTCATTATAACTTGTAATGAAATTAAATATATAAACGCCCCCCCCCCATATATATATATATATATATATATATATATATATACTCACTGTGTTTGAAAAAAAGAGACAAACGGTTCTGAAGACGTTCGATAATACGAACGAAACCGGTCAAATCTCCACTTTTTGTTTTTCTCCTGCTTTATAACCTGTTTTCCGTTTGTCTCTTTTTTTCAAACATTTTGTCTACCACGGCATTTCATTTTCATGACTTATCGTGTACCTTACCCCATATACTCACTGTATAAGAAATGGCGGCCTACATTTTTCGTTCAGCTTCAAGATACTGCCACTTATTTTCAAATAAAAAACTTTCAAACAGTTTCAGAACGTCAACAGTATACAGGTCGGCAGAGAATTAAATTTTAACCAAACGTTGAAGTTATTTGTTGTATATTTTGTTTATTTAGGATTTCTCGGCTGTTAACTAAACTGCAAGATTACCTATTTTTCTGTTGACAGTGTAGGGGCAAATTATAAAATCTTACCCTTGTTTTTGTTTTAATTCTCAAAAATATAGATTTTCGAGGCAAGCATCACAACGGATTACATTTTCGCTCTTGTATGTAATTTATGTTTTTGTATTTTTTAAAGATATTAGTTATCTCTTGATAGGTTTATGAGAAAGTTATCTCTTATTGTGGGAGAGTAAGTCTAATCTAGATTAACTTTACATATATAATAATAAAAATATTATTATTATTATTATTATTATTATTAATAATAATAATAATAATAATAATAATAATAATAACTTATTTGACAAACAATCCATACCATTACAAAAATTATTCCAGAATATCAGGTATATTTGAATTACCTACTAGACACTATCCTCGAGTGTTTTCGGTCTCCCTGTACAAGGGATTGTCAGGATAACCTGACATGAGGATACTTCACCCTACAAGTTAACTCTAGCCAAATATTCAAAATAACATAGTATTCGAAGCTCAAATAAGATCCCCTCGACACGGCTATAAACTAGCTCATACGAGGAACGGTGCGCCTTTTCCATGCAATGTTACTTCAAGTAACAGCACTTAGCTAGATACTCTACCAGACTAGATGAATTCTTGTCATGGAATCGGGTAAGACCAAGAGACCCCAAGAAAGCTATACTATAACATAGTTAACTGGTCAATTGGAGAGAGGAAAATTAATATTCTTAATTTCTTTACTAACTCAACGTTTGATAGGTAAAGGAGAAAATTAATTGAATATTCAAATATCTATGTATCTCATATGAAAATCAAGTGTTAGCTCTAGGAAGGGGTCTCTTGATTTCTGAGAACTTCGACTGAAGTAAAATGAAAGAAAAAACAGGACATATATATATAGTTCTCAGAAATTAAGAGAACCCTTCCTAGAGCTAACACTTGATCTTTATATATATATATATATATATATATATATATATATATATATATATATATTGTTATTATTGATAAGCAAGCACAGTTTAATCCATTCTAGTTACCTTCCCTCCTCTATCTGACACACGCAACGTTAAATACCACACACATGACTCCAAGAATAATTGAATAGAACACTTCTAAACACTACACATAATAATAATAACAATAATAATCATCACTGACAAAATAATTTAACAATGTTTAACTATACCAAACAACTTAATCTAGTCACACTTCAACGTTCATAAAATAAAAGTTTCTGCGAACCTAAACAGATCGTAATTTCCGGCCCAGGCTATTTATTCCTTGTTTATTTCTGATTATGAGGGATTTCCTCGTTTATTTCTGATGATGAGGGATTTCCTCGTTTATTTCTGATGATGAGGGATTTCCTCGAAAATTTAAATGAAAAATGTAAGACACACCACCCTACAATCACGGTTCGAACTTAACACTGGTAAATATAAAAAAATTATTTGAAAATTATTGATTTCTCAATATTGTAATTATTTTATTTACCATTTCACGTACCGCCAGTGTCACCTAATCAACGCCTTGTCACCGCCTTCTAACACTGCTTATTAAATATTACGAACAATGCTTAAAGCAAACCACAATGTACTTCACACACACACACACACACACACACACACATATATATATATATATATATATATATATATATATATATATATATATATATATAGTCTCGGAAGATTCTCAACCATTAAAACTATATTCAAAAAAACAAAAAAACAAACAAACTTTTAGTCCCAAGTCTTTCAGTGGAAAATAACTCATGTAAGTCAATTTATGTTTTACAGTTATTATATTAGTTTGTTTCTAACACTATTTTAAGGGATCATCAGTTGTTTACCATGAAAAACTGTTTCGGGAATTTAAAAACAAGACAGTATTTAATTTCATGGCTTCCCAGCAGAGTTGATCATATATATATATATATATATATATATATATATATATATATATATATATATATAGTAAATTATGATAATATATTTATAGCAATTAAGCTATACAGAGGCTTCCGCGTTTTATCACCGTAGGGAATCGTCTGGCTAAAATGCATGGAGTTTGTATTCACGTTTTTTTTATATATACACGTGATATTTACTTTAGTTAGTTAACCAATCCGATTCTTTGTTATTTCCCTCACGGTTATTGTATCTATTAGCCAATAGAAGGGCTTTTAACAAACAAAGGTTCGGTAAATTTTACTTCCTATTCTTTTGCTCTGTTTGTGTAGGGGTGACTTATCCCTGTTTCTTTTTGTGTTGAAATAATAGGTGACCTTTTATTAACACGTGCGTGCTTGTATTTCTATTTTAGGTGTTATTTTAGTTGATTTATTTATTTATGTAGCTTATTTGCTAAAATTATTGTGTAACTTAATTGCCATAAATATATAATTTACTATCTAGTTCAACTTACGTATTGAGAACTGTTAAAGTAAATACTGAAAATCGATACATAAAATATTATATCTCCTTATAATATTTTATGTGGATACATGAAATAATAATACTTAGCTTTTCAAGTAGTTGAGCACTCTCATAAGAATTTATATCACTACTGAAAAAATAACATGGAAAAAGTTAACTTAGAAACATAACTTAAAAACACCCCAACACCTAGCAAGCATGGATACATTATTAAATTAATAAACTAATACGCCGAATGCAATGAGGAGCACACTTCTTCTTTAATAATAATATAAACACTTAGATACAAGACTAAAGAACGCAAAACCAATAGATTTCATGATATGCTTTGAAAATGACCTCTTAAATGAAATTAAAGATTTAGAATTCCACAAACAACATACTAATTTAAAAAAAACATTACACAACATCGGTTGAAACATTTACGACTCTAACAAAATCTTTGTAAAAGCGGATAAAACTAGGATTTTAATAAAATAAATAAACAAGAGTATAACAAACAACGCACAGAAAACATTACGAAAAACTACAAAAAACTAGATACAAGCGAACGTAACTACATAGATATAATAAATGCTGAAAGTAAACACATCACCGATAGACTAAAAATTAGTAACAAATTAAAACCCAAGGAAGCCTATATCTTATTTAAAGACCACAAAACTAATTTTAACAACAACCCTAGCACGCACTTAATTAATCCGACCACACCTGAACTAGGAAGAATTAGTAAAACAATTATTTCTATAATTAACAAGCAAATAAAAAAGACCAAGAATTAAACCAGTAAGTCAATACTTCCGAAACAATCACTTGCTTTAATAATATCGAAAATAAAAATATATGTACCTTCCTACAATTTGACATAGTGGATTTCTATCCATCCATATCCGAAGAACTCTTCAACATCGCCTCAGAATTTGCTGAGACGTATACCGCTATATCCAAGTATGAAATCCACATACTTAAACATGTAGAAGATCAGTTTTAATCAATAATAATGACCAATGGATTAAAACAAAGATGACAAACTCCTTTGATTTTCCCATAGATGCCCTGGACCCTGTGGATGCATCATATCTAGTGGGGTTGTTTATTTTATATACCCTATATAAAAGAGAAAACTTCAAGAAAATTATATGTATGGAAATGAAGAAATTAGGCCTAAGAGTAGAAATACTGGCTAACATAAAAATAACTCACTTTTTAGATGTCACTTTAAATTTAAATGAAAATACTTACGAGCAATATTTAAAGCATAACGCTGATCCAATATACGTAAACCTAAAGTCCAATTACCCCCCCCCATTAATCGTTTAAAATAAATAACAAAGTTTTACGCTTTTGGAGGTTAAAATGATGCTCTTTTTTCTCTACTGGACAACAGACTTGCAAATAAGAATTCTTAACCCGACCAAATCAAAATAAAAGTCCAACCGAAAACAGAAAGACCATCTGCTTTCGAGGGCCACCGAAAACCAACTGACTAACAGACCCCCAAATAACAAACTTACTCTGAGATGCCCACAGGGCCAACTCCGACTGACCTCCTCTGCCAATGTGCTGGAGTATATGTACTTTCGACCGGAAATCCTAGATTTTCGGTCTTTTGCTCAGTCGCTCTCTGCTGGTCACCGGAACTGACTACATATGTCTTTTCCCTCAGCCCATCCCCTTTCGACCACACAGAAAATGACCATTTCAGATAATGGCCAGCCAGCAAACACTTGAAACAGCCCATGTGGTACACATTTATGAACATCAACATCTAATGCCGAGGGGGTCCTGGCCATTATTTCTTTGCAAGATCTCAAGTAAGTCAAAACCGCAGCAGGGAATCTCGTATATGTAGAAACATTAATTTATCAAGTGGACAAATGTAATTCTGGGTGGCCCAAACTCTAGATCAGACATATTTCCAATTCATTGTGTGGTGTCTCTCCTGCATCAAGTCTGTTATTCGCATGCATTGCAACTATGCAATCCATTATCCATGCCGCTTAGTGCATGTTTACAGTATTACATGAAAAGGAACATATATTTGTCTTTACTTTTGGGAAGAGTAATTTTCGTTGTCATTTAGAATTTTTCGACTTGTTTCCTTATCTTGGTTGGTGTTGTTTTCCCAATGTTTCGGCCGTTTTGTCTTCTTCAGATGCCTTACATCGAACTTAGGAACAGAGACAGGACGCGTATCTATTACTTTTGGTGTGTGTCTGTCTGTAGCCGAAACTATACTATCACTTCTATTAATGTATTACTATACTATCTACTCCTGATGGAGATTTGGTATCTGTCTCCTTTAAGTCGAAACTATACTATTACTTCTATTAATGTATTACTATACTATTTACTCCTGATGGAGATTTGGTATCTGTCTCCTTTAAGTCGAAACTATACTATCACTTCTATTAATGTATTACTATACTATCTACTCCTGATGGAGATTTGGTATCTGTCTCCTTTAAGTCGAAACTATACTATCACTTCTATTAATGTATTACTATACTATCTACTCCTGATGGAGATTTGGTATCTGTCTCCTTTAAGTCGAAACTATACTATTACTTCTATTAATATACTATTGTACTATGTTTCAATTCTCAATAGTTGTATAGTATGCATATACTATACAACTATTGAGAATTGAAACATTCGTCATGATACCATCTTCCCAGACATTACCTCCTTCCTATTTTTGGGTAGTGTAGTATCTGTTTTGTGATTATAATACCACCATCCCACGTATTAGTTCCTCTATTATTGGGGAGTAGTGTAGTATCTGTTCTGTTGAAATGAGGCCATCTTCCTATGCGTAATATCCTCTTTTGGTTGTAGTGTACTATCTTACATCATAATATAGTTTTGCTAGTTATTTAGATGCATTTATAAAAATAAACGCAAAATCCAGTTCCAACATTTATATCAGTCCAATTATGTGTGTGTTTCTCGTGTCAACGTAACTTCGATAATTACGCAATTATTAAAATAAAAAAAGGCAACGGTGTAAACTAAAACGAAATTTGAAAACTCCTATTTCAAGCTTCATTAAAATTCATTTTATTCTACCATTCACTCGCACACAACACTGTGTTTGATTAATGTTTTTTTTCCTTATGCGTTCAAATAACATTAAAAGAGGTGCTGTCTGTTGTCCTGTCACGCTTTAGTTTTAAATAATAGTTTTCTTAGTCTGTCATGCTGAAGTTTGAAATAATATTCTTCTGGTCTATCAGGTGTCAGTTTCAAATGATATTTTTTTGTCTGTTGAAACAATATTTTTATTGGTCTGTTAGGCTTCAGTTTAAAACAATATATTTATTGGTCTGTTAGGCTTCAGTTTGAAACAATATTTTATTTGTCTGTTAGGCTTCAGTTTGAAAAAATATTTTTATTGGTCTGTTAGGCTTTAGTTTGAAACAATATTTTATTTGTCTGTTAGGCTTCAGTTTGAAACAATATTTTTATTTGTCTGTTAGGCTTTAGTTTGAAACAATATTTTTATCTGTCTGTTAGGCTTCAGTTTGAAACAATATTTTTATTGGTCTGTTAGGCTTCAGTTTGAAACAATATTTTTATTGGTCTGTTAGGCTTCAGTTTGAAACAATATTTTTATTGGTCTGTTAGGCTTCAGTTTGAAACAATATTTTTCTTGGTCTGTTAGGCTTCAGTTTGAAACAATATTTTTCTTGGTCTGTTAGGCTTCAGTTTGAAACAATATTTTTATTGGTCTGTTAGGCTTCAGTTTGAAACAATATTTTTATTGGTCTGTAAGGCTTCAGTTTGAAACAATATTTTTATTGGTCTGTTAGGCTTCAGTTTGAAAAAATATTTTTATTGGTCTGTTAGGCTTTAGTTTGAAACAATATTTTATTTGTCTGTTAGGCTTCAGTTTGAAACAATATTTTTATTTGTCTGTTAGGCTTTAGTTTGAAACAATATTTTTATCTGTCTGTTAGGCTTCAGTTTGAAACAATATTTTTATTGGTCTGTTAGGCTTCAGTTTGAAACAATATTTTTATTGGTCTGTTAGGCTTCAGTTTGAAACAATATTTTTATTGGTCTGTTAGGCTTCAGTTTGAAACAATATTTTTATTGGTCTGTTAGGCTTCAGTTTGAAACAATATTTTTATTGGTCTGTTAGGCTTCAGTTTGAAACAATATTTTTATTGGTCTGTTAGGCTTCAGTTTGAAACAATATTTTTATTGGTCTGTTAGGCTTCAGTTTGAAACAATATTTTTATTGGTCTGTTAGGCTTCAGTTTGAAACAATATTTTTATTGGTCTGTAAGGCTTCAGTTTGAAACAATATTTTTATTGGTCTGTTAGGCTTCAGTTTGAAACAATATTTTTATTGGTCTGTTAGGCTTCAGTTTGAAACAATATTTTTATTGGTCTGTTAGGCTTCAGTTTGAAACAATATTTTTATTAGTCTGTTAGGCTTCAGTTGGAAACAATAGTTTTATTGGTCTGTTAGGCTTCAGTTTGAAACAATATTTTTATTAGTCTGTTAGGCTTCAGTTTGAAACAATATTTTTATTGGTCTGTTAGGCTTCAGTTTGAAACAATATATTTATTGGTCTGTAAGGCTTCAGTTTGAAACAATATTTTTATTGGTCTGTTAGGCTTCAGTTTGAAACAATATTTTTATTGATCTGTTAGGCTTCAGTTTGAAACAATATTTTTATTGGTCTGTTAGGCTTCAGTTTGAAACAATATTTTTCTTGGTCTGTTAGGCTTCAGTTTGAAACAATATTTTTATTTGTCTGTTAAGCTTCAGTTTGAAACAATATTTTATTTGTCTGTTAGGCTTCAGTTTGAAATAATATTTTATTTGTCTGTTAGGCTTCAGTTTAAAACAATATTTTATTTGGCTGTCAGGCTTCAGTTTGAAATAATATTTTTTTATGGTCCTTCATGCTTTATTTTTAAGTAATATTTTTCTTGGTCTGTCAGGCTTCAATTTGAAATAATACTTTACTTAGTTTCTCAAGCTTGAATTTTACGTAATATATTTCTTTGTCTGCCAGGCTTCAGTTTGATATACTATTTTTATTAGTCTGTCACGATTAAGTTTTACAGATTATTTTCGTAGGTCTAACGCTCCTACTTTTTCAATTACATTTTCGTCGGTCTGCAATGTTTTATTTTAAAATAACATTTTCGTCGGTCTGTCACGCTTAATTAATGTTTGCTGGTCTGTCACGTTTAATTTTAAAATAGCATGTTTAGATGCGTCCACATCTATCTGTCTGCCACGCTTAATATTGAAATGAAACGTACAGATTGAATTGACGCATCTTAGGAAATCAACTAATGGACGCATCTTACGAATATATGTTCTTGTTCGGTTTTAGCATTTTTTGTGTCATTCATCCAATCATCGTTACGAGTGACGTCACTATCGGCGATTATGGCTTCCCAAAGCTTTCAAATTTTTGTATAGTTTCCTTTTTTTGTATCTTAGATAGCCATGCTTATTTTGCGGTTCAGCAATTGGATTATACGATTACGTCGTATCTTTAGAAACCGTTTAAAATGCCCCCCTTTTTATTCAGTCGTCCCCAAATCACAATGGCTGCCGAAAGATGTTACCGTGTTAGTAATCCACGTGTAGTATTTATTACTTAATATATTCCACCATCAAGTCACAAGAATTGCTTACCTGTCAACTAAAGACAGTCATTAATATATCATTTTACGCGCTAATGTGAACATATGTACACAGGTGGCATTTTAAATTAAGAATGAACAACAAATTATGCAAAGTATTCGCCACGTACCGGCCACAGAGCGAAAGGAAACAACTACCTCGACTTATTAAATGCTTAAACTAACAAACAAATAAAATAACCTTATTATAAGTCGACACATACTGGATAAGCTCAATTTTAATGTAAAACTTATTAATGTATATATATGGCAGGCACGTAGCCAGGCTTCTAACTTAGGGGGGGGGCAAGGCATTTTTAGGAGGGGCAAAACTAATATTGATATTCTAATATGAGTAACGTTTAGGTTCAGTGTGTGTGTGTGTGTGTGTGTACTGATATATAAATATAAATAAGTAGTAAAAAAAATTCAATTTCTTTTATACAATCTAAATATATTCTTGTGTATTTCGGTAGGTACATGTAAATAACAACATAAGCATAGTAAAGCACATAAAGCATAGTAAACACAGTAATAATAACATGAAGTGCGTAAAATAAGGTAGCTACTTGCTAGCTCTACAGAATTCTATTATAATTTCCTAATTTTACAGTTATTGAAATACGCAAGGATGCGCTCTCTGTCAATGTTTCTCAGCAAATCTTTTTCAAAGGATATGAGGCAGAGTGAGGTCAGTCTCTCAGTTGACATCAAATATCGCATTCTTGTTTTGATGCGCTTCACTGAAGAGAATAGTCTTTCAACGGTTACTGAGGTTTGTGGGATGGTAAGGAGCAATTGCAATACTCTATGCATCGATGGAAAAATATCCCTGTCACATTGTTCGAATAATTCTGAAAGTCCAAGATCTTCGGTAGGGAGACGACGCTGAATGTAGTTCTTGAATATTTCCATCTCACTCTCCTTTACCAAAACACCAAAAAGTGGACCTAGCTGTTTCAGCATCTCACTGTCCCTGGATGATTCTGATGACGTGTTACACACTGCCGCAGCTTTCATCCTTGCACATTGAGCATTTCCAAATCGAGCACGGAGTTCTCCTCTAATGTGCCCCAGCAACTGTCAGAGTACCAAATCAAAATCTTCCACTGTACCCACACAGTTATGGCCAACGGAACCAGTCACTAATGCGCCATCTAATTTTCCGGATAACTTTCGTGCCCTTCCAGATGGCCGAGTATCAATATCCGTGATATCGTACATTGTGACAAGCTCCAATGCATACTTCACCACCTTCTCTGTATCGAATGATTCTGCGTGTTCAAGTAGTGTTTCCACCAAGCTAATAGCTGTCTCCGCATTTGTTTGTTTCTTTTGCAGACCTTTGGTCACAACATCTGTATAGTCATATAATCTTCCAAAAAAGATTAGGAGAACTAGGAACTTCTTTGTCTGAATTGTCTTCAGTAGAGCAATAGCAGAAAGTTTTGTTTCAGCAGCAGGATCATTTTGAAAGGATGTCAGGGTGTCCAAAATTACATCAAAACGGCGCAAGAACTTTTCAACCTCTAAGGATCTGGAAGACCACCTGGTTGTAGATGAATGGGTCAGTTCCAATTGTTTGTCTTTCGTATACATCTTCTGGATTTCCAGGTATCGGGAATGACGTTTTGTACCTGTCATGAAAGTGTCTCGAAGAATATCTTAATGGCAGGATCAATCTCAGTGACAGATGCGAGAACTAAATTCAGCCTGTGAGATCCACAGTGCACATACTGGGCATATGTATAGCCAGCCCTTTTCATCAGCGCTTGGACACCACCACGTTCACCTGACATCACACTTGCACCATCGTATCCTTGCCCAACACACATCTCCTTCTCCAAGTTCATAGCCGCAGCATACCTTGCAGCTGTTCCGAAATACTGGCAGCAGATAAGTCATACAGCTCTATGAAACCAATGGCCTGTTCATGGACTTTTTCTCCGTGTAGAAACCTTAATGAAACACCAAGTAATTCTTTGTTAGAGATGTCCTTAACCTCATCAGCTTAAACCGCATAATATCCGGCTTTCTGAACCTGGTCTCTGATTTCCTCTAACAGAACCTTCTGCGCTGAAAAGAGTAAATCCTTTTGAATCTCTGGGCTTAACATTTGTGCATTTCTCGGAAGTTTCTCCAAGCGTTGTTGAATAGCTGGGTCATACTTAGATAAATAGTGATTATTTGTTTTCGTCATCACCTCTCATTCTCTGCACAGAATAATACTATGTCCAGTACTGACTTGAAAAACGACGTCCTTCACTGAGACTTCCGCCAGTAGCCTGATTTTTTGGGAACCGGTGACTCTCCCTTTTCAGATAAATCAGAAACTGTTGATAGATCTGATGAAAGAGGGACCGACTGTTGATGTGATGAAGTAGGTACTGATGATAGAATTGAAAAACTGTTGTTTTTTTAATTAATTTATTTTTACGTTCGTGGGCTTTTGTCCGTGTTTGAATTATTTTGGTGGCCTTTTGCCCGGTGAGCTTTTGTCCGGTCGCGATCATCATTTTATTTTTAGAACATTAACATTTTTATTGACATGTAAAACTACTGCAGATTTGCATATATCATGTATGGAAGGTAGCTTGAGAAATAATCTCATGATGACTAAAGAGAAAATGAATACGGAAAAGTTTTACTGAAATCTGAAATTGCGTGTGTGTATGTGGCAAACGAAATCGCCAGATTTTAAAGAAAAAAATCGCTAGCCGCTAGATCCAAATTTTACTAGCCAGATTCAAATCAAAATCGCCAGATCTAGCGGGTTAGCAACACTGGTAGAATAGTAACTTGTCTTGCCCTTGCTAACATTTATTTGTTGCACATTTGTTTTTTCACTCTTTTTTCGTTCTTCCGTTCTGTTGATTATAGTAAAAGATTCCCCAATTTTTACTATATCTGTTGTTTATTAAATTGTTAGGTGAAAGTACAGAATAGTTAACAAAGCACCCCCTCTCTCCATGTTAAGAATGGCTTTCTAAATAATGTTATTATTTCAACCCGGTTCGTAATTAAATTACGAGATTAAATCCATCATAATGCATTTAGGTTTCTTTGTAAACAAGTCAGCCATTTTAATATTGTGTTAAGAATTGAAAAATATATCAATTACTTCGTCTCTGTTCGAAATATGAAAGGAATTTGGAAGTATTTAAACTATCGAATAGAAAGTCATTTGAACTGGCTTTGAAACCCTTAGAAAATCATATATTTAAAAAAGAAAAATTGTTTTTCTTGTCATGAAATTAATTTATTAGTTATTTGTTTGTAAATGTAATTCAGTTTTTTAATCTCTGGTGGCCATCTTGCCTAAAAGTAAGTTTATTTACTACTTTTTAAATTTGTTTACTTCTTTCAAATTAATCGTTGAAAGGTGGGAAAAGAATCAGAAAAATGCAGCCGATTTATTGTCCGCCATTTTGGCTATGAAACGACGAATTAACAACTTCATCTTACAGTGATTTACCAATTTTGAAGTAAAAACACATTCACTTTCCCGCCGAAATTAAAACATTGAATTACAGTTACAAAAAAAAAATTAGAAATCTATTTCATAACAAGGAAAACAAATTTCCTTTCAAATTTCGAACAGACACGAAGTAATTGATATTTTTTTCAATTATTAACAAAATATTAAAATGGCTGACTTGTTTACAAAGAAACCTAAATGCATTATAATGGATTTAATCTCGTAATTTACTTACAAACCGGGTTGAAATAATAACATTATTTAGAAAGCCATTCTTAACATAGGGGGAAGCGTGGGAGGGGGGCTTTATAAACTATTCTGTACTTTTACCTAACAATGTAATAAACAAAAGATATCTTAAAAATTGAATTTAACTTGAAAATCTTATCTAAATATAGCCCGGTCCGTAACCTGCACAAGTACCAAAAAGATAACACAATAAGTGTTCTTTATTGGTAAGGTGTAGTCCCGTACTTACAACTATATCCCCCGCAAGTACGGTTCTAAAATCTTTTTTCAATCGATATATCTTCCCTAATTAATTACCGACTTTTCCTACTTTGCCAAAATTGCCAAATTTTCCTTAGTCGAATTTTCCGTTGCCGAATTTTCATTTGCCGAATATTCAGGGCACCCCTTTTTTCTTTTAATTTACAAAATATATATTTCTTACATAGGTTTTAAATATTGGTGTAAAAATATAAGTCTCGATGTATTGCTTCTAAATAGGGGGTATTTAGAAGCAAAACATCGAAACTTATAGTAATTTCTCCTTCTCAAATAATATTTATTTTAAAAAAATCTCACAAGAAAAAACAAGTTTCCCAAGAAATTTTAATCCAGAACTCTATAATTAAGTTTATAATTAATCATAATGTTAATTCATTATGATTAGATTAACTTTATAGTTTGACGTTCTCTTTTGAACTAATTTTTAACATTTTGCTTTTTTTTGTAAAGACGGCTACTTTTCGTTAAGTTTTATTTTCTTTAAACAAAAAATGTTAGTTGTGTTGTTATTTATTGTTTTGTTGCAAAAGTTACAGCGATAAATGAATAGAGTTCTTCAAGAAAAATTCCAAACAAATGAGACTAGTGTTTGCTTCTTTAAAAAGAAACTTAATGTAGATAAATCGATTTCATTTGCTTCAAAACAATAGCGTATTAATAAATACTTGTTTAAAAATATTTATTTACAACTATTGGAGGATAGCATAGCCCCTTTTATCTGAAGCCCACAATTTTCAGTTATTTAAACATATTGGAGGGGGGCTTAGCCACTAAGTGGCCAAAGATTAATAATAAAAAAAAAATGCTATTAGTAATTATTTTTTTCTAAAAACACATTTTAAATTTCTTTAAAATAGAGTTAACAAAAAAGAAAAGAAATATATGCACTTACATTTATGTCGGTCAAAATTTCCTCTAGTCTTTCTAAGAGTAGTTGTCTCTAAGAAAATGAAAATGTAACTAAACTATTTCAATAACCAAGAATCTTTTTTATTATTATACTTTTATTCTATCTCCCTATCCAATCTTTATTTATTTTGACATTTCTTTTCACTATTAGTTCATACAGACATGAAAAATCAAAATCAAAGAAATAACTGATGCCAAAGTCCTTGACTTCCCCTTCTCACATATGTGTGAAAAAACATTGGATTCACTAATTCACTTAATCCAACCCTACATCACAGCCTTTTTTTGCTCGCCTTTCTTTCTACTTCATCTCGGTGAAATCTGATATTTTTTCTATGTTAATTTCAAAATATTTGACTGTAACATTCACAATTTTTAAAATTAACAGTTGCAACTGACAACAAAAAGAAAAAAAAAACGAATTTGAGATTCGTGATAAAATACAAAAATAATTTTTAGAACTAATTCCCAGTTTCATTTGAAAATAATTTAGGTTTCTAGTATTCATTTCTATCTTTGGAATGAAGACAACACTTTCTTTTATAAATTAAAAAAATATCTTTAAAAGAAGCAGACAGAACAACAACGTGAATTCATTTTGTGTTTATATTACATCATTTGGATTATAATTATTTAATTGATAATTTATAATATTAAATAGTGTGAATTAATAATATTTAAAAATATATATTTGGTAAGTTGACAAAAAAGACAGATACACTGACAATCTCTTTCACCAAGCAGGAAACAGGTGAAAAGCATTGAGGCTTTGTTTCCCTCACCACTTGATCTGAAACTAGCGAAGTTATACATTTTCCTTTTTTTTCCTTTTACAAGGAAACATAAATTTAAATCATATTCAGATGTTATTATGGTCAATAGATTTATTTTAACTGGTAGTTTAAAAATCGTAAATATTTATTATGGTATCATTAGTACCAGGAATAGAAAATTAAGTTGTAAACAAAATAAAATCCAAACAAGCGTTTTTGAAATCAGAAATTATGTTAAAAATTGGTGAGAGGACCCCTCTTGGTGGGTGGCCCAGGGCCCCAGCCCCTTGGCCCCTTAATCCGGCCTTACTGTAAAATATATTACACAAAAGTAAATACTGGTTCATAATGAAGAAGTATAGTTGACTACGAAATATAAGAGTATTCCATGAAAAATGCCAGTATACTGAAATCATATGCCCTTAATAGGGTTAAGATGAAAATTCATATACACTAAATGTACAAAAGCAAGGAAATTCCCAAATTTTTACACTTTTATTGTCATTAAGGGTATACAGTATACATCTCTATGCATGAATAGATGATGTGTGTGAGGTGAGCTCAAGAAAAATTCCCACCAGTAAAATACATAGCCCTGTTGTGCTCGCATACCCTTAATGACAATAAAAGTGTAAAAATTTAGGTAATTTCCTTGCTTTTGTACATTTAGTGTATATGAATTTTAATCTTAACCCTATTAATGGATTATGATTTCAGTACACTGGCATTTATCATGGAATGTCACTACTTTTGTAAAGGCTATGCCTTAATACAATGGTCATTTTTAAGGTTTTTTAAAAGAATTTTCTGAAAAACTAAGTTATATGGTAAACTGAAATTAAGATGCCATCAACTAGACCCTAGAACCTCTATCTCTGCCAAAAATCAGCAGAATCCATCAAATAGTTGATGAGATACAGGGTGGCACATTCGTACGTACGTACGTACGTACACACGGATAACATGATTTCATGATTGAACTTTCTGGATCTCTGGGTTGCCTTGACTAATGATGCTGAAATTCTACGCACTTATAGAACCTATCAAATAACAATTTTGTGCAAAGTTTTAACTAATTTGGTTTATTGGTTTTTGAGTTATGATTGATCAAAAAATGAGATCTCCAGCATAGGCCATTCGTGTGTATATTAAGGGATAGAGCGCTCTCGCTCCTCCCTTGATTTATATTTATAATATTTTTGGATCATAAATTTCAGGGGGTGCAAATGTATATATATATATATATATATATATATATATATATATATATATATATATATATACAGACATGTACAAAATGCTGCTACACTGGCATGTCGATGTTATTGATCTTAAGTTATTAGAAAATAAGATCTTGTAAGGCGGAAAAGTCTGATCATTCTCTAAGATGTTCATATTGCAAAAGAAATCATAATGAAAGAAGAGAATATATATATATATATATATATATATATATATATATATATATATATATATATATATATATATGTATATATATATATATAAACTTATGTATCCACTCAGCGTTGCACAGGAGTCTTTCGATTTTCATTTTCATTTTTCGCATTGATCTCCCCCTCTGTTCGTTTTTTAAAACTAATTTCTTGTAAAAAATAGCTTCACATTTGTTGAAAGATCATTCAAAGAAGGAATATATGTCATAATAAACATCTGTTTTGCAATAAAATCGATTAGACATCTGAGAAAATTTTAATCCCATAAATACTTTCGTTTCTTTTTCTTTTAACCGTCGAAAAAGACATAGTACAAAATAATAATATAGGAAAAAAAACAGTGGTTGAACAAACGTGTTTTGGGGGACGCCTTCTTTCAGTACTTAGGCATGCTTTAATATTATGAACTTGAATTGGAATAGGGTTAATGTTAGGGTTTGAGTTAGGATTAGATTTAGGGTTAGGGTTAGGGTATTACAACCAGTAGATAATATGTTTTTATTGCGTAATACTCAAGTTGTTTTTACATTTTATGACCTTGCTTTTGAACCGATACTTTTCACAAAAATAGCAAACCATATATATATAGCAGACATTATATATATATATATATATATATATATATATATATATATATATATATATATACATATATATATGTATATATATATATATACATATATATATGTATATATATGTATATATATATATATATTGTTTGTTGTTTTCACATTCCCTGGCCGCCTTTTTGAACCCATCGTTTCATAATGTATTTTGCGCATCAACAAGTTTATTTATATTATGTGATGGGGTGGGTGGTGGCGGCACTTATACTTTGTTTAAAGATTTCAAAACACGGCTTTCAACATCATTTCTTGCATACAAATATTCCGTCTTGAATAAACATACAATCAACATCATCTATTAAGATACGCGTTTATTTTCTGACATAAGTGTGGCGGGCCCACGAAAAGGTTATTTCAAAGCTAAGCGTGGCAGACTACTGAAAATGTTACTTATATCTTAAGTGTGACAGACAAACGGAAATAGTTTTTCAAACTTTATAGTGACACATAAACGAAAATGCTACTTATATCTTAAGTGTGACAGACAAACGGAAATAGTTTTTCAAACTTTATAGTGACAGATAAACGAAAATGCTACTTATATCTTAAGTGTGACAGACAAACGGAACTAGTTTTTCAAACTTTATAGTGACAGATAAAAGAAAATGCTACTTATATCTTAAGTGTGACAGACAAACGGAAATAGTTTTTCAAACTTTATAGTGACACATAAACGAAAATGCAACTTATATATTAAGTGTGACAGACAAACGGACATAGTTTTTCAAACTTTATAGTGACAGATAAACGAAAATGCTACTTATATATTAAGTGTGACAGACAAACGGAAATAGTGTTTCAAACTTTATAGTGACAGATAAACGAAAATGCTACTTATATCTTAAGTGTGACAGACAAACAGAAATAGTTTTTCAAACTTTATAGTGACATATAAACGAAAATGCTACTTATATCTTAAGTGTGACAGACTAACGGAAATAGTTTTTCAAACTTTATAATGGCAGATAAACGAAAATGCTACTTATATCTTAAGTGTGACAGACAAACGGAAATAGTTTTTCAAACTTTATAGTGACACATAAACGAAAATGCTACTTATATCTTAAGTGTGACAGACAAACGGAAATAGTTTTTCAAACATTATAATGGCAGATAAACGAAAATGCTACTTATATCTTAAGTGTGACAGACAAACGGAAATAGTTTTTCAAACTTTATAGTGACAGATAAACGAAAATGCTACTTATATCTTAAGTGTGACAGACAAACGGAAATAGTTTTTCAAACTTTATAGTGACACATAAACGAAAATGCTATTCATATATTAAGTGTGACAGACAAACAGAAATAGTTTTTCACACTTTATAGTGACACATAAACGAAAATGCTACTTATATCTTAAGTGTGACAGACAAACGGAAATAGTTTTTCAAACTTTATAGTGACACATAAACGAAAATGCTACTTTAATCTTAAGCGTAACAGACCGAGGAAAAGGCTATTTAATACTTAGTAACATAAGCGTGACTAAC
Organism: Sepiola atlantica; assembly: GCA_963556195.1. Classification (NCBI taxonomy): domain Eukaryota; kingdom Metazoa; phylum Mollusca; class Cephalopoda; order Sepiida; family Sepiolidae; genus Sepiola; species Sepiola atlantica. Next base: position 21,736,283 of record OY744516.1, on the reverse strand, counting down.
AAACGGAAATTCTATTTAAAATATAAGTATTGAAGACCAACGAAAATCAGATTTAAACGTAAGCGTGATATAATAATGCCAATGCTATTTCTACCCTAAGCGTGACAGACAAACGAAAATGCAATTTGAAAGTTAAACGTGAGATTCGAATGAAACTGCTATTTTGAACTTCACCGTGACAGACCGACAAAAATATGATTACAAACACAAGCCTGACAGAACGACGAACCAACATACGGACGGACAAAGCCTATTTTTATGTTGCGTGTACGCATTTAACAAAAAAAGGTTGGATCCCATCTGCGAATTATTAAAGATACATCTTTATTAAAAGTGTTTCGTATGAACTTCGAACTGAATTGTTTGTGCCAATTCTAAGCGGCTCGTTTGGAATGATGACAAACAATTTAAAAGTACTTTCCATTGATACATATTTTCGGCTTGGAAAGCAGCCATACAAAAGGGGAAGAATTTATGTCTCACTGAGAAGATAAACATTACCTATTAGCCGATGTACCTGCTCCATGGCGGATTACTGTTATTGTAAACAATTCTTGGCCTTTGAACTAGGATAAAAAACAAATTTGGGGATAATCAAGATGGCGCCCAAGAGTAAATGTGGTACTGTGGTGACTGAGATGATTCTATTTAACCTTTAAATGCTTTCAGTTTCAAATATGAAAGATTCCAACAAAATGCCTATTTGATATAATATTAAAAAAAAAATGTGTCAAACTGCAACTTGTTTCACATCTGCAACGAACCTGTTGGCAAGTGTGAGTAGGTATTCGTATGATGTTGCATAAACGCACTCGCTAAATAGGTAATCAGTATATTCGATGTCATTATAATGGCAAGTAGAACTTATTGTATGATTCTCTAGTGTATTATGATTATTTATTGTAGTGTTTTGTTATTTTTAAGGTCCCGCTTAGGGGCCGGAATGAGAACACGGACACGGGGTTTAGGTAAAACAAATATATTGGAGAAATGTCTATACAACAGAGAAACAAGAGAAGTTGTACGTCAGTACTAACTGCCAGTGTAGACTGGGGTTGAACTCAACCGCTGAAGCACCTATTTAGAATGGACGAGTCCAAAATTTTCGTTATAGGTACGGCACCATAACAGTTATACATGTAAAATTGTATGCCAGTTGTTGCATATTTGCAACATTATATATTTTTGTTCAATAAATATATATTTTCTCCCAAAAAATCATTTATACTACTTTATATTACCCCCATAAAACGTTTTTCACTTTTTTCAGACCAATATAAAAAAATAAAGCATTTAAGGGTTTAGAGCAGGATAGACATGTTTGGTTATTTTCACTACATTTTGATACCCTTGTACCTAATTTGTTCCGAATGAAAATCTTTATATTTTGTGCAAATAAATAATTGAAAGGCTAGTATTTGTTCTGACCTTAGTCGGCGGAGGAGAGAAACTTATTGACTGTGGAAATTTTTATTTTTTTCCCATTCAGAGTGTCTCTTTTAGGAGAAGTTGGATACCCTCCATATATAAAAAAAGGACGTTGTGTCTAACTTTGCTCTCGTTGGAAGGTAAATAAATCGTGTCTCTATATGGAATATAGGATGCCCCAAAACAAAGGAAAATGTGTTTCAATGCTTCACTTCCATTCCATTTTAATTTATTTAGGGAATATTAGTATAACCGGAAAGTACTATTCGAATGGATATGAAAAACTTTTGTATTTAACAAAAAGTCAAGGTTTACACAATTTTATGACTTAATTTTTAAGTTTTTTCACTTTTGCCACTGAGCATCAAATCAACGCAGAATAGGAGTAAGAATCCGTTATCAAGTTCTTTGCTCGTTTCAATTCGCTCATAGCCGCAATGAGATAGTTCCCATCTGAATAAAAGCATCGAATGGAATCAACTTTTATCCTCACATTCATACTAGCGCTCTTAAAAGAAAAATGACCAAATCAAAATTAAAAAGAAGAACAATCTTTGAATAAAACTCTTTTATTTCATTTGTCGTTTTTAACGGATAAAAAGAAACGTTTTCTCTCGTGTTACGACATCCTGTATTGTACTCAATCCTGGCCACTAGTAGCCAGACATGAGAATTGGGATATGTTATTAAAATTAGAAGCCACACAAAGAATATATTAGGCTTTAATCCTCGAGTTGTTTCTGGCCTTGATAAGTGCTGACTAATTAGTAAAAATAATCCCCATAGAATAGTGCACTAAATTTTGGGCGCCAGATAATAGGCTTCGTAATTAGGATATAATATAACATTTAGAAAGCATACAGATGAAGTATCTTAATTATTAAAAATCTTAGATCCATAAGTTCAACAATTTGCCAGAGATATGTCACAATAGGAGTTAATTATGAATTTAATAATTAATGGGAACTCTAAATATTTAACAGCGTTTTAATATATCTCTCCACACTGACGATTTATGGATAAATATTTCAAAAACTAAATATACTATACTCCAATATATTGAGATAAACTAAAGCTATTAATTTCATTGCCGATATAAATACACATCACCCTTCTTAAATCCCCTTTTCATTCCAATAATCCAATACAATTTACGGATTTCCATCAAGAATTGGATGCCTTTTTATCATTACGTAAAAACAAATATGTTTATTCCTACTGCAATAGGTTCTAAAGGTTCAACTGTGCGGACGTAGTAAGCACACTCACATTAATTATTTTTTTTATTCAAGTGTGCTTATTTTCTCTTGAACGTTTTGGCTCAAAACTATAATGATAGATTTTCGGAACCATATCTTATTTTTAGCTCTAGTATAGGCACTGGAATTTGGGATTTGAACTCCTATTTTTAGTGTCTATCTTCATTTCTTCGTTTATGATTTTCCTGAAGTTTTCAGCTTTAACTTCGCTTTAGTGCCTTATTACAGCGAAGCCGTAATCTCTATTTAAACCGATATCACTATTTTAAAATATAGTGTGCAGAACACGCCTACAATGTATGAAACCTCTATAGAATCTAAGAACCCCATCGCATTATTAAAAGAGTTCGCATTTTCATTGTTTATACAGTGTAACTCATTATTCATTTCTACACTTATTCATAAGTATATCTAAGTGAGAAACTAAAGAATTAAAAATTTTAATATGTAAAAAATGACTAAACTGTAGAAGTGAAATAGTTAATAATTGTAAAGATAGAATGAATTTTACTGTATTATAATTACTGTAAAGTTTGAAAAAAAAATAGCCAGCTTAAAAATATTAATTATACTTTTAGTAAAATCTAAAAAAAAAATCAAATGAACGGTGACTAGGCAAAAAATAACAGCTTTAATAGAGATAGCATTAATGCAGGATTTATATCACATTTTAATGTTTATAAGAACTTGAAATTAAAAAAATTCGTTTTAATAAGTATTACAATTTGTGTGTATAAGTATTCAAGTGCATAAATGCTTAGAAATGTATGACGGATTAGATGAATGGATGGACCGTAGTGAATTGTTAATACAATCCACATCTATTATTGATTATTATTCTCATAAAGCTTCATCCGAAAATATAGTAAGCCTTCCATATGCATGGAATCTGTTGTCTTGCTCCAATTACTCTGCTACAGAGAATACCCCATGGTCACCCGCTCCATAGATAATCTTCCATTATTGTTTTTGGCTAAGATCAAAGTGTAGTATCTGTTCCGATGGATACTGCACCCCATAATGGTGTTGTCTTGGTCTTCGGGTCTTGATTTACGCCAGTCAATGGGTCTGTCCTGTGCAGTTCTGGGAGGTCCACCTTCCCAGGCTTTGCCTTCCCTCTTTGGGGAGGACTAAGTTTATTGCTTACTGCCTGAAACGCCGTACCGGGGAATGCCGACGGGGCAGCCCAGGCAATTTTTAAACCCCACTTTTCCGACCCGACCTTGGGTCACATCTTACTTGTGGGAGTAAGATAAAAACTGGCCTTGTGCCTAACTCCTGGAGAGGAGTAAATCAATACATGCTTCGTCCCACCCTCGTAAACTCTCTTCTTCTGGTCATATACATTTTGGGATCTTATTCCTGCCACTCATCACTGTATATGAAAATACTTCACGTGTTCTTTATATTATGCATCTTGAAAATGCCTTAATAATGTTTTAGTCGAAATATCGATTCATACCTGTCTCTA
>OY744516.1:21542125-21727125 GCA_963556195.1 Sepiola atlantica | reverse complement strand
TTATGAAATAAACTAGCAAGAAGACCCGGCATTGTCCCGGATTACATAAGGGGCCCTATACCATCTTTGCGCATAGACGATGCCACCATAATACATTTTTATTGTTATTTCTTTACATTTGATGATATTCAATTGTGGGGGTTGGGTTCAAGTATTTACTCAGGATTGGTATTAAATAAAGTGTCATTAATAGAAATATATTTCGGTAAATTTATAGCTTTTAACCTCATCGCGGTCGTTTCCCAGAAATCCATGTGAACTCCAGTGAGCTCCTGCTCCATGCCCAGAACCCATATTAATATTTTTATTCTTATTTTTGTAATTACTACATTTTCCATGTTATAGATAAAATTCAAAAAACCAAAAACGTTTCAGTTTCATTATTATGGATGTCAAGCGCAAACGCAGGCCCCACGCTTATGCTATATGCCATGACTGATCAATTTTCACAGGAAAATCAGTAAGAACCGCACCAGAATAATCAAGAGAATAATTGTCAGCAAAAAGACGAGCAAAGACATCAGCCTTATCCTTAGAAGATGAAATAACCTGAACACCCTTAAAAAGAAGAGGGATAGCAGATTTGCCACTATTGTAGATTTTTCAAAAATCACGAGAGCCAACTCTTTGAAATGAGATAGAGTCACAAATCCTTTGAGAGTAGCTAGACTTGGCCTCAGAGATTGGTCTCTTGCAGGCATTGCTAGCTTTTTTGTAGGATTGTCTAGAATTCTCAGAACCATCCTGACGATACTGATTAAAGTAATGGTTACGATGGGTAATGGCAGAGGCACAGACAGATGAAAATCATGAAGGAGAATTAGGTTTGTTTAGAAACTTACGATGAGGAATAAAGGTATCAATTTTAACAAGAAGCCAGTCAGTAAACCCCCTAGCAGCAGCATTCGGAGACATACCAAAGATAGAACGCCATGGAACGTCACATAGGAAGCTGCGAAGCCCATCACAATCAGTCTTCATGTAGTTGAACGTTTTCCTATAGAAAGCACTTAACCGAAAAATTAACCTCAACATCAACAACAGCATGATCAGAAAAACCGAATGGAGGAGAAGAGAAAATATAACATGAGTCAGGAACAGAAGTGAGAAAAGATCAAGTAAGGATGGTTGATGAACATCATTATCAGGAAAACGTGTAGGGAAGGTGACAATTTTGGAGAAAGTCATGAGACAGAGAAAAGTTAAGACATATTTCACCAGCTAGATCCGTGCGGTTCAAGTGAGAGAAAGAGCCAGTCATAATGATGGGCATTGAAGTCACTAAAAACAAAGATGGAGCTTGACGGATGAATTTGCAATGCATCACCAATACGGCTCGATATGGCATCAACAACAAAGCAGTCATTGTCAGAAAGGGGAACGATACAAACAGAACAAATTGGAAGTGGAGTGCAGCAAAGACAAACTCAGACAGATACAAGGACACCCATGAGATTCAAAGCTGGGGACACATGCAATGGGGAGATCCTCGCGAAGAAAAAGAGCAAGACCATGCAAATGTGTGGAAGAATCTAAGCAGACAAGAGGAAAGTAACCATCCACATGTAGATCGTTGCTATCAATAGAAGCATCCAGATTAGTCTCACAAAGAGCAAAGATGTAAGGAGATTTGCCCAGTTTATTTTAATATAAAAAAACTATAAAAAGCTGAAATACAGTTTTTTCTACACTCCACGGGCTATTAATTCGGAGAAAATGCACCTTTTTGCGCAACGAGAGCGACAAAGCAGGAACAAATGCTCCTGAACCTATCACAAGTAGCCCCGGTTGACGGTATCTAAACAGTTTAATGTACGTGACTTTATTGAAAAACGCTGTCGTGCATTACTGTATCGGGAACTGGTTTTACTTTATATATAAAATGCGCATGCGCGCGTGTGTGATTAATATGTTCACAGTTACATACAGTACTCGGCTTTAATATAACCCTTGTGTATGATACATTTTTACGACTTTCGCCGACCCAGAATTTCAATGTCGGAATGTATATCAAACTTTAGTAAGACCATCGATAGGGGAGAGTGAAAGTACATAGCCGTGACTGACTACGTTCTCCGTCGACTTTCTCTGAATGTGACTAAGAACAAAAAACAAATAGTGAGCAGTACTAAATATGGAAATCGGAAAAAATTGATCAAAGGCAAATATGTGGCAACTAAACAGATTTATGTATGTGCTTTTTGTTACAAAAGCTATCAAGCATTAATGTGTGTGGGGATTAGCTTTACTTTATAATTAAGATGAGCGCGCGCGTGTGTGTAATTTCTTCGTAGCTATCTACATCACTTGACTATAATATAACATTTGTGTATAATGCATTTTTTATGACGCACGTCAACTATGATTTTTCTGAACGTACCCCGAGATCACTGGCTTTAAACATTCATCTTCGTTTATTCACCGACTTAATCGCTATTTCAGTCGAATATAACGTTCTCCCTCCATCTTTCATTGCGTATTCCTTAAAGTCGGCGTAGTGATCCATGTTCAATTAAATTAAGCACTATCTTTCGGTGAATGTCGGAATGCATATCTTATTAAATGTTGATAATTGTGTCGATGAGGCTAGTGAGAGAACATGCCAATGATTGGGTACGTCCCCCTTCGACACTCTAAATATGACTACAAAAAAGTCAAATAGTGATCAGGACTAAATACAAAAATCGAAAAACTCGATCGAAAGTAAATCTTTTTCTAATAATATAGACTAACGTGATGCAGAAATCACTAACTTAACCGGTTAATGTATGTGTTATTTGTTACGAAAGCTGTCAAGCATTTATGTAGGGATAACTGGCTTTATTTATAATTAAAATTAAAATACGTGTGTGTGTGTGTGTGTGCATGTAATATCTTCATAGCTACCTACATCACGCGATTCTAATATAAGCCTTGTGTATAATATATTTTATGACGTTCGCCAAACTCAAATTTCATCGACGTACTCCCAGCTACCTGACTTTTAACATCCATCTTCGTTTATTCACCTACTTAGCCACAATTCCAGCCCAACATAACGTGCCCTTCCCATCTGCCATTGCATATTCTATCAAGTGTTCTTGCCCCCAAAAGATCTTTTATTGTTTTATCTTATATATTTTCAATTCAACAACGAATTATGTCAATCCATTTTGTTTTTCTTTTTTACTTTTATATTTTTTCGCCGGTTCTTTGAAAGCATTTCAGCTTTCAATTGCCGTTTTCTTTTTCGACTTCTCCAAGAATTCCTTAACCCTGATTCCATCGCCCCCACCTGGTCGTTTCTTTACTTAGTCGATCGTCTCACTAAAAAGTACCTTTACCCCGACCCCGTGTTCCTTTGTCTGAGGGACCGGTTTTATGTGTCCTTGTATTCCTATTATAGGTTTTGGTCGTCGGTATATCTGTCATACTTTCCCTTTGAAACGAATTTTATCCTTAGAAGAGTCTAAACTTCTGTATCAGAGGCTCTGTCTGCTGGTTAGTCGGTATGTCAGTTAAGACAAGTTTGAAATGTTTATAAGAAGCAAGCAGTTGGTACGCTAAAGTCTGGAATAGCATTTCTTGATGCGTCTAAACACCTCTATAAGCGGCTCAGCCGAGTTGTCACACTCAAGTTAAAAATAGCATTTCTAGCTGCGTTCAAGCAAGTCTATCAGAGGCTCAGCCGATTTGTCACACTCAAGTTTAAAATAGCATTTCTAGCTGCGTTCAAGCAAGTCTATCAGAGGCTCAGCCGATTTGTCACACTCAAGTTTAAAATAGCATTTCTAGCTGCGTTCAAGCAAGGCTATCAGAGGCTCGGCCGATTTGTCCCACTCAAGTTTAAAATAGCATTTCTAGCTGCGTTCAAGCAAGGCTATCGGAAGGCTCGGCCGATTTGTCACACTAAAGTTTAGAATAGCATTTCTAGCTGCGTTCAAGCAAGGCTATCAGAGGCTACGCCGATTTGTCACACTCAAGTTCCAAATAGCATTTCTAGCTGCGTTCAAGCTAGTCTATAAGAGGCTGAGCCGATTTGTCACACTCAAGTTTCAAATTGCATTTCTAGCTGCGTTCAAGCAAGGCTATCAGAGACTCAGCCGACTTGTAACACTCAAGTTTAGAATATAATTTTAAGCTGCGTTAAAACAAGGCTATCAGAGGCTCAGCCGATTTGTAACACCCAAGTTAAAAATAGCATTTCTAGCTGCTTTCAAGCAAGGCTATCAGAGGCTCGGCCGATTTGTCACACTCAAGTTTTAAATAGCATTTCTAGCTGCTTTCAAGCAACGCTATCAGAGGCTCAGCCGATTTGTCACACTCAAGTTTAAAATAGCATTTCTAGCTGCGTTCAAGCAAGGCTATCAGAGGCTCAGCCGATTTGTCACACTCAAGTGTAAAACAGAATTTCTAGCTGCGTTCCAGCAAGTCTATCAGAGGCTCAGCCGATTTGTCACACTCAAGTTTAAAATAACATTTCTAGCTGCGTTCAAGCAAGTCTATCAGAGGCTCAGCCGATTTGTCACACTCAAGTTTAAAATAGCATTTCTAGCTGCGTTCAAGCAAGACTATCAGAGGCTCAGCCGATTTGTCACAATCAAGTTTTAAATAGCATTTCTAGCTGCGTCTATACACCTCTATAAGCGTTTCAGCCGAGTTGTCACACTCAAGTTTGAAATAGCATTTCTAGCTGCGTTCAACCAAATCTATCAGAGGCTCAGCCGATTTGTCACACTCAAGTTTAAAATAGCATTTCTAGCTGCTTTAAAACAAGGCTATCAGAGGCTCGGCCGATTTGTCACACTCAAGTTTAAAATAGCATTTCTAGCTGCGTTAAAGCAAGGCTATCAGAGGCTCAGCCGATTTGTCACACTCAAGTTTAAAATAGCATTTCTAGCTGCGTTTAAGCAAGGCTATCAGAGGCTCAGCCGATTTGTCACACTCAAGTTTTAAATAGAATTTCTAGCTGCGTTCCAGCATGTCTATCAGAGGCTCAGCCGATTTGTCACACACAAGTTTAAAATAGCATTTCTAGCTGCTTTCAAGCAAGGCTATCAGAGGCTCAGCCGATTTGCCACACTCAAGTTTAGAATAGCATTTCTAGCTGCGTTCAAGCAAGTCTATCAGAGGCTCAGCCGATTTGTCACACTCAAGTTTAAAATAGCATTTCTAGCTGCGTTCAAGCAAGGCTATCAGAGGCTCAGCCGATTTGTCACACTCAAGTTTAAAATTTCATATCTAGCTGCGTTCAAGCAAGTCTATCAGAGGCTCAGCCGATTTGTCACACTCAAGTTTTAAATAGCATTTCTAGCTTCGTTCAAGCAAGGCTATCAGAGGCTCAGCCGATTTGTCACACTCAAGTTTAAAATATAATTTTAAGCTGCGTTCAAGCAAGGCTATCAGAGGCTTAGCCGATTTGTCACACTCAAGTTTAAAATAGCATTTCTAGCTGCGTTCAAGCAAGGCTATTAGAGGCTCAGCCGATTTGTCACACTCAAGTTTAAAATAGCATTTCTAGCTGCTTTCAAGCAAGGCTATCACAGGCTCAGCCGATTTGCCACACTCAAGTTTAAAATATAATTTTAAGCTGCGTTCAAGCAAGGCTATCAGAGGCTTAGCCGATTTGTCACACTCAAGTTTAAAATAGCATTTCTAGCTGCGTTCAAGCAAGGCTATTAGAGGCTCAGCCGATTTGTCACACTCAAGTTTAAAATAGCATTTCTAGCTGCTTTCAAGCAAGGCTATCAGAGGCTCAGCCGATTTGCCACACTCAAGTTTAGAATAGCATTTCTAGCTGCGTTCAAGCAAGTCTATCAGAGGCTCAGCTGATTTGTCACACTCAAGTTTAAAATAGCATTTCTAGCTGCGTTCAAGCAAGGCTATCAGAGGCTCAGCCGATTTGTCACACTCAAGTTTAAAATTGCATATCTAGCTGCGTTCAAGCAAGTCTATCAGAGGCTCAGCCGATTTGTCACACTCAAGTTTAAAATTGCATATCTAGCTGCGTTCAAGCAAGTCTATCAGAGGCTCAGCCGATTTGTCACACTCAAGTTTAAAATATAATTTTAAGCTGCGTTCAAGCAAGGCTATCAGAGGCTTAGCCGATTTGTCACACTCAAGTTTAAAATAGCATTTCTAGCTGCGTTCAAGCAAGGCTATTAGAGGCTCAGCCGATTTGTCACACTCAAGTTTAAAATAACATTTCCTGCTGCGTTCAAACAAGTCTATCAGAGGCTCAGCCGATTTATCACACTCAAGTTTAAAATAGCATTTCTAGCTGCGTTCAAGCAAGTCTATCAGAGGCTCAGCCGATTTGTCACACTCAAATTTAAAATATAATTTTTAGCTGTATTCAAGCATTTTAATAAGATGCTATATGAGACTGTTCCGCCCATGTTTTAAATCAAATTTATAAGTTGCATCAAAGCATCTTTAAAAGAAGCTAGGTGGTTCTGTTACGCTAATGTTTGAAATAGAATTTTAGCTGTGTCCTAGCGTCTTTACAAGAAGCTGTGTGGCGTGGTCACACTCAATTTCTAATATAGCATTTTTAGCTGCGTCCAACTTTATCAGAGGCTTGTTATGCTCAAGTTTAAAATAGCATTTCTAGCTGAGTTTAATCACCTCTATGAGCGGCTCAGCCGAGTTGTCACCCTCAAAATTAAAATTTAATTTTTAGCTGCGTGCAAGCATCTTTATAAGAGGCTCGCTGGGGCTGTTCATTCGTTCATTCATTCGTTCATTCATTCATTTCGTATGAATCAGAAAATTATGTTGTTAGCATTGGTTTCTCCGATATATTTCTAGTTAGAATTTTTTCTATAAAGAGATTGGATACTTACAGGAGGAACCACGTGCAGGTTGCCAACATCCCTAAGTGAAAGTGTTTCTGTGGAACGAACTGGATTCGATCTTGGCACAACCAGGTTGTCAGTCCGTGTCGTTAACTACTGAGCTACTGTCACCTCCCGCTGTGGTTGTTACGCTCAAGTTTGTAAATAGCATTTTTAGCTGCGTTCAATCATCTTGATAATAGGCTCGTCCACGCATCTATATAAGAGACTATGTCTGTCTATGAGTCTATCGGGCCGTTAGCCTGCCTTGTTTAAGTTAGAACATTTTTTTTGTCTGTCAACCTTTATTTGGAATATCATTTTCGTTTCTTAAGTTTTTAGATCTCTATAAAAGGCTCTGTCCATGCGTTGGTCGATATGTCGGTCTGTCACACTTCAGTTTGAAAAATCATTTTCAGCGATGAACGCGTTCATTGAATGGCCGCATCTTAAGACTACTCGGGGTTATTTATGTTTTTCTTTCCGTTTTAGGTAAAAAGGGGCGGGTGGGGGTATGGCAATAATCATCAATTCTATTTACGTTTGTCTGGAGATTTTTGTTCTGTTCTTTTCCGTTTTCCACGTCGTCTGTTTATTTTGGGGCATTTTTTTTAAATTTTGCTGTTTTTCGTTGTTATTTTTTACTAGATTTCCTTCTGGTTTCCTCTTCGCCACATTACGGATTATTTTCTTCACTTTCCCATTAGACTTCTTCTTCTTTTTCTTCCTCTTCGTTCCTTTTCTTTTAGGTTGTTGGTGTTGTGTTTCTTCTTCTTTTTCTTTTTCTCAATCTGTCTTTCTTCCTTATTATGACTTCAACTACTTCTTCACTTTACCATTAAACTTTTTACCCGTCATCTTTTTTCTTCGTTTTTTTTTCTTTTTCTTCTTCTTTCTCCCCTCCTCTATCTTTTCCTGCTTTTTTCTCCTCTTTTCGTTTTCGTTTTCTTCTTCTTCTTCTTCTTCTTCTTCTTCTTCTTCTTCTTCTTCTTCTTCTTCTTCTTCTTCTTCTTCTTCTCCAATTCCCTTCGTCTTCTTTTTTTTTCTTCTTCTGACAAATTAAACTCTTTTGTCACTTTCCGATTCTCCCTCTTCGTCTTCTTGTTCCCCCTTCCTCCTCCCTCTCGTCCTTGTCCTTCTTCTTTTTCTCCTTCTTCTTCAGCTTCTTCTCGATCTTCTTCTTCTTCTTCTTCTTCTTCTTCTTCTTCTTCTTCTTCTTCTTCTTCTTCTTCCTCCTTCATTATGACACCTTAAAATCTTATCTTTCTTCGTTTTTCTTTATTTCCTCGTTTTTCTATCCGCCTTTCTTACTTATCACTTTCTGTCCTTTTCCATCATTCATTTACTCGTCCTTTCTTCCTTTCTTCTTCAATTCCCCCTTGCTTCTTCTCACCCCCTTTTTCATTTATTCGACTCTTCATTCTCTTTATCTTTGTGTTTATTTCCGTCCTTTTTCAGTTTTCTTTTTATTTATCATTCATTTTCCTATCTTTTTTTTTATTTCCTCTCATTCTTCATTCTTCCTTTACCTTAGATAACTTCATATGTCTCTCTTTATCTGTATCTCTATCTTCTTTTCCTTCTCCATGGTGTGTCTCCCTAACTTTTTATCTGTACCTTTGACATTAAATCTTTCGCCTCCCTTTTAACAGCAAAAACATGTGAGCCACATATGCAGAACATTTGAAAGATAAAAATATGGAAACGGAAAAGAAGTGGAAACTTTTCTCTTCACATGAAAAATTGTCGAAATAAACAAAACACCAACGCATATCATGAAGATGCGCCCATTCAATCTGTGCGATTATTGCTGAAAATGTAATTTTAAACTTATGTGTGACAGACGGATGAAACCCCATTTAAAAATGATGTGCAACAAACCGACAAAAACCTATTTCAAACTTACGCGTGACAGACCGACGAAACTTACGGCTGTCAGACCACCGAAAACCTATTAAAAACTGATGTGTGACAGACCGACGAACCCCTATTTAAAAATGATGTGTGACCGACCGACGAAAACCTATTTCAAACCTATGTGTGACAGACTAACGAAATCCTATTTAAACATTGTGTGACAGTCTGACAAAATTCTATTTAAAACTTATGTGTGACAGACCGACGATACCCATTTAAAATGATGTGTGACAGACAGACAGACGAAATCCTATTTAAAACTTATGTGTACCAAGCCGACGAAAACGCAATTCTAATCCTATATGTGGCAGACTGACGAACACCCATTTAAAACGTATGTGTTACAGAACGAGAAAATCCGATCTAAAACTTAAACATGCAATGGAAAGCGAATAACACGTGTTAAACTCACAAAATAAGCTTATGTATTATTTTGATTATTTGAACTACAATTTTCACAACGTTTCGGTCGATGTAATCTCCGACCTTCTCCAGGCGCATCTACCCGAATGTAAGAACCTTTTAGACTAAGTTTGGAATGTTTATGTCGGACTCGGGTATCTGTATGGAAATTCGAATTGAACCATATTTCTAATCCATGCTGGTAGGTAGTATTGAATTAAATACACAATTGAAACAAATAATTATACATAGTAGATGAGAACACCAGTAAGAAAATTGTAATAGAAAAAGAAGTTATATATATATATATATATATATATATATATATATATATATATATATATATATATATATATATATGTGTGTATCGAGGCAGCATTTTTCCTTAAGACAAGTATTATTAAAAATAACCGACAGTTCTTGTTTAGATATTTTCGTATTGATCCCTTCAATTTTCCGGATTAAAGTCTTAATCTCGGAAGAAAATTGACTGACGAAACTGCCGTAATTAACGTTTTGGTCCAAAATACTTTCTGACCCATCTCATAGACAATACTAAAATCCTAGAACATAATACGAATACACAAAAACTCCACATACTAGAAGCTTTACCAATTAAAACAAAAAAAACCCAGCGATTAACGAGATTAATTTTAACACTAGTACTAATATACTTAAATGCTTATAATACTTAATAAGTATAGTTTCATATTTAAATTTTTCCCGCCATAATTAATTATAAATCTCACTCCAGCTCTTTACCTGTTTGACATTACTCCACTGAAGATGACCCAGATCGGTCAGAAAGTACTCTGGACCAACACGTTAATTACGGCAGTTTCATCAGCCAATTCTCTACCGAGATTAAGACTTTAATCCGGAAAATTGAAGGGATCAATACGAAAATATCCAGACAAGAACTGTCGGTTATTTTTAATTATATATATATATATATATATATATATATAACTTCTTTGTAATATAGTAGGAAAAATCCCAGCAGAGTGCTCGATTAATTAAGAATTAAAGTTAAAAATTAAAAATTAAGAGCATAATATTTATTTATATTGGTACAGAAAAATTAGTAAAACATTCGTACCGTCGGTTTCAAACACTGAAGGACTTAGCCATCCGGCTCTCTTCAGCTTCTGTTGTCATCGCAACAGAAGCTGAAGAAAGCCGGATGGCTAAGTCCTTCCGTGTTTGAAACCGACGGTACGAATGTTGTACTAATTTTTCTGTACCAATATATATATATATATATATATATATATATATATATATATATATATATATATATATATATTATTCGGTACAGGAAATCCGTAAGTTGTCTGTTATATTCAATATATATATATATATATATATATATATATATATATATATATATATATATATATATATATATATGAAGAGAGAGATAGAGAGAGAGAGGGGGGAGAGGGAAAAGTGCGTGATATAATTGTTTGAGAAAATAAAGTACAACAATTAAATAGAGAAAACTTGCTGTTTGTTTATATTGCCCCCCCCCCCCTACTGGGAGAGTGATAATTTTCGGACGACCTTCGTTCTTGTTCAGCCAGTTACTAAATGCGAAATAGGGAGAAAATTATCCGTTATTTAAAACGCTTGCAATAGTTCGAAACCATGTGCATTTAAAACTAACGGATATATTTCTACCGGTTTTCGCATTTCTTAACAGGCTGATAAAGAACAAAGATCGTTCGAAAATCATCACCCCTTATACCAACGTAAAAAAAAGAATTAAAAAAACCCATTAATATGTGCTTCTAATCTTCCTACCTAATGCTAGACGGAGAATAAATTAGAAAGCAGTAAGTTTTCAAATGTAATCACAAGTTTAAGAATATTCTTATCCTGTAATTGCTGGTAAATAAGGATGTAGGTATTTATGTAGGCTGATAGCAATGCAGAAAAAAACCGGAATGGTGAAAGAGAGTATTGATTTACTCCTCTCCAGGAGTTAGGCACAAGGCCAGTTTTTATCTTACTCCCACAAGTAAGATGTGACCCAAGGTCGGGTCGGGAAAGTGGGGTTTAAAAATTGCCTGGGAAGCCCTGTCGGCATTCCCCGGTAGAGGCGCCTCAGACAGTAAGCAATAAACTTACTCCTCCCCAAAGAGGGGAGGCAAAACCTGGGAAAGTGGACCTCCCAGAACTGCACAGGACAGACCCATTGACCGGCGTAAATCAAGACACGAAGGCCAAGACAACATCAGTATGGGGTGCAGTATCCATCGGAATAGATACTACACTTTGATCTTAGCCAAAAGGCCAAGAAAGCAGAATGGTGAAAGAGAGTAGGAACAAACAAACAATCAGAAACTGCATTTGGTTTACGATTCTTTACAATATCTGTTTATTATCAGTAAATATGAGACTTACTGCTAAATATAAATATACATATCCAACATGGTGTAACATCTTTTAATAATGTAAGGAGAAACGCACCCTTTATATTAAAAAAAAAAGAATACAAAAGTGGAACCGTCAAGCAAAATGAAGAATCCAAGATGGCCGCTTCTCTGAAAAAACATGGGGCTCGCAAACAGACAACTGGAACGCAGTAAAGGAGGACATTAAATATTATTGATATATTATACTTTTATTTAATTAATATTTATTTTAGTTTAATTATTTTTTAAATATTTTTATTTACTTATTTATTTTTATTTTTATTTTTTTATTATTAGAGGTGGAAAATTGTAAATAGGTTTTAATCATATATTATTTTCTGAATCAATTAATAAATATTAAGCCGTTATCAAATACAAATCTGACATATTTCACATGTGTGATCATACACCTAAGTATCAGAATCAGTTATTTCGTAATAGATTGATATAGATGGAGACATGTCATAGGGAGATAGTCAACCGTGAATAATATCTCTTTAATCGTCATAGACTAATAAAAGGAGATTTGGTTAAGACAAATAATTACATTTAAGATCTGTATCTTGCACGTGTATGTTGACTTAAGTTTATAATTATTTTATTTTATTTTATTTATTTTTTTTTTTTTTCATTTAGTGTATGAAGGTACTAAATAGTTATTGATCTTTACTATAATTGTGAAGTTTAGTTTTTTTTTATACTTATATTATTTCTATTGAATTTCTTAATTTATTATTGTATATTATTTATTCTTTGTTCACTTAAAAAGGTAGAAAATCCGAAACGATATCGTCTGTAGGTTTTATACCTACAGACGATATCGTTTCGGATTTTCTAATATTTAAAAATAATATTTATAGTTAATGCTTCTTTAAGCTTTAATAGTCTTAATGGTAGAGCCCTGTTTGAAGTTACGAGATTGTTGTAACCAGCGATTATGCAAAGTTCCGTTCAAGCGTCGAATACTTTCGATAATAAGACGCTTGTCCTGTCCTTCATGTAAGTGTACGTTAATTTCAACTACTTTCGGTGGCAAGTCCTCGCGTTGGCATATGCGTTAGACTCGTGATTCTAGACTGAATCTACGAACTGCGTTCGATCCCATACGACCGCCTGCAACTGCCACTCCCGCATTAACGAGGGTATATATATATATATATATATATATATATATATATATATATATATATATATATATAGTAGCATAAAATATGCTCATGGCAAGTAAGTTACACAGAAACGTTTGTGTTTAATTTTCGAAACCTGTCATGTAGCTTACTTGTCATGAGTGTATTTTCATACTACTTAAGCTGCAATCACTTATTTAGAACGGTTAAAGTAAACACTGAGAATGTACATATATACGTAATATTATTTTATATAAGTGTATATACGTGATAAAGTAATTATAAATAAAGTATTATATATGTATGTACATACACACACACACACACACACACACACACACACACATATATATATATATATATATATATATATATATGTGTGTGTGTGTATGTGTGTGTGTGTGTCTGTCTGTGTGTGTGCCTATCTCATTTTCCATCTTTCTTTTGTTCAGCGAATTATCCCTCAATGAATGGAAAGCAAATATAAATAATCTGTTTTTTTTTCTCTTTTTAACCGACCGTCTTTCTCCATTCATTGTCTGCGGAAGAAAGAAAAGAAAACAAAAGTGGAACAAACAGACAAACAGACAAACAAACAAACAAACAAACAAAGAAAAAGAAAATAATACCCCCCCCCCCCCTCCAAACTCCAGAAAAAAAACGTGTCTGATCCGCCCGGGGGACGTAAATGGGTGACACTTGGCAGTTGTATTTGTTTTTGCTCAGCGAAGAAATTATCTTCTTTTTCTCCCAGACTAAATATACAACGACAAACTTAGAGGGACAGCCGGGGGGGGGGGGGGGGGGTGAAGGGATCGGGTGTGAGGCACGCTTTGGAAGGGAGAAAACATCGTTTACTCAGATGCCGTTAGGGGGAGCTCAGGTCGAGAGAGAGGTGGCGGGCGGGGGATTGTAGCCGCATTACACAATGCGACAAAACCCGGAAATGCTTACAGACGCAGCCGCTAACCAGAACATCTGAAAGGTGGCGGCAATGGTGAAACGGATACCTACGCGAACTAACACACCGGCGTGCAGTGTTCAAGCCCTGCTAGGTCAATAACCACTAATATTAAACCTGGTCTTCTTGTATAATGATTGGCGAGTATGTCTCTTATGGTTGTGACGTCATTAGCAAATTGTGAGAGAGATATAACTCAATGTCTGTGTTAGCGCGATGTTTGTATGTTCCTTATAGAGAGAATTGGTAGATAATCTACATAAAACATAAAACATAAAAAGTCTATTCTTATGTAAAATTTACCGAGAAAGACAATGGAAGTATTCCCGAATCTCTAATAGCACCCGTAAAGGGGGCTGTAAGAGCATAACCCCCTTAAAACTTCAACTATATTCTATTTTCGATGAAATTTAAATCCTATGTTTACCATTCTTTTTGGGAAGACAATGGAAGTGGTCAGGAATCTCTAAGTGGCTTCCTGGCATAAGGGAGTTATGGGGCTTAAACCTCCTTTAAAACTTCAAATATATTCTATTTTTATGAAAGTTATATCATATATTATGTATAAAATTCTTCTGAGAAGACAATGGAAGAGGTCCCGAATCTCTACAGCACCCTCTCTGCGCCGAATATGTTCGTGTCCCCATCTCTAAGTGACCCACTAGGACAGAACCACCTTAAAACTTCAAATACGTATATCCGATTTTAATGAAGGTTTAACCATATGTACAAAACACTAATTCCGTGAGTTTTCCAGCATTTCAGCTTCTGACTATATTAAAGAGCGAAACGGGAAGAAGGGGGCAGTACAAACAAAGAAAGTAATATAGTTGTTATGAGCATAGCGAAAGAGTGCATCCTCATTCAATCCCGAGCAACGTCGGGTCACATGATTTCAGCAAACTTTGTCTTATAAATAGTTTGTTAACTTACATATGTAATAGACGCTCCGTGGCACGTTTGGTCAACGCCTTTTTTTAGGTCCAATCAAAAGGCTTTACGAAATGTCTTTTTTTTCTTTATCTACGTCATTCAATTATATTATGCCATTTCCTCATCTTACCACTTCTCGTCTCACTCGCGCTTTATTTATGTCATTCCCTATTTCACACTTATTTCTCCTCCCTTTAGTTTTCTCTTTCGATCACTCGTTTTATCCGCCCGTTTCTCCCATTCCCTAAAAGATTCAATGTTCAAGCAAGCAAGCAAGAATACCAGAGTTTTAGTATTGTATTAGATAGTCTGTTCCTACTCTAGTATCTTTAGACGACTTTTTTTTAAAGATCCAACAGGCCATGGATCATTAGTCTATCTATAATGTTGTCAAACTCTACCATTCATCCTTTGCAGCGTTATATATTGTCACATTATATTAATTAGATATTTCTTTCTTGATAATAGTTATTCATTTTTTATTCGTTATGCCTTTCTCTCTTCCCCCTTTATCCTTCTACCCCACTCTCTATGTCTTCCCTCTTTCTCTCTCTCTCTCTCTCTTTCTATCTAACCTCCCCTCTCTCTTATGTCTTGATAGTGCTATCTTGTATCGGTCTTTCCATCTCTTCATATACTTCCATCCACATTAATTATCACATGAGCCACTGGCAACCTGTTAGTATTCCCTGGAGCCTGAGAGACAATAAGTCTTTCATAGTTTCTGGGACGTTCTTCCTCTTTCGTTGATCGTTGCAAATCATTTTGCATTCTAACAACAGCTGTTTACTATTCATTTATCGCTTGTACAGGCTGTTGGATGTCACTGGAATTTGTGACAATAACCCAACCACATCGGGATCATGTATTCTCCGTGCCCTCTGGAGGTCTGGATAATGTTCTTTTTTTCTCGTTTTTTCCATCCTTTATAACCCGTCACGACCATTTCTGTGGTACCACCAAATGTCGCTACTGCCACATGAGTTTGTGTTTGTTTTCTAATTATTTAAGTTGAAAAAATAAAATATTTTTGGACGAATGCCGATCAAGTTGTGTGATTTTCCTTATCTACTCTTGTAGTTTCAGTTCCCTTGGGTTCGAGTAAAGATCTTTTTATATTTCTAGGTTTGTTTACACAGTTTTATTTTATTTCATTGTATCTGGCTATATCAGTTTTATTTCCGTAATCTAAAATTCATTATAATATTTCAGCAGTTTTCATTCTCTAATACCGTGCTTTGTATGGTGTCTATCTTCCCTTGGATTCCAATTTCCCTTTTTTTCAGATTTTCCAGAACTGTTCCTTACGCTACTAATATTTTCGGTATAACAGTAGAGTTCTTCACATTTTTTAAGTTTTCACGCAAGCCCCATGTATTCGCTTAATTTATTCTTTGATCTTCACCCTATGAACTGCTGGGATAGTAAAATCTACTATCCTGCATGATTGTTGTCTCTTGTTAACTATTATCACGTTCCATCTTTTGTTTCGATGACTTTGCCCGTCTGTATTTCCAAGTCTCATAGGGTTTTGTGTATTTCATTTTACAATACTGGATCAGTTTTATGCTTGTACCATTTGTCTAGCTGTGCAAAGTGCATTTGTTTGCACAGTTCTCAGTGGACAACTCTTCTAACTCAGTCATGTCTGTTTTTGTATTTTTTCTAAGCTAGTTTGCTGCATTTACTTATGATGCGGTTTTACAGTTCGTCCGTTTGTCCACAGAGTTAACACTTACTGTTTTCCTGGGGTTTGCCTATCTTGGCTTCTATATAGTTTATTTTGATTGCGTTGCTTTCTGCGTATGTTAGACGCGACTCTATTGCTCTGTTCAAATGTCCTTTTTGTGGCCATGTCGATGTTTACGTTGGTCAGTCTTATAAATCGTCTTCTTGCTCACTGTTTCCCAGACTGTACCAACGTGCAGAAATTTAAAACTAACGTGAACAAGCTCCCAATTTAGGATGCCCCCCCCTTAAAAAAAACTTTCAATCTAATTCTCAGTTGCCCCTTACGTTTACAGTTGCCTTGTCTGGGGTGAACTAAATAACTAAATAAATAAATAAATAGTCTTGGAAGTTTCTCAACCGTTAAAACTATATAAAAAAATTACCCCCCCCCCAAAAAAAACAACCTTAAGTCCCAAGTCGTTAGTGGAAAATCACTCATGTTTTATTTACTCCTCCCCAGGAGTTAGGCACAAGGCCAGTTTTATCTTACTCCCACAAGTAAGATGTGACCCAAGATCGGGTCGAGAAAGTGGGGTTTGAAAAGCCAGCGCTCGAGAGGTGAGCACTCTGGCCATTTAAAAATTGCCTGGGCAGCCTCATCGGCATTCCCCGGTAGGGGCGCCTCAGACAGTAAGCAATAAACTTACTCCTCCCCAAAGAGGGGAGGCAAAGCCTGGGAGGGTGGACCTCCTAGAACTGCACAGGACAGGCGTGCAGTATCCATCGGAGCAGATACTACACTTTGATCTTAGCCCTTTTACAGTTATTATATTAGTTTGCTTCTAACATCATTTAAGGGGTCATTACCATGAAAAACTGTTTCGGGAAATTAAAAAAAACAAGACAGTATTTAATTTCATGGCTTCCCAGCAGAGTTGATCAGACCAATATATATATATATGATTCTCTTCCCATTTTGTTTTACTCGCTTTTTTGTTTCCAGTTTTGTAGCATTTTGTATTGTTCGTTATCTTTTAATACTTTCTAGGTGGGTCACTTTGACATGTACATTTTTTCTAAGCGCTAACCCATTTCGGAAGCTGCAGTAAAAAGTTGGCAGATTTGAGATTAGCTAATAGTTTTCTGTGTGCTTATTTGTTTTAGGCAATCAGTATTTCACAGACATAACATTTCGTTTCATTTGTCTTTGTTGCGTCATCGGCACCCATCGTTATTGATTTTAGAAAATCGATTAAAAAAATCTCCTGAAATCTATGATTCATTTTTGACGCGAAATATCATTTTTTTTTATTCGAGTTAATAAAATAAACAAAACGGTCGGTTCATTTAGAACAGGATGTGAATTGTTCAGCGATTATTCTTTTAACTGAATCATATCCAACATAATTAAATAAAAACAAACAAACAAATAAAGTAAAAAAAAAAAAAATGAAAAAAAAAAAAACGGAGGTTGCTCCAGCTTCCCATCATGCTTTACAAGACATCCATTTCCGGTTGGAAAGCGTCATGAACTGTCGATCAATTTTTCAACCTAATTTTTTCCTTTCAATTTCATTCTTTTTTTTTTCGTTTTTGAAAACGACTTCGCATATTTATGAAAGGCGATGTCTGTCAGTCTATTCCCCCCACCCCCCGTCTGTGAGTTACGCTTCATTTAGAAATGCATTCTGTTGGTCTGTCACGCTTCATTTAGAAATGCATTCTGTTGGTCTGTCACGCTTCATTTAGAAATGCATTCTGTTGGTTTGTCACGCTTCATTTAGAAATGCATTCTGTTGGTCTGTCACGCTTCATTTAGAAATGCATTCTGTTGGTCTGTCACGCTTCATTTATAAATGCATTCTGTTGGTCTGTCACGCTTCAGTTTTAAATATATTTTGTTTGTGATGTTTTTGAATTTCTTAGATGAGAATTGATAATTTGTAATATTTGGATTATTCGGACTACTGTTCTTTTTTTTTAACATGGTTCACCCTAAACAAAGAAGCCGCCACTGTAAACGTAAGGGGCTACTGAGAGTTAGGGTGTAGGTTTAATGTGTCAACCTAAGTTGGGGGTTGTGTAGTGAGATGTCTGTTTACATTAGTTTTAAACCTCTGCATGTCGGTACAGTCGGGGAAACAGGGAGCAGAGAGGGAGTTCCAGAGACCGACAGCACAAGGAAAGAAGCGATTGGAGTAGAAGGGTCTCCGATATCTGGAGACCTCCATAGTAAATGGATTACATTTGGCTGATTGTCGGGTTGGTCTAGTGTATTTACGCCGAGGGGGCACCAGAGCAGCCAGTTCATCGGAGCACAATGCATTAAAATATTTGTAAAACAATTACAAGGATGCAACATTGAGGCGATGGGACAGGGGTTGGAGCTTGGTGGATAGTGAGGGACCTATTGAGTTGGCGACTCTTTTTTGGACCTTGTCTAAGAGGGAGAGACTAGTGGATGATATACCAGCCAAGATGTGGCAACAATACTCCATACATGAACGGATGGTGGCTTTGTAGAGATACAGGATAATGTCATGAGCGAGGAGTTTACTAGCACGGTAGAGGGAGCCCACCTTCTTTGGATCAGCCAAATGGTAATGTCTTCAATGTATTTGTTCCCATTTATGTTACCTGTGAAGGGTGAAGGTTAGGCCGAATAGTTTGAATGATGAACTCTCAGGTAGGGTGTTATTTGCCATCGTACTCGGTGGTTGAACAGGTTTGTTATAGTTTTTAAATGAAAAGGAGCTTTGTATTTGCAGCATTAAAAGTTACAATCAATGTATGACCCCAATCCACTTAAGTCTGGAGGTCATTTTCTAAGGATTCAGTCATTACCTCGGATATGATCGCGTCCGTTTTGCCCACATGCCAAGAGTAAAGCGTTGTGTCGTCAGAAAATATACCATATCTCAGACTCAATGTCATCAGGGAGGTCGTTTATGAAAATCAGGAATAATAAAGGTCCAAGGATAGATCCCTGGGGTACACCAGCATTTGTTTTATGTTGCTTAGATGGACGGCCATCGAGGACAACCTGGATTTTATTTTTGGTTAGGAAGGATTTAATTATATTAAATATTTGCCCAGTAATACCATATGAGCGTATTTTTAAGAGAACGCCTTTATGCCATACCTTGTCAAAAGCTTTTGATATATATTAAGCGCTACTGCCCTAGCTTAACCTGCCTTGTCCAGTGTATGCTATATGCGTTCAGAGATGACCGTTAGGATATCTGCAGTAGATCGTGCTTGTCTAAATCCATACTGGCGGTCAGAAAGAAGTTTAGCATTAACTAAATGCCGTACTATCGCTAGATCGATTAAGGATTCAAAGAGTTTAGCAAAGATCGGAAGTAGACTGATTGGGCGGTAGTTCTGAGGATCAGTTCTATCCCCAGAATTTTTGAAGACTGGTACCACAGACGCAATTCTCCAGCTATTGGGGAAGCAAGATACATCTAGCAATTTGTTGTAGAGTTCTCATCTTGAATATTATTCTTACAATAACGACCAATGTAACTTCCGACCTATTTCAGTGCGTTTTGTCGAACTCGGGAATCTTTATGTCGAACTCAGGAATCCGTACGGGATTTCAAACGGAGCCCTTTATTTCAGTCCACGGGGTCGCTTGCCCTCGTTCCGTTGGCCATGAACGGGTAAAAATCTTAAATAATACCTAACTGTATTCCTAGTATCGCCCGTATTGAGAATTGAAACTTAAACCACCAGAAGACTGCTACTTAGAAATGATAATAACTTAGCACTTTTATCCGTTTCGCCGGGGGTCCTTGCGGACAATTCAAGTATGAATTTTAAGAACCTTAAACCTAGTCTTACTAAGCAAGCTACTCCCATGAATTAAATAACAGGTTGGAGTTCGAAATTCCGTACATATTTCCGAGCTTGACAATGCGCACCTGATGAAGGTCGAAGGTTACATCGGCCAAAACGTTGTGAGAATAACATACGATAACTGAGAATAGTAGTCCGAATAATCCAAATATTACATAATTTTGTTGGTCTGTCACAGTAAAGTTTGGTATAGTATGTTTTTAGTCTTGTCACGTTTAAGTCTGAAATAGCGTTTTTCAATGCGTCCGAACATTTCTATAATAATATTTGTCAGTCACTCGATCAGTACATTGGTCTGTCATGCTTACTTTACGATAACACTTTTATCATTAGAATGCAAAATTGAAATGACATATATTATTTTAGATGTCGGTCGATATATAACGCTTACCTTATAAAAAGCATTTGGTCTGTCACATTTTGTTATAAATAGAATTTAGTTTGACACATTTAGTAACATTTAGTCTTTTACGTTTAGTCATCATAGTATTTTGTCTGTCACATTTTTGTCAGTCACGTTTAGTTATAAATAATATTTGGTTTATCACGTTCAGTTATAAATAGCATTTGGTCTTTAACGCCTAAGTTTTCAATAGCATTTTGTCTGTCACGCTTAAGTTTTAAATCGCATTTGGTGTCACGTTTAGTTATAAATAGCATTTGGTCTTTCACGCCTAAGTTTTGAATAGCATTTGGTCTGTCACGCTTAATTTTGAAATCGCATTTTGTCTGTCACGTATGTTATAAATAACATTTCGTCTTTCACGCCTAAGTTTTGAATAGCATTTGGTCTGTCACACTTAAATTTTAAATAGCATTTGGTCCTTCACGCCTAAGTTTTGAATAGCATTTTGTCTGTCACGCTTAAATTTTAAATAGCATTTGGTGTCACGTTTAGTTATAAATAGAATTTGGTCTTTCACGCCTAAGTTTTAAATAGCATTTGGTCTGTCCCGCTTACATTTGAAATCGCATTTGGTGTCATGTTTAGTTATAAATATTATCTGCTCTTTCACGCTTAAATTTTAAATAGCATTTGGTGTCACGTTTAGTTATAAATAGCATTTCGTCTTTCACGCCTAAGTTTTTAAATAGCATTTCGTCTTTCACGCCTAAGTTTTGAAATCGCATTTTGTCTGTCACGTTTAGTTATAAATAGCATTTGGTCTTTCATGCCTAAGTTTTAAATAGCTTTGTTAGCTGCGTCCGCGCATTTGTATAAAAGGCCCGTCCTGTATTTCATTAGTAAATCCGTTATGTAAAATAACATTCTCGTTGACATGTCACGCTTCCATTAAAAATAGCATTTTCATAGCAGAATGTGCAGATTAAATGGACGCATCTTAAGAATATAAGTTGTGTTTTTTTCTGCATTAAAAAACATCGCTTAGAACAACGCAAAATGTTGTTTTTTCTCCGTGTGGGGGATTTTCATGACAATGACTCAGCAATTTCCTGATTTATTAATTTCCACAAAACGAGGAAAAATAAATAAAAGAAATGAAAAAAAAATGAAAAATAAAAAGAAAATTAAAAACATAATTTAAAAAAGAAGCAATTGTGGATAAAAAAGAAAAGGAAACATGTCGATGGATATTATGTCAACCATTAACGCATTGACAGACGCGCCACACTTCCGGTGACGTCATATATCTCCCCTTTCATGTTTAACCTTTTTTTGAGTCTCCATTTCTAAAAAAGAAATGCATTTGCTTCTGTCATTTAAATCTAGGACCCTTCATAATTTTAATAAAGTGTAAGGCTTAAAGAACAGACGTCGCGTGTTTTTCTTATAAAAAAAAATTCAATCCCTTTGACGTTTCGACATATTATTATTTCCGGTAGAACTTACCCGCAAGGTATTAAGGCTGAATACTCCTGACCAAAATGATAAAAAAGATGAAAATAAAATTAATTAATAAAACAATAAAACAAAATAAGTTAATATAGACATAACAAGATGATTACAAATCATCTATCTACGTCGGTATTTATTAATGTTTGTATTACAGAAGATCAGAATAACACCGGTACCGTCGGTTTCAAATTCTAACAAAGGGGACCTATAAAAGCCTCTTTATCGGACTCTTTTCAGAAGGCCTCTTTATCGGACTCTCTTCAGAGGCTGAAGAAAGTCCGATTTAAGGGCCTTTATAGGTCCCTTTTGTTAGGTTTTGAAACCGACGGTACCGATGTTGTTCTGATCTTCTATGGCCTTTAGGCTAAGATAAAAGTGTAGTATCTGTTCCGATGGATACTACACCCAATAACCTGGTATTTTCTTGGCCTTCGGGGCTTGATTTACGCCGGTCTATGGGTCGGTCATGTGCAGTTCTAGGAGGTCCACCCTTCCAGGCGTTGCCTCCCTTCGATTATTAAGAAACATGAAAAATAAGAGAGTATTTATTTACCTCCTCTCCAGAAGATTAGGCACAAGGCCAGTTTTATCTTACTCCCACAAGTAAGATGTGACCCAAGGTCAGGCCGGTAAAGTGGGTTTTGAAAAGCCAGCGCCCGAGAAAGTGAGCACTCTGGCCATTTAAAAATTGCCTGGGCAGCTCCGTCGGCATTCCCCGGTAGGGGCGCCTCAGACAGTAAGAAATAAACTTACTCCTCCCCAAAGGGGGGGGGCAAAGCCTGGGAGGGTGGACCTCCTAGAACTGCACAGGACCAGTCTCGTGCAGTATCCATCGGAACAGATACTACACTTTGATCTTAGCCAAAAGGCCAAGAAAAGTGAGTAGAAATCGACGTGAGTAGTTTGTTCTCATTCCGTCAGCCATGACCGAGTAGAATATGAATTTACGTTATTTATAATCAAGCTTCTTGCATAGATGTCATTGCTGAATCAACATTGTCGTTATCATTAGGAATCTTTATATCGACTCTGGAAACTTGTACGGAATTTTGTACTGAGCATATCGCCTGATGGGTGACTGCGTTGGTTAACAGTGACAGTCTTTTGGAGGTTGAAGGTTCAATCCTTATTACAGGCGATAATAACTAAGAATAACAATAATTAACATGGTCATGGCTGACGGAATGAGAACAATCTACTCACGTGGGTAAAATAAAGAGTTTAGTTTAAGATTCCAAGTTTGACATGATGATTCGCGAGTTTGACTAGAAAGCTCCCAAGTTCTAAAAGATGCACCTGAAAAAGGTCGAAGGTTTCATCGGCCATGACCAGGTAGAAGTTTTAATTTATCTTATTTAAAACCAAACTTCTCGCATAGATGACATTGCATAATCAAAATTGCCATTATCATTAAGAATCGAAATCGGAAACCTGTACGGATTTTTGAACTGGACATATGGTCTTATGGGTACGTGCGTTGGTAAACAATCAGTTCGAAGTGACATTCTGAATATAACAACCAAGATAAGAATCATAGTCCAAATAATCAAAATAATATAGACTATATGCATGTTAGTGTGTTTCTATGTGCACCCTTGGTTTAGGGATAGACCTGAATGAGACGCACAGAGTGTTGTATCTGGTCGCCAGTTGCATGATGCAGTCCAAGAAGAGCATGCAGTGTACTCTGATGAGTGTTGTCATATATATAGGACCTACATCAGAGCACTTTATGCAGTAAGCAAGATATTTAGTGCTTTGTGTTTGTGACCTTGATCCTTCCTACTGCGTAAGTTTTGCAAATGTTCTTCAAAGTTTTAATACTGAGAAGGACAACTTGATGCAACATTGTGGTCTTGTGCAAACTAGTTAGTAACTACCGATTTTTTGAATACCGCTAGTCGCTACCTTCAGCTCGTATACAAGCGAACCGTGTTAAATTGAATATTATGGAGCTATAGAGAGACTTGTTTATCACTCGAGGTCTCGTAAATACCGGAAACCGACACCATATGCTTGTGTCAAAAAGTGACTTTGTATTATTTTGATTGTGGGACAACTGTTTTTTTTTATTTAAATATTATTCTCACAAGATTTCGACCGATTTAACCTCCGACCTTTTTCACTTTCATCTTCTAGAACTCGGGAATCTTCATGTCGAACTCGGAAATCTGGAAAAAATTTCTAACGGAGCTCTTTATTTAATCCACGAGGTGGTTTGTTCTCGTTCCGTCAGTTATAACTGGATAGAAGTCTTAGGTAATTATTAATTGTATTCTTAGCATAAACCTTCATTCCCTAGAAGACTTTCACTTTGAACAGATTATATTTTATCACTTTTATCCGATGTATCACGGGCAGAATAACATGGTATAACGACTTCCGAATTCGACAAGACACACCTGAAGAAGGTAGAAGGTTACAGCGTCCGAAACGTTGTGAGAATAGCATCCAATATGAGAACAGTAGTCCGAATAATCCATATAATACACATTATTGATCCTTATCTCAAAAGATACATCCGAAGAAGGGCGAAGGTTACATCGACCGAAACGTTGTGAGAATAGCATCCAAGATAAGAACAGTAGTCCGAATAATCCAAATAATACAAATTATTGATCTTCATCTCAAAAGATGCATCCGAAGAAGGTCGGGAGTTACATCGGCCGAAACGTTGTGAGAATAGCATCCAAGATAAGAACAGTAGTCCAAATAATCCAAATAATACAAATTATTGATCTTCATCTCAAAAGATGCATCCGAAGAAGGTAGGGAGTTACGTCGGCCGAAACGTTGTGAGAATAGCATCCAAGATAAGAACAGTAGTCCGAATAATCCAAATAATACAAATTATTGATCTTCATCTCAAAAGATGCATCCGAAGAAGGTAGGGAGTTACGTCGGCCGAAACGTTGTGAGAATAGCATCCAAGATAAGAACAGTAGTCCGAATAATCCAAATAATACAAATTATTGATCTTCATCTCAAAAGATGCATCCGAAGAAGGTAGGGAGTTACGTCGGCCGAAACGTTGTGAGAATAGCATCCAAGATAAGAACAGTAGTCCGAATAATCCAAATAATACAAATTATTGATCTTCATCTCAAAAGATGCATCCGAAGAAGGTAGGGAGTTACGTCGGCCGAAACGTTGTGAGAATAGCATCCAAGATAAGAAAAGTAGTCCGAATAATCCACATAATACAAATTATTGATCTTCATCTCAAAAGATGCATCCGAAGAAGGTAGGGAGTTACGTCGGCCGAAACGTTGTGAGAATAGCATCCAAGATGAGAACAGTAGTCCGAATAATCCAAATAATACAAATTATTGATCTTCATCTCAAAAGATGCATCCGAAGAAGGTAGGGAGTTACGTCGGCCGAAACGTTGTGAGAATAGCATCCAAGATAAGAACAGTAGTCCGAATAATCCAAATAATACAAATTATTGATCTTCATCTCAAAAGATGCATCCGAATAAGGTAGGGAGTTACGTCGGCCGAAACGTTGTGAGAATAGCATCCAAGATAAGAACAGTAGTCCGAATAATCCAAATAATACAAATTATTGATCTTCATCTCAAAAGATGCATCCGAAGAAGGTAGGGAGTTACGTCGGCCGAAACGTTGTGAGAATAGCATCCAAGATAAGAATAGTAGTCCGAATAATCCAAATAATACAAATTATTGATCTTCATCTCAAAAGATGCATCCGAAGAAGGTCGGGAGTTACATCGGCCGAAACGTTGTGAGAATAGCATCCAAGATGAGAACAGTAGTCCGAATAATCCAAATAATACAAATTATTGATCTTCATCTCAAAAGATACATCCGAAGAAGGTCGGGAGTTACATCGGCCGAAACGTTGTGAGAATAGCATCCAAGATGAGAACAGTAGTCCGAATAATCCAAATAATACAAATTATTGATCTTCATCTCAAAAGATGCATCCGAAGAAGGTAGGGAGTTACGTCGGCCGAAACGTTGTGAGAATAGCATCCAAGATAAGAACAGTAGTCCGAATAATCCAAATAATACAAATTATTGATCTTCATCTCAAAAGATACATCCGAAGAAGGTAGGGAGTTACGTCGGCCGAAACGTTGTGAGAATAGCATCCAAGATAAGAACAGTAGTCCGAATAATCCAAATAATACAAATTATTGATCTTCATCTCAAAAGATGCATCCGAATAAGGTAGGGAGTTACGTCGGCCGAAACGTTGTGAGAATAGCATCCAAGATGAGAACAGTAGTCCGAATAATCCAAATAATACAAATTATTGATCTTCATCTCAAAAGATGCATCCGAAGAAGGTAGGGAGTTACGTCGGCCGAAACGTTGTGAGAATAGCATCCAAGATAAGAACAGTAGTCCGAATAATCCTAATAATACAAATTATTGATCTTCATCTCAAAAGATGCATCCGAAGAAGGTCGGGAGTTACATCGGCCGAAACGTTGTGAGAATAGCATCCAAGATGAGAACAGTAGTCCGAATAATCCAAATAATACAAATTATTGATCTTCATCTCAAAAGATACATCCGAAGAAGGTCGGGAGTTACATCGGCCGAAACGTTGTGAGAATAGCATCCAAGATGAGAACAGTAGTCCGAATAATCCAAATAATACAAATTATTGATCTTCATCTCAAAAGATGCATCCGAAGAAGGTAGGGAGTTACGTCGGCCGAAACGTTGTGAGAATAGCATCCAAGATAAGAACAGTAGTCCGAATAATCACAATTAATACAAATTATTGATCTTCATCTCAAAAGATACATCCGAAGAAGGTAGGGAGTTACGTCGGCCGAAACGTTGTGAGAATAGCATCCAAGATAAGAACAGTAGTCCGAATAATCCAAATAATACAAATTATTGATCTTCATCTCAAAAGATGCATCCGAAGAAGGTAGGGAGTTACGTCGGCCGAAACGTTGTGAGAATAGCATCCAAGATAAGAACAGTAGTCCGAATAATCCAAATAATACAAATTATTGATCTTCATCTCAAAAGATGCATCCGAAGAAGGTCGGGAGTTACATCGGCCGAAACGTTGTGAGAATAGCATCCAAGATAAGAACAGTAGTCCGAATAATCCAAATAATACAAATTATTGATCTTCATCTCAAAAGATGCATCCGAAGAAGGTCGGTAGTTACGTCGGCCGAAACGTTGTGAGAATAGCATCCAAGATAAGAACAGTAGTCCGAATAATCCAAATAATACAAATTATTGATCTTCATCTCAAAAGATGCATCCGAAGAAGGTCGGGAGTTACATCGGCCGAAACGTTGTGAGAATAGCATCTAAGATGAGAACAGTAGTCCGAATAATCCAAATAATACAAATTATTGATCTTCATCTCAAAAGATACATCCGAAGAAGGTCGGGAGTTACATCGGCCGAAACGTTGTGAGAATAGCATCCAAGATGAGAACAGTAGTCCGAATAATCCAAATAATACAAATTATTGATCTTCATCTCAAAAGATGCATCCGAAGAAGGTAGGGAGTTACGTCGGCCGAAACGTTGTGAGAATAGCATCCAAGATAAGAACAGTAGTCCGAATAATCCAAATAATACAAATTATTGATCTTCATCTCAAAAGATGCATCCGAATAAGGTAGGGAGTTACGTCGGCCGAAACGTTGTGAGAATAGCATCCAAGATAAGAACAGTAGTCCGAATAATCCAAATAATACAAATTATTGATCTTCATCTCAAAAGATGCATCCGAAGAAGGTAGGGAGTTACGTCGGCCGAAACGTTGTGAGAATAGCATCCAAGATAAGAACAGTAGTCCGAATAATCCAAATAATACAAATTATTGATCTTCATCTCAAAAGATACATCCGAAGAAGGTCGGGAGTTACATCGGCCGAAACGTTGTGAGAATAGCATCCAAGATGAGAACAGTAGTCCGAATAATCCAAATAATACAAATTATTGATCTTCATCTCAAAAGATGCATCCGAAGAAGGTAGGGAGTTACGTCGGCCGAAACGTTGTGAGAATAGCATCCAAGATAAGAACAGTAGTCCGAATAATCCAAATAATACAAATTATTGATCTTCATCTCAAAAGATACATCCGAAGAAGGTAGGGAGTTACGTCGGCTTAAACGTTGTGAGAATAGCATCCAAGATAAGAACAGTAGTCCGAATAATCCAAATAATACAAATTATTGATCTTCATCTCAAAAGATGCATCCGAAGAAGGTAGGGAGTTACGTCGGCCGAAACGTTGTGAGAATAGCATCCAAGATAAGAACAGTAGTCCGAATAATCCAAATAATACAAATTATTGATCTTCATCTCAAAAGATGCATCCGAAGAAGGTCGGGAGTTACATCGGCCGAAACGTTGTGAGAATAGCATCCAAGATAAGAACAGTAGTCCGAATAATCCAAATAATACAAATTATTTATCTTTATCTCAAAAGATGCATCCGAAGAAGGTCGGGAGTTACATCGGCCGAAACGTTGTGAGAATAGCATCCAAGATGAGAACAGTAGTCCGAATAATCCAAATAATACAAATTATTGATCTTCATCTCAAAAGATGCATCCGAAGAAGGTCGGGAGTTACATCGGCCGAAACGTTGTGAGAATAGCATCCAAGATAAGAACAGTAGTCCAAATAATCCAAATAATACAAATTATTGATCTTCATCTCAAAAGATGCATCCGAAGAAGGTAGGGAGTTACGTCGGCCGAAACGTTGTGAGAATAGCATCCAAGATAAGAACAGTAGTCCGAATAATCCAAATAATACAAATTATTGATCTTCATCTCAAAAGATGCATCCGAAGAAGGTAGGGAGTTACGTCGGCCGAAACGTTGTGAGAATAGCATCCAAGATAAGAACAGTAGTCCGAATAATCCAAATAATACAAATTATTGATCTTCATCTCAAAAGATGCATCCGAAGAAGGTAGGGAGTTACGTCGGCCGAAACGTTGTGAGAATAGCATCCAAGATAAGAACAGTAGTCCGAATAATCCAAATAATACAAATTATTGATCTTCATCTCAAAAGATGCATCCGAAGAAGGTCGGTAGTTACGTCGGCCGAAACGTTGTGAGAATAGCATCCAAGATAAGAACAGTAGTCCGAATAAGCCAAATAATACTTATCAATCTAGATTTGAAAAAAATTTCCAAAACATAATAAAAAAGACATCTTAAGTGGAATATGCTGGAGTGATAGAGGGGCTTGTTGTCACACGCGGTCTACAGAAGACTGCGAACCGGTGTAATAAAAAAAAAAGATGAGCTAAAACAATAATAATCTGACATCGGTAGTCAAAGGAATTATCCAAGTAAATATCAATTCGCTCGTCTGTTATTTCAGCCACAATCTCTAATTTATGAGTTGAGACACCAATTTCCGCGCGGACATTGTTTTCTTATAATAAAACAAGATTCAATTAAAAACCCGCGTGGAAATTTTATCCTCCCATTCAAATTCAGTTATTTTTTCGTTTTTTCTTTACGTTTTTTTAAATTTTATATATATATCACGTTGGAAGAAAGGGACCGGTTGAGAGTCGAGCGTAGGCACAGGAGGTAGGGGAAGATTCCATTTCGTTCCCATTGTTAGACAGACGTTGTTTCCCACCTTAATTATTTGAGAACCTCAAGTATTTTTTTAAGAAGAAAAAAAAGGAGAAAATTAAAGCCTACAAGAAATAACCGATGAACTTGTTTTGTCCTATTTACTACGAATTTATAAACAAAACGTCCCTCAGTTTTATTTCTTGCCTCATGATATTTTATTACTACATCAGGTCTTTTTGAATCCCGACAATCGGATTAATTTAATATATAAAGTAAAGCCAGTCGAAATGAATGTCTCTCTCTCTCTCCTTGGAGATGCTCTTTGCTTAAATACGTCCTAGTGTTGCATTACCCGTTCTTTCAGGGTACCCGGTAAGATCCAACAAGAATGACAAAGAAAAGAACGTATATGGAAACACTTTGGTTTTCTTTATTTGCCATTACCGGATGGTTTACGCCGGCTACGCACACATATTAAACAATCTTTTGACATACTTTTGTCTCATGAAAGTCTTTTTCTTGCTGAGGTCACATACTTGGTTTACGCTAGAAACTCGTTCATATACATCCGATTGGAAAGCAATTTACTCTGCATTGTCTATCCGAGCGTGAACTGAAGCAATTGTTCTACAAGCACTTTGGTGAAGTACAAGTCAGGGGATTCCTTCATGGTACCAACTTGCTTATCAGCCGAATTTTTAGTCAGCAAATACAAAAGTCTAACAGCAAGACAGGTTTGGGTACCATAGCCAATAAAGCTTCATCGGTGCCATAAATATTGGTAAACTCGCATTCTTCCGGTACATCGATACTCCGATCACCAAGCGTTTCGGCTCTACGCGTTTTTGAAACCGTCGTTGTTCAAGTCCCTTTTGCACTGCGGAACCTTCTCCTTTTTAATAGTTATCAAGTCGCCTTTCTTTCTTTCTCGACGTCGCACCTACAATGGACTCGTCCACGATTCATTTTTGCCACTCTTCATTATCTTACATTAGGACTGCCTTTCGCTCAAGATGTAAACTGGAAGACCTACACCCAATCAGTTGCTAAGGTTGCTAGAAAAATGATTGATTATTCTTCCACTCCAAAAAGTATTTGACTTCTGATGCAATAAGAGCCAAACATGTCTTAAGATGTATTGCTCATCTATGGAGGAGTCTCGCAGAGCACCGTCTCAAGCATTGACAGTATACAAAATAGGCCTCGCAATCTATTTAAAACCTCTTCAACCACCGATTGTCATGGCAAATAACACCCTACCTGAGAGTTCATCATTCACACTACTCGGCCTAACTTTCACAGATAACATGAATTGGAACAAATACATTAAACACATTACCAGGACTGCTGCAAAGAAGGTGGGCTCCCTCTACCGTGCTAGTAAACTTCTCACACCTGACATTATCCTATATCTCTACAAAGCAACCATCCGCCCATGCATGGAGTATTGTTGCCACATATGGGCTGGTGCATCATCCACTAGTCTCTCCCTCTTAGACAAGGTCCAAAAAAATTCGCCAACTTAATAGGTCTCTCACTGTATCGCCGCAATGTTGCATCCTTGTACTTTTCTAATCTGTATATTTTAATGGATTGTGATTCGATGAACTGGCTGCTCTGGTGCCCCCACGACGCAAATATACTAGACCAACCCGACATTGCCAGATCCCATCCATTTACTGTGGAGGTCCCCAGATGCCAAAGAACTTTCTACTCCAAAATCTTCTTTCCTCGTGCTGCTGGACTCTGAAACTCTCTTCCTGCTCCCTGTTTACCTGACGGTACTGACATACAATAAATTAAAACTATTATAAACAGACATCTTACTGCACAGCTCCCAATTTAGGTTGACCCCCCCCCCCCTAAACAAAAAAGAATTTGGTGACGCTCTATTCTGTTCACAATAGTCGCTTTCTCACATAAGAGATGTTGCTAGTCTTTCTCTACTCTAACATTGTTTCCATAGAAGATGCACGACTAAGTTCCAATCACGGCTTCTATTTTCTAAGACATTC
Organism: Sepiola atlantica; assembly: GCA_963556195.1. Lineage (NCBI taxonomy): Eukaryota > Metazoa > Mollusca > Cephalopoda > Sepiida > Sepiolidae > Sepiola > Sepiola atlantica. Next base: position 21,695,589 of record OY744516.1, on the reverse strand, counting down.
ACATTAAGAAAACGGCTCACTGCCACAATTGCAAATAACTTTCCTTTTTTTGCTCGATATGCCGAGCATCAAACGGACTTCTCATGAACAGAGTATCTTTCCAAAAATTTCCAATTCGTGTATCATATTACGACGGAACTACTTCCCCACAAACGACAACATGGTCGTTTTCAAATTCAATGTCAAAAAATCCTTTCATAATATTATTTGTCATTAAACTGACAATCTATCAATCTCATTAATCCTCGAGTGGTATTTGTTCTTGATAACTAATGACAGAGCAGTAAAAAATGTTGGTTTGAGTGTCAATCTATAGATCTATCATCGACAAGTTTATCGACAACTATTTGAAATTTCTATTTCAATTACTAAGACTTGCCATACGATTGAAATTGCTTTTATTTCCACACTAATATACCATATTTAATCGACGTAATATATATATATATATATATATATATATATATATATATATGTTTAGGTTTAAATTAAAGGAAATTCTGACTTTAACGGAGGGTGTTTTTTATTTTCTGTAAGACGTGTTGCTACAGGATCTGATGAAGAGACGTTTTGGACCAACTTTATAAAATCATAAAATCAAATCAAATAAAGTATTTCAAAACTGTTTTGGAAACGATCGTACGCTATAATGGACTTGATGTTGTAATTCTTGGAACAGTAAAAGTAATGCTTTGATTCATTAAATTTTTATATATACATATATATATATATATATATATATATATATATATATATATATATATATATATATATATATAGTAAAGTCTAGCTAACTGATAACAGGGATGCGCCGCACCCAAATAAACCAAGTAAAAGGGTTTAATTTAAAGGTCAGCTGGGCCTTTGTTTGAGAGAAGCTCAGCTATTGACTAATGAAAACACTAACCTATGGGCGATAGATGACAACGAATCTGATTGGTTATTTACCTAGACTAAACACCAAGTAGATAAAAATAAATAGACAATAACAACAAATCTGTGCACTTCGCCTGACGATTCCCTGCGGGGATGAAACGCGGTCATATCTGTGTAGCTTAATTGCCATAAATATATTTTCATACTTTACTACTAAACTTTACTCACGTATGGAGCACAGTTGAATGAAATACTGAAAATCTGTACACAATATATTATATCACCTTATAATATACGTGTATAATGAAATTATAATACATTTATATATATATATATATATATATATATATATATAATTATTTAAGAATAAATAATTTTAATTATCTATCGACGTATGTTTCATCCTTTCCAAATCATCAGTGTAAAGATAGAAATTCAAACCAGTCACACGATTGAAACTCCGGAGCAAGAGTCACATTAAACTTCGAATCCCGACGCCCTAACTAATGAGGCTAATCTGAATAGCTACACCAAGTGATGAGAAATAAATCCTATTATGCCGAGAAGGTGGGCAACGATAGTCAACCGTCATAACAGTGTTCAACAGGAAGGCATTTGCATATATAGCTTAAATTTGACGACCTATATTACTTCTCATAGAACGCTCAGCCGAAAAGCCGCTACAAATAATTATTTGATAATAAATGTTTTTATTATCTACAGACGTATACGTTTAATCATTGCGGAATCATCAGCGTAGAAATAACTATCCAAACCAGTACGCGATTGGTTGGTTCGGTATTTGTTATATATATTATTAAATATATAATTTAGTAATTTTAGAATTGGTTAATAATCATATTTTTACAAAGATAGGAAACTTTATTCTCGTTGCAGAGTCTCGGGCTCTTCATTCATCATGTGAGTCATGACTGAAAATATTGTGCGAAAACTTGTTTTTGATTTGACTGCGACTCCCAAATTAAATAAATTGATAAATAAAGAAGAAAACTGAACGGTTCGACAGGTTCAAAAGTATTCAAGCAACTGGAAAAGAATCAGTACACAAAATACCCACTTTTCGACACTTCTAATTCTCACAAAGTCAAAGGATTTCAGAATACATTGTGATGTTATAATATACCATATTTCTCTCCTTTTATTCTCTACACTTTTCCCTCTCTATCCCCTTTCTATCTCTCGCTTTCAATTATTTATATAACTCAGTCTCCCCAACTACTTTTCATCATTTATTTTTCGTTAGTAGCCCTTCCTCTCACCATCAAAAAGCATACAGATTGAAAGGATTTTAAAATGCATTGCTATGTCGTAACTGACGCTCTCTTTTCCCCTTCTATTTCCCCGTCTCTCTTCCCTATCTATCATCTTATTCTCTATCCCTTCTCCCCTCGTTCTCTCTTGTAATTATTTACGTCACCCGATTTCCTTCACTCCATCCTCTTATCATTCGCTCTTTATTTACGTTATTAGCCGTTCCACCCACGATCTAAAAAAGAGCATGTACATATTCAAAGGATTTCAGAATACATTGCGATGTTATAATACCCCCTTTCCTCGCTCTTTCTCCTCTATCTCTCCCTTCTACCCCCTTTCTCCCTCTCTTTTATTTATTCACATTACTCAATTTCTCTCACCATTTCTCTTATTACTCGCCCTTTATTTTTATATGCCTCCCCTTTCATCTAAAGCAGGTGAACTGTGCACGGTGACATGAAAATGACAAGATAAAAAATAACAGTCTTAAAGGTTTGGTAGTAGATTAGCAGGAACACCCGACGTTGCTCGGGATTTAGTGAGGATCACTAATTTATTTATTTTTATTACCCTCCTCCTCCTCCTCCTCCTCCTCCCATTTCACACCTTAAAGCTAAAGAGCGAAAATGTTGACACACTCTTTGAATAAGTGTCTTATATACATGGTTTCAATATCATGAAAATCGGAAATACTTATTTGAAATTGTGCGAGTGTTCTATCCCCATGGTTCACTTAGAAGTCAGGGCACGTAAACATTCGACATATAGAGTGTCAAGTAGATATTTGGGACCACTTATATTGTCATCAAAGTCAAAAAGTAAACAAAACCCAAATATCCCGTCATAATTTTTGTTAATTAAAAACCGTACAAAATAAAATTTAATTCAAAAAGTCTTCAAGAAGAAAAAAAAAAAAAATCGTATATATATATTTAGTAACTGGTTCGAATCTTGCGACCGTCTGAAATTATCATCTCCTACACTGATAATAGCAAAAGCTTGAAACGTCGGCGCATGTAGGTAAAAATAATTTCATATTTACTGTTTACAATTGCCTTTGGAAACAACGTATAAGATGCCAATATTTTTTTTATTAAAAATCATTCAATTTTTTACTTCAATTTTCTGGTCCAAATATCCATCTTCACACAAATATTAAGGCATTTATTAAAAAAAATATATAATTAGTATAGTCCTTTGTTCTTGGTGTTATCGAAGCGTCCCGCCGATGTTATTTGAATGTCATTCTTGAAGATGTCAGGCACAGCAGTATTAGTTTTCATACCTGCAACGCTTAGGTTATTCTGATCGTATGTTCAATAGCTGCTCTGAGTGGTCAAACTCGACAATCGTAACAATTTTTTTCGATGTTAATCTATCTGCTTTTCTCTCTCGCACGCGCGTACGCAAGTAACCCGTCTCTCTGTTGTTGTCTATGACTGTTTTTCTCTTTTTAATAAACCTTCTTATAAATTAACATCGGCGTCCGAGTGGTTTTGTCCGCAGACGATCAAGAACCTGAGTTTCTGTCGGGTGTATAATGGTTCATACACACATAAGTGAGCTAAAACGCAACCCGTTACAATGTTTCCCGTTTATGGCTTATGGTTTCACGAGGGTTGAAATACACCGCTAATTCTTATAACTTGTGTTGTAAAATTATATTTCTGTAGGGTTGTTCTGTGACAACATTACTTCATGTACGAGCGAATGGTATCGTTATAATGATCTAGAATAATGTCAGTTCTGAGATGTTTACAAGTCCGGTAAAAGAAGCCGACTTTCTTTGCAGCAAGCTTGGCAGTATCTTCTATGTATTTATTCCAATTCATGTTGCCAGTGAATGTTAGGCCAAAGAATTTATATTATTTGGATTCCGACTCCCGTGAACTTACTATTGATCTTTGATAATCTAGCTCAACATTTATATAGCCTATGATAGTCTCAGGTTGCCCGGGAGTGTGTTTACTTGAATTTGTTTTGCTTTGTTTGTTAAACAATGCTGTTTCTTTTTTTTACATATTGTTTTTGTTTTTAATCTAAGGGTAAAACTAAAATGTAATTAGTACAGTACCGTCTGTTTTAATTTGTACGGTGAGAAATGTAAACATTCAATAAAGACAAATAAAATATATAAAAACTGTGATTGAAACCTGGACTTTTAGATCTTCAGTCTGGTTCTTGCCCAACGGAGACATTTTACTGTCCTAAGAGACTGGCTTCTGTTGGTGCTGTTGATGTGTTGGTGATTATTAAAAAAAATGTTTATTTAAAAAGATGTTCATAGACGGATGAAATATGTTTTGAAAGAAATTGAATCGAAACTTTAAAAAATGACGAACCAAAATAAATGATTGATTTTGCAGTAAAAAAGCTATTACTAACAAGAAAGAAGTTCGGTTTACATCATCATCATCATCATCATCATCATCATCATCATCATCATCATCATCATGGTTTTTTTATCACTTCTAGAGGAGAAACCCCTCCCTTGGTTGCTTTCCACCTTTTCTGTCTCTAGCTAGGCATGGCCATATAGCATCAGGTCGTCTCTTCAATGAGGTTTTGGCCTCCCTTTTATTCTTTTCTATGGCCTTGGGGTGCATTCTATCGCTTTAAGTGTCTACCTGTGTCTGTATATCTCAAAAGGTGATCTATATTTAGCCATTCGTATGGTTGTGATGATGTCGTTTACGCCAGTTTGCTGTCTCATCCAAGTGTTTATTTTTCTTTCTCCTAGACTGATGCCGAGCTTAATGTCTTCCATTTTGCATTGTATCACTCTTAGCCTTTCTTATATATATATATATATATATATATATATATATATATATATATATATATATCTGTTTATATAGATAGGCGAACGAAATTTGGTTGAAATAAATTAAGTAGTTACTAATTCGATCGCGAACAAATACATATTTTTTTAATAAAAGGTCAAAGTGATGTCCCCAGTCTTAGACGCTCTCGTCCCCCCCCCCCAAATTTTTTTTTAGGTCATTTTAATAGGAAATCGCGACCGATGGAGCTCAGTAATGACTAAACTCAGAATAATCACGACCTTGTGCCACATCCTCGCTCGTCTAAACTAAAAAGCGGACATACATACCATTTATTTTATTTATTACTAGTTGTGTGTATCCGGCATTGCCCGGGATTCCATTGGCTTCTATTATTGTTTCACTTATTACCCCCCCCCCTCTTCACTTTTCCTTTTCATTTAATTAATTTCATCTTCGGAAAGATAATTGAATAAAGCTAATATCTGACATAAAAAAAAACAATAGGACGTCTTACGAAATGCTTAAATTTCAATCCTATAAATAGTTTCGACTGTTTCTTTTAACATTACAATAGATAAGCAAGCTGTTCGATGCTATCCCTTTTTCTATTTTTGAAAATCGGATTTTTTAAAAGTTAACTTAAATTACTTCCGGTATCGTTTGGCTACTACATTAATTGAATATAATTTTTTTAAATCATGACACGGTTATGTTCGATCCTAGAAGGCTATCCTCCAGTGTATTACCTCCTCCTTCAGAATGTATTAGTTTATCACTGGTCGTTTGCAGCCCCCTGTCGAGGAAAGTCGGTGGGTTCAATCGCGGCAAAGTTTGCACCCATCCAGAGTCCCTCGTATTTTGGGCAACTATATTCGCTACTATAAACTGACGTAACGGAAAAATGCGTAATGAAAAATTAGGTAACGGAACCTTAGGTAATTTTGGTAACTATAGAATAAATATCGATTGAAAATAGATTTTAAGACTTTTTGAAGAGGATTTTAAGGCGAGGCCCCTTCACCGTTAAGTCACTAACTAATAATAAGTAAAAATAGATGTTTTAAAACAAATGAAATCGATTTTTCTACGTTAAGTGTTCTAAAAATACATCTTGTCTTATTTTTTTCCGATTATTTTACAAAAAATGTAGTAAATAAATTAAGCCCCCAAATCCCCCTCAAGAATGGTCCTAAAATCTATTTTCAATCGATAATTATTATTGCCAAAATACTGACTTTTCCGTTACCTAATTGTCCATTGCTTAATTTTCCGTTACTAATTTTTCTGTTCATTAATTCTCCTGAATTTAAACTGACGCCATGTCTTACTTTGTTGCAATTTGAAGCAGGTAATTATAACTAAGAACAAAATTAATTTTAAAAAGTTACGTTTAGACGTGAATTGCCACAAACGGACGATATGTTGTCTGAAACGTTGATTGTATAGAGATAACCACAGACCTTAAATGTAATTCTGAAATATTTTACTAAAAAGAAACCCGATAAATAAATGTCGCTTTCCCTCCCCAACCTTACCATCTCATTCTTATCAGCACCTACCCATTTCATAGCTCGGCCTGGTTAATGAGTTCAGTGCCAGTCTTTGAATATTTTGGGGGTAACGGGGTCAGAGGTCGCCTATAGAATTCCTGGTTGTGACCTCTGGAAAAGACCTGCACAAATTTGTTAACACCGTTCGACAGGCTCGACTTGAAATACTGACATTTATTCGTTCAGTTTTAAATGGACCAGTGCCGTTCATTTAAATTCATTACTGTATTTTTGCCTTCTTTTCTTTTTACTTATTTGATTTGCCGGTAATTGATCCCAGGTCAATAAGTACACACAAACATTCCTGTGACATTCATTCATGACATTTTTTATCAACCAATAAATCGTTTCTTCGTTTGTTTTCTTTTCAGAATCATACCATAACTGATAATTATATTCTTATTATTTGTATTCACAAGTTCTTACACAGATCATCGTCAGTGATTGCTCACCTACAAGAACCAGTGGTATTTCCTGGAGTCTGAGTGATAACAAGCCTCCCCAAATTTCCAGTATTTTTCACCTCTTTTCGATAACCACAGTATCGCAACAGCCTATTACCATTGATTTCTCGCTAGTAAGGATCATTGGTCTTCTCCGGGATTGGGGTGGCAATAAGCCTTCCCAATGTTCCAGCATTCTCCGCACTTTTCCAGTGGAGGTTTTGTTTTTGCTGTTCCTCCTAGGTATTCACATTGTCCTTGACATTCTACAAATATTTTGTCTAATATCAACCTAGGCCAGCAACTTAAAAAAAAAAAATGATTTATTTATTTTTTTAAATTTATTTTTTTGGGTGGGTGGGTGGGGGAGGGAAGGGGGAGAGCTTACAGTGTTTATTGTAATTTCTGTTCTTTGGTTCATTTTTGTGTGGTGTTAGCTGAGGTCGGTGTAATTTACTTGGGGGGATTATGAAGTGATGTTTCTTGCAGCTTCTGCTCCTTGGTTCTTGTTGTGGTGTTCTTCGTGTGGTTTTGTTTTCTCCCTGTTGTAAATTCCTTGTGACCGATCACCCTTTGTAGCTTATGCGGGTTGGTTTCCGTTATTATTATTATTATTATTATTATTATTATTATTATTATTATTATTATTATTATTATTATTATTATTATTATTATTATTACTACTACTACTACTACTACTACTACTATTATTATTATTATTATTATTATTACTACTACTACTACTACTACTACTACTATTATTATTATTATTATTACTACTACTACTACTATTACTATTACTATTATTATTATTATTACTATTACTATTACTATTACTATTATTATTATTATTATTACTATTACTATTACTATTATTATTATTATTATTTGGAATTTTCATACCACTCATTATCAGTTATTGCCCATTGCCAATAACAAGTGGTTTTCCCAGAAATGCGAGTGACAACTACTCTACCCAAATTTCCAGTACTCTCCAACTATTTCGGTAATCATTGCAAATCACTTTGCGTTATCGGAACAGCCGTTTACCATTATTTTTCGCTAAACACGATCGTTTGTATTCTCTGTAAGTTGAGTGGCAATAGGTGTCCCCAAGGTTCAAGCATTCAATTATCTATGCTTGGCAAATTCGCTCGCATGCTTTCTTGTAGCCAATCCATGCCATGGCTATGTTTTTTTGTTGTTTTTGTTTTACCTCATTTAGGATCTTTTGATATCATGTGTCCTTCTTTTCGCTTTCCGGCATCCTTTCTATGTCCCGGCTTTGTTCTGAAAAAGGTGATGAACTAAAAAAAAAAATCTTGCTCCCACCTTGAACCCCATATTACTATTTGTTTTTACTTTCTATGATTATATATTTCTAATTTAAAATAAGCACAAGTAAAACATCTTCTTTGCTGTTTAAGGATGTTCGCCGCCAATCCAAACTCAGGATATTAATGTAAAAATCTAACTAAGAAATAAAAGAAAAGCGTATTGTACACGTTTTCAGCGTTTCGAATCTATTTATAAAAGCTGGAAAGAAAAACGGGGACGCTAAAACCGTACACACGACAAGTTTATCAGGCAAAGCCCACCACTAATAAACATGTATCGTGTAATTAATCATCGTACCAAAATCGCATTTTAATCGATGAAAATGCAATTTGTGACGCTAAAAATGTACACAACAGAAACTTAATATATAAGAAAAGAGTAATTACTTATTAAAATAGTTTTGATTCGTAATTTATTTATAGATATAAAGTGAAAGAAATAATGTATGTTAATTATGAGGTATTTTTTTCGTAAGCACGTTATTTTTTAAATTAGATTTTTTAATAAAATATGTTAACTTTATGATATGGCGTGTATGATTTCAGTAAGTAATGGGTAAGTCACGTACGTATTCACCTATGTTTTGATAAGACACTGCGTCATCATTATTTACAAATCTTAGCGAAGATGAATTTGTGATATATAAATTATTGCGTACGTCGAGAATAATTAAAAACTAAGTAAATGTATTATTGTTTCGAAACTGACGACAAAAAAAGTATCTTATCAATAATTGGTAACTGGCAACAACAAGCGGTGTTCCCTGTATTACAGAATACCGGGACTCTGCGAAGAATTTCGAGTGATTAATATACTAGTATATATTCGGGGCCCCACCCCGAAAAACAATGAAACAAAGAATTAACTTTCTTTCTACACGGATACATATTTTGTTTTTATTCTAGGCTAAAGTGTTGCACTGATGAGAGGATTGTCGAATTTTGTAGCTGTAAAGACCGAGATAGGTCAACGGTCAGCCTGGCTAGTCTGTGCTGTCATGATTTTAGAGATGTCATCCCGAGTAGCTTAGTACAGAGTCGATCTATGACAAGAGACGCGATGAGAACGCAGGAAGATACGACCTGATAGAGCATGGACCAAGTTGCGGAAGGGCAATATCGAGAGGGAGGGCGAGTGATTGACAAGGAAGGTCCAGCCTCAGAAGCGGGCTGTTGTAAGTACGCGACCAATGAGGTCGCTTACTGGCTAGTTCAAGTGGAATTTGGTCGGGCAATGCCGAGTGACCTTTCATCAATATATAAGTTGCGACAAGCGCGAATGTAGACAGATGTGTCAACAAAAGAGAGTAAAGAGCCAGAAGTAGTTGTGGAGAACCGCTGTTTTCCTCCCCCGTGTGAATTGCTTTTTTCAACCCGGAGAAGAAACGCTTTTCACGTCAGCAACCATTGATTTTGCGACTCAAAGTTTGAACACCAAGCTCCGTTCAGAATCAGAGGCATCAGCTACGTAACCAACGAAAAACTTTGTGTTCCTGTAAACGGAAGTTTCAAGAAAATATATATTCTTATACGTAATAATTGTCTGTGTCGTTTGTTTGTTTGTTATTTTCCATATGTAATTCTCATCGACGAAGACGTTTCAACCACGCTAGTCTCCTACAGAGGAGTGGGACTTTGTCATCGCTGGCGTCCCGTAAATATGGCGAAAAGTCGGCGACGCCACACCAACCAACGCCATTTGTTTTAGCCAAATACACAAGTGGAAGTAGACGAGCGTGAGGGCTAAATTATTTGGTTGCTGCGAGCAAAGGGTGGGTTACACCGGAAGTTTCAGTGACGAAAAGTCTCCGCAGATTTCTAGTACTCTCTGCTTCATTCGATAACCGTTGCAAATCACTTTGCGGCGTTATAGCAACATCCGTTTACCATTGATTTCTAGATGAAATGTTAGTACATAATCCCTTTCCAAGATCCACGTAAAATCCACGCGTTACTAGTGGAGGTCTAGATAGTTGTCCTCCTCCTCGCTTTTTTATCTTCCTTGACCCTTAACGACCGTTTTTGCGGTAAGAACCGAATGGGGTGCCAGTTTTTTTTAGGAGCTGATCATGTTAGATTATAGGATTTTGCTAGTTTTAGTTTCCTTGGATTAATGTCATGTTCTTCTTATATGTTTTTCTATTTCAATTTAAATGTGTTTTACGGCATTACTTAGTTGTGTGTTGGTTTCCGCACTGAAGGATTTTCATTAACATATCAGCTGTTTTCATTAGTGTCGTCCGTTTATTATTATTATTATTATTATTATTATTATTATTATCATTATTATATTATAAGTAGTTTTAGTAGTATTATTATTATTAGTAGTAGTAGTGGTAGTAGTAGTATTAGTAGTATGACAGTTTTTACACGAGTCGTGACAGTCATTTTCGAATGGAATCTAAGCAGCTAGGAATTCTGATCGTAATCGCTCGATCTGCACAAACAAACGTCATCCTGACTTTATTTACTAACATAACCCTTAGTAAATCATTCTAGGTCAAAAAGTACAATCTGGGAGAGATTTGGGCAACCCCAAATCCAAAGGTCAATGTTTTTATTACCCCAATTATATATATCTAGTTACGAAATAGTACATACGAAACGCACGTATTTATATATAACAAAAAGATACAAAACCTCTCAAATCTCATCGCATTAAGTTGATATCTTTGTTGAAACATGAGTGTTATTTGGAAGACTCGATATGCTAATGTATACACACACTCAATATATATATATATATATATATATATATATATATATATATATATATATATATATATATATATTCTCTGCTGCAGGTTAGACAAAAGGTCAGGCAAGCTTTAAAAAAAAACAGCACACTAGAGGAGATTAACCGCCCAGAAAGGAATAACATAGTCACTATTTATATGCCCTCTTACGAAAATTAAAATCAATATATAATGATACTAAACCATATATCTAGCATCTTTATTCTGATTTTGATCAAAATCCATTACATATTTTTGATTCTATGAAAGGTCTAAAATTAAAAGCTAAAGCTTAAAGGGTTAAGATTCCTTAAGCTTGAAGAAATTGAAATTCAGGTAATCTTGCTTAATTAGTGTCTAATGACACTGAATCAAATTTAATTGAAATCTGAAATATATTAAGTTTCAAATTATGTCATATTATACCCACTAACATTTTTTAAAAAATATTCCAAAGAAACTAAATTGTTAGGAATATTTATTGATTTATGTCTAATACATATTGTTAAAATTTCAACAAAAATCAAAAGTATCTTAATTTTCACAAATAGCTCTCCCCCTCTTTTACTCCCTTTTGCATAAAACTAACTTAAATTCAATTTAGCACATCTTAGACCAGGCAGTTTTGTTTTAAAATTTATAATGATTTGTTAGTTAGTTTAGGGTTTAATCGTGTATATGCAAATATGTAAACGCATACACATACCCACATTTATATAGGGATTCATTATTATTATTATTATTATTATTATTATTATTATTATTATTATTATTATTAACAACCGGTGATATTCCCTTGAGTCTGAGTGACAACAAGCCTCCCCAGATTTCCAGTATTCTCCAGCTATTTTCGATAACCACCGCAGATAACATTGCGGTATCGCAACAGCCGCTTACCATTGATTTCTAGCTGGTAAGAACCATTGGTCTTCTCTGGGATTTGGGTGGCACTATAAGCCTCCCTAAGGTTCCAGCACTCTCCCAGTGGAGGTCTAGTTTGTGCTGTCCCTCCTCTGTCTTCTCATCCTCCTTGACTCTCTACAAATATTTTGTATCGTCTCAGCCTAGGCCGGCACCATTTTTTTGGTGGGGGGAGGAGAGGGAGAAAGAGGGAGAGCGGGTTGAGGGGGGCGGGGACTGGGGGAGGAGAGCTTATGGTGTTTCTTGCAATTTCTGTTCCTGGGTTCGTGATGTGGTGTTCTTTATGTGGTTTTGTTTTCTTCCTGTTGTAAATTCCATGTGACTGGTTAGCATTCGTAGCTTATGAGGGTTGGTTGCCGCATTCGAGGATTTTCTGTAAGATTGCAGCTGTTTTCATCATTGCCGTCTTTTGTATTGTTTCAATGATCCCTTTGATTCTAATTACTCACAGTCTTTTCCTCGGGTTTTTTTGGACAGTTCTTAGTTCTCCTATGGTTATTGGAATTGAATTGGTATATATTGGAATGACTTTCTTCATGCTCCATATTTCTTTAGAATTCTCTGGTAAGTTCCGTGTATTTGCTTCGTTTTTCGGTCTCTTTGATCTTTACTCTGTTGTCTTCTGGAACGGCGAAATCTACAATTTTGCAAGATTTTTCCTTCTTGTCGATTATTATTACATCCAGTTGTATGACTTTGTCTGTTTGTACATCCATATCCCAGATGATTTTGTGTTTTTCGTTTTCCAGTACTGTTTCTGGTTTATGTTTGTACAATTTGTCTGCGTATTCGAAATTCAATCGTTTGCATAGTTTTCAGTGTACTGCTTTTCCCACACAGTTATGTCTGTTGTTGTATTCTTTTGGGCTAGTTTGCTGCATTCACTTATTATATGATTTACTGTTTCGCCTCTTTGTCCACACAGTCTGTATTTACCGTTTTCACGTTTTTTTTCTATTTTAGCTTTAATGTAGTTTGTGTTAATCGCATTGTTCTGTTCAGCCACCAGTCAAGATCCGTTTCTCTGTTCACCTGTCCTTTTCTTAGCCATCCCCAGCTGTTTTCGTTGGTTTCTTCTCTTCTCAGTCTTCTGAAGCGTCCATGTATTTTTTTTTCTTTCCATTTTTTTTTCTTATTTTTTTGTTTCTGGTTTCGGTACTTCCTGAGTTTCTTGTTGAAGCGGTGTCTCTTGCTGCGGTGACTAGCTTTTCCGTGTTCTGAGATATGTATTTCTCCAGCTCTATTTTGTGTCTTCCACACAGTCTTCTATACTTACCAGTCCTCTTCCCCCTTTGTTTCTTTTCATGTAGATTCTGTCTGTATCGTCTTTTGGGTGTAGTACGTTGTGCATTATTATTATTATTATTATTATTATTATTATTATTATTATTATTATTATTATTATTATTATCTTCTATATATTAATACGATAGCGTGTGTGTTCGTGTGTCACGCTTCCGGCAAAAGCTCTGCGCATGTGTGCCGCATTTAAATTTTGAAAAACATTCAACTAGCCTGCGTTTAGGAACATTTACATCTGTTTCCCTCTGGCGCAATGGTTAGCGAGGTAGAATTTTTACTTCGGCCCGATTGGTTTATAGTTCGATCCCAACCAACCTCTAAGATTTTTATTCTACATTTCGAGGGGAAGGGGAAGAAATAATACATTTTTTTTTATCACTTGGTTAAAAACTACTTTTTTGTGTTGCTTAAAACTTAAAACTATTTTGTTTTTATGTTGGCGTTTTTAATGGCATTGTCTATTTAATTACGTTGACTGCTTAAAAAGTAGGGTATCGGCCAGTATTATTTATTTATTTATTTTTTTGAACGGATGGCATATCAACCTTTTTTAGTAGATATGCGCAGTGTCCATCGTACACGAGTTACTATTTTAAACATTATTTCACTCTTATCCAGAAGGGGGGGGGGGCTCATAATAAAGCAAGCGTAACTTACTAACAAATAGAGGGTGCTTTGTTACATTATGACCCGTATTGAAAACATCATTTCGTGTAATTTAAACGGGTTCCGCTAGTTATTATTATTATTATTATTATTATTATTATTATTATTATTATTATTATTATTATTATTATTATTATTATTATTATTATTATTGTTTTTGCTGTTGTTATTGTTGTTGTTGTTGCTGTTGCTGTTTTTATTTTTGCTGTTGTTGTTTGTGTTGGACGTTTTCATTGGATGACAATCTCCCCGGCAATTACTTAGACACCATCCTTCATCCTGACATTCATTGTTTTGTCACGCGGAGTCTGTCTTGATTTGGTTATTCACAGTGCCAACTTAGAATTTAAGGAATTCTCTTTTTTAGACTTGATAAACAACTGTTTTTTCCGAAGAACCAACTTGGCTTCCTTTGCTATTCGCATAACTTTACAAACGTAACAAGAACAAATCTCGAAGAAAAATACAACATCTATAATCCTTTCCTTCTAAACATTCGATGCATCTCAAGCATTCGCAGAAACATACAGGAATTGGTTCGCTTAAGATGCGACCATTCCATCGACCTGTTTTGCCATCAAAACGCTTTTTACAAACTTAATCGGGACAGACCGACACAAATAGTATTACGAACTTAATCGTGACAGACTGACGAATATATTATTTCAAACTTAGGTGTGGCAGCAAAATGATAATGTTATTTTAAATGTATGCTTGACAGACCAAAGCCATTGCTTTTTTGTACGAATGAGTCACCACTTATCAAGGACCAAAAGCCACTCGAGGATACGGGTTAATGAGTTTGTAAGGTGGACAGTGACACAACACCTTAAGGATTGAATACGATGGTTTAAACTGGGCAGACTTTTATTATTTAAGAGGATGACTCGGCAAGAATTTGTGAACATTGTACTTGAAAACGACCATGTTGTAGGCAGCTGGGAAGCAGCCACGTAGTTTGTGTTCCTGGAAATACACTTTGCTCACGTAATTTCTGTTTAATTATAGGGTATACAGATGAAGAAAAGAAAAATATTTACAGTGGTTGTAGGTTGACGAGTTTTTGCAGTGATTGTTTTACAGAGATTGGAGTTTAGTCGAGCACCTTCCATAAAATAACATAGAATAAAGAAAAACTAGCAATAGCTTTTTTTGTGAGAATAAGAATGTAGAGAAGAGAAGAAGATATTCCCACTATATTTCAAAGTCGATATTGTACTCTGTCAAGGCAGAAATGAGTGATCTAAGCGGCAACTCCCGATTTCTTTCTTTCACTGAGTTTACCCCAAACAAGACAAGGTTTCACTGTATACATAAAAATTAGGTTGAAATTTAGACGATCATCCTAAATTGAGAGCTGTGCAGCTAGATGTTTGTTGACATTAGTTTTAAATTTCTGCATGTCAGTATAGTTGGGGAAACAGGGAACAGGGAGGGAGTCCTTATGTCCGGCAGCTGGAGCAAAGAAGCTATTGGAGTAGAAGGCTCTCCGGCATCTGAGGACTTCCACAGTAAATCGATGGAATTTAGCTGATTATCGGGTAGGTCTAGTGTATTTACATTGAGGGTGCACTAGAGCAGCAAGTTCATCGAAGCACATTCCATTGAAGTACTTGTAAAACAAGCACAACATTGCGGCGATGGAACAGAGACTGGAGCTTGTTGGATAGTGAGGGATTCTATAAGATTAGATACTCTTTTTTGACCTTGTCTAAGAGAGAGAGAAGGAGACTAGCGGATTGTGCACCAGCCCAAATGTGACAACAATACTCTATGCATGGGCGGATGGTGGCTTTGTAGAGATATAGGATACTGTCAGGTGTGAGCAGTTTTCTAGCGCCTTAAAGGGAACCCACTTTCTTTGCAGCAGCTTTGGCAATGTCTTCTATGCATTTGTTCCAATTCATGTTACCTGTGAATGTTAGGCCGAGTAGTTTGAACATTGGACTCTCAAGTACCGTGTTATTTGCCATGGCAATCTGTGGTTGAAGATGTTTCTTGGAGTTGTTGAAAGTAAGAAGCCTTGTATATGCAGCATTAAATGCTACCATCCATTTATGACCCCATTCCACTACAGACTGTAGGTCATTTTCTAAGGATTAAGCCACTGCATCGGATATGTGCGCGTTTGTTTTACCTACATGACGAGAGTAGAGCGTAGTGTCGTCAGCAAATATACCCATTTCAGACACAATGCTATCACGAAGGTCGTTTATGAAAATCAGGAACAACAATGGTCCAAGGATTGATTCCTGGGGTATACCTGCATTTATGTCATGTTGTTTGGATGAACGCCCATCGAGGACCACCTATTTTTGGATAGGAAAGATTTAATTATATTAAATATTCGTCAAGTAATATCATATAAGTGAATTGTTATGAGAATCCCTTCATGCAGGACCTTGTCAAACGCTTTGGATATATCAAGCGCTACCGCCCTAGCTTCACCTGCCTTGTGCCGTGTATGTTATATGCGTTCGGAGATGATCGTTAGCATATCCGCAGTAGATTGTGCTTGACTAAATCAATACTGATGGTCAGAAGAAGTAAAGTATTATCAAGGTGGCGGACTAGTGCTAGATTGATTAAGGATTCAAAGATTTTAGCGAAGAGAAGTAAAAATGTTATTTCAAACTTAAGCTTTACAGACAAAAAAGTTATTTCAAACTTAAGTGTGATATGCAAATAAAGATGTTATTTCAAACTTAAGCTTTACAGACAAAAAAGGTTATTTCAAACTTAAGTGTGATATGCAAATAAAGATGTTATTTCAAACTTAAGCTTTACAGACAAAGAAAAGTTATTTCAAACTTAAGTGTGATATGCAAATAAAGATGTTATTTCAAACTTAAGCTTTACAGACAAAAAAAAGTTATTTCAAATTTAAGTGTGATATGCAAATAAAGATGTTATTTCAAACTTAAGCATTACAGACAAAAAAAGTTATTTCAAACTTAAGTGTGATATGCAAATAAAGATGTTATTTCAAACTTAAGCATTACAGACAAAAAAAAATTATTTCAAACTTAAGTGTGATATGCAAATAAAGATGTTATTTCAAACTTAAGCATTACAGACAAAAAAAAGTTATTTCAAACTTAAGTGTGATATGCAAATAAAGATGTTATTTCAAACTTAAGCATTACAGACAAAAAAAAGTTATTTCAAACTTAAGTGTGATATGCAAATAAAGATGTTATTTCAAACTTAAGCATTACAGACAAAAAAAAGTTATTTCAAACTTAAGTGTGATATGCAAATAAAAATCTTATTTCAAACTTAAGCTTTACAGACAAAAAAAAGTTATTTCAAACTTAAGTGTGATATGCAAATAAAAATCTTATTTCAAACTTAAGCATTACAGACAAAAAAAGGTATTTGAAACTTAAGTGTAATATGCAAATAAAGATGTTATTTTAAATATAAGTATTATAGACCAAAGAAAATTGTATTTCAAGCTATCACAGGCAGTTCAGAATTCTATTTCAAACTAAAGCATGTCAGGACAAATAAATGCTTCTTTCAATTGAAATTTGACAGATAACAGAAAATTGTATTTTAAACTTGAGCGTTACCGACCAAAGACAATTCTATGTAGAGATCCTCAGATACCGAAAAGTTTTCATCTCTAAGCGCGCCTTTCCTCGAACTGCTAGCCTTTGGAATTTCCTCCCTGCTTCCTGTTTCCCTGACTTTACCAACATGCAGATGTTTAAATGTAACGTAACCAACTCACAACTTAGGATGCCCTTAATTCACAGTAGTCCATTACGTCTCAGTAACAAGGTGCCTCGTTTGTGGTAAACGTAATAAAAAAAAGCTCACATTTTAGCTGAGACAGACTGACCAAAATGCCATTTCAAACTTTACCATGACAGTTTCGGAATTTTTTTGATGAGTATTGATAATTTGTATTATTTGAATAACTCGGACTACTATTCTCATCTTGGATGCTATTCTTACAATGTTTCGGCCGATCGTTTTCTAATGTGTCTTGTAGAATTCGAGAATCTTTTTGAACTCGGAAAAACTTCCACCCGGTCATAACTGAAGGAACGAGAGCAAGCTACTCGCGTGGATTGAATAAAGGGTTCAGTTCGAAATTACGTAGAGATTCCCAAGTTCGACACGAAGATTTCCAGAATCGACAAGACGCACCTAAAGAAGGCCGGAGGTTTCATCGGCCGAAAAGTTTTGAAAATAACATCCAAGATGATAACAGTAGTCCGAATAATTCAATTATACTAATTAACCATTACAGACCGACCAAAATACTATTTTAAAAACAAGCTTGACAGACTGACTACAGAAAGTGTGGCAGACCAATGCAAATACTATTTCAAATTTAAATTATGCTATTTTTTGTTCAACTATTAACAACATAGTAAAATGGTTGACTTTTTTCCAAATAATCTGGAATAAAAACTGGTAGATTTAATTTTGTAATTTAACTTTTTTAAATAGGATTTTAAAAATGTTATTTTATTTTACGTTATATCGATAAAGAGTAAATCAATAAAGAATATTAATTCAATTCTCGTAGTCGCGAGAAATAAAACACAAACCGACACGTATGAAGTTGTCTTATAATTTTAGTAATATAGAATTTTCTTTGCTTGTCTCTTTCTTTTCCTTCTTTCTTTAAATGTTTTCTTCTTTTCTTTCTTTCTTTCTTTCTTTCTTTCTTTCTTTCCTTCTTTCATCCTTATATTTTTACCCCGCCTAATAAACCGGTATTGTCCGGGCCTTTGGGTCTGGATTTATGCCGGTCTACTGGGGGCTCCCAGGCTTCGCCTCCCCTCTTTGGGGAGGAGTAAGTTTATTGCTTACTGTCTGAGGCGCCCCTATCGGGGAATGCCGACGGGGCTGTCCAGGCAATTTTTAAATGGCCAGAGTTCTCACCTCTCGAGCGCTGGTTTATCTAATCCCACTTTCCCGACCTTGTGTCACATCTTGCCTTGTGGGAAGTAGGTAAATATATATATATTTTAAATTCTTTTGTTCACTCTTCCATCTGTCTCATATTTACTTTCTTTTTAAATTGCCTGTTTCCTTCCTTCCTTTTTTTCTATCATTCATCATTATATATATATATATATATATATATATATATATATATATATATATATATATATATATATATATATATATGGGAAATGAAGGATGAAGGTAATCCGACGTAATGGTAAATGAAAAAGGAAAAACCAAAAAAGGATGTTTTTTATGTGTTCATCAACGTTTCGTCTTTATTTGTACGACTTCTTCAGGATGATAATATTAAGAAAAATGTCATGCAAGTACGTAAACATATTGGGTTGACATGATGGGTTGATGGGAAGACGTAGTAACCACTACTGGAAGCAGTAGAACCGACGCCCGAGCTTGGTGATGTCAGTCGCGTCGAAATGAATTGGATTATTATTAGTCCCGCTCACCCCCACCCCTCCACTTTTTCACTTATAACCATCCACATTATCCCTGCTCACCCCCACCCTTCCACTTTTTTCACTCAGAATATCAACATTCATTTCATTCCACGCGACTGACATCACCAAGCCCGGACGTCGGTCCTACTGCTTCCAGTAGTGGCTACCACGTCTTCCCATCAACCCATCATGTCAACCCAATATGTTTACGTACTTGCATGACATTTTTCTTAATATTATCATCCTGAAGAAGTCTTACAAATAAAGACGAAACGTTGATAAACACATAAAAAAACATCCTTTTTTGGCTTTTCCTTTTTCATTTCCCATATATATATATATATATATATATATATATATATATATATATATATATATATATATATATATATATAATACTAAAGCTCTGATGATCTTGCATGTTTGATTGATTGGTCGCACATGGAATGTTTTAGATAGTGCGAGGAAGAGCAAATGGGGCGAAAAATTGCGGGAGGAGGACAATATTGGTAAGTGCTCGCCGGAGAGGAATAGAAGGAGCAGTAGTAACAATAGCAGCGGCGTAAGAGAACGAGAGCAAGAGGTTGACGTAAATAAATAAATGACGTAAATGAAGAAAACGTGAGTTGCAGTATATGTTGGCCCGTGAAGGGCAAATGGAACAAGAAGTGGTGGGAGGAGGGAATAGAGGGAGTACCAGTGGTAGCGGCAGCGTAAGAGAAGGAGAGTAAGATGAAGGCGTAAATAAATCAATGATGTAAATAAAGAAGAAAATGGACACTTGGAAATTAGAGAACATTAAAAAATGAAAATATGGGGCGCAAGGGTGGGAGCTTGAAATGCCAGTGCGGGGGGGGGGGATGGGTCATCATTAATTACCGGGCAACGCCGAGCTATATCTTCTCGTTCTTTTTAAAATTCTATTTTATTCTATTTTCGGTACTGATACAGAATCGGACCCAAATTCTCGTCAACTTAACGTCGGCAGTTTTCGGGCAGGTTATGTAAGCCGCCGAATGATGCCGAAGTGATTAGCCAATCAGCTGTCAGAAAACGTTAAAATGTATAAAACAGAAAAAAGTCAGAATTTGGACAAATTGGTTAGTTTTATTTTCTTAACAAAATACTTATTTTAAAATTTTAATTAAAAAAATGCTTAATAGAAGATGTTTACATATGTTTCGTTGTTTGTATATAAAAAAGTTAAAGCAAAAAAAGCAGACTTTTTAGGAGTTGACTATGTTTATTTTGTTTGAAAAAAAATCATTATTTGAAAATATTCTCGAAAAGAAAATATGATTAATAACACTAGTTTACCTATGTTTTTTTCTGTGTATAAAAAAAAGGTTAAAACACAGACTTTTTACCAGTTAACTATGTTTATAGTCCTGGGTAAAAACAAAATCATGATTGTCAATTTTTCTTGAAAAGAAAATGACTATTAACAGTTGTTTAGCTATGTTTTGTTAGTTTTATATATATATATAAAACTTTGACCAGTGTTTTTATTTTAAGTTTTCTTCGTCTAAAAAATGTATTTACTTGAAACTTTTCTTGAAAAAAAAAAACAAAAACAAAAACGACTACGCAGTAGCGTTTTTATTTTTTATAAACTGTCAGTTTTTGCGTCGGTTTTTTTTCGGTGGCTTACGTAAACTACCGCAAGATGCCGACGCAAAGTTGGCGGAAGTTGGGTCCGATTTCTTATCAGTAGCCTATTTTGTTTGCTTTGTTTTGTTTGTTTTATTTAAAAAAATTTTTTTTATTGATTCTTTCTTTTTTCCTTTCTTCATTTTTCTTCATTTTTTTCCTTTCCATAACGAACTCCTTTCAAATTTTAGCTATGAAAATAATAGTTACGCAACTAAACTTATGGATTGATTTTTTATAAAGTTAAGCTCTCATTAGCTGGTATTTAAGTGCATGATTTGCCTAAATCTTTAGAATGCATACAACTTTTTTGTCTGTTAACTACGGTTTAAATCTCTTTAAAATAAGATGTTAAAACTAATTGAGTTGGGGATCGGGTAACGCTCTTAAAGGGCTCCTTGTAAAAACCGCAAGAGTTCAGGTCCCAAAATACTTCAATGTAGTAAAAGTTGCGAAAACTATGTGAAAATTAAGCTTATACGACTGAAGTTATAAGCTGAGAAAAGTGGACACGCTATGGAGTTAAGCCCTTCCTCCATTTAAGCTTATCAAAATGATAAAAATATAAATGTTCTAAAATATAAAAAAAATATAAATGTTCTAAATGTTCTAAATATTCTAAATGTTCTAAAATATAAATGTTCTAAATGTTCTAAATATTCTAAATGTTCTAAAATATAAATGTTCTAAAATATAAATGTTCTAAAATATAAATGTTCTAAAATATATATAAATGTTCATAAAAACTAAAATATATATAAATGTTCATAAAATAAATATTTATAAATGTTCTAAAATATAAATGTTCTAAAATATAAATGTTCTAAAATATATATAAATGTTCATAAAGACTCAAATATATATAAATGTTCATAAAATAAATATTTATAAATGTTCTAAAATATAAATGTTCTAAAATATAAATGTTCTAAAATATAAATTTTCTAAAATATAAATGTTCTAAAATATATATAAATGTTCATTAAATCTAAAATATATATAAATGTCCATAAAATAAATATTTATAAATGTTCTAAAATATAAATGTTCTAAAATATAAATGTTCTAAAATATAAAATGTTCTAAAATCTCAATTCAAATAAGGTTTACACATTTTTAAGTGGTGATTTCTTTCTGCCTCGGTACGAAGATAAATATGATCCCCACCCCCAACTATATTTTTCCAGACTATTGTATGTGTCGTACCGTTATTGACATGTCTTTTCTTCCAAGATATGTCCCTTCTTTTATTACCGTTACCTTTTCATAATTATCATTTCATTCTCAAACCTTTCATCCATTTCAGCAATGTCAACAAGTACAAAATGATCCGTTAACTGATTCCCGAAAGAAACGACATCTTTTAAAGTACACAAAAGCAAAAACAAAACCAAAAAACAACAAAAAACAAAAACAAAACGGATATTCTTCAGTTATGTCGATTCAAACTGCGCTGTAAAAATATTTAAAACTTAAGCGTGACAGACCGAAGAGCAAACAGACAGACGTATCTAAAATGATATTTCAGATTTAAGCGCGGCAGTTCGATAACGATCCTATTTAAAACTTAAACTTAAATGTGTATGGCAGCACTTCCAAGAGCATCGGTGATCAAGATTTTGCTGATTTTCTCTCTTCCGATCTGAGGAATGTGGTCGCGGCCGTCGTAAAGGAGGCCTGTCAACTGAGTCGAGTTTTGGTGGTGACGTCATTGATAGTCGGACTAAGAACAGCTATCAATGAAGACCGGAAGTGCCGAATGACCGATGATTATTGATAGTTTTTATTATTTGAATTATTCGGACTACTGTTCTCATCTTGGATGTTATGCTTACAACGTTTCGGCCGATGTAACTTCGGTAGATTCTTCTCGTTCCGTCAGCCATAACTGACTAGAAATCTTTATTTTTTCAAATTATATTCTTTGATCTGTGGCGCAACGGATAAAGTGCTAAGTGATAATCAGTTCTAAGTGACAGTCTTCTGGAGGTTGAAGGCTCAATCCTCAGTACAGGCGATACTAAGAATACAGTTAATAATTACTTCTACCCGGTCATGGCTGACGAAACGGAAACAATCTATCCCTGTGGATTAAATAAAAAGGTTCAATGATAAATTACGTGAAGATTTCGGAGTTCGACATAAAGATTCCCGAATCCGACAAGACGTACCTGAAAAGGATCGGAGGTTAAATGTTGTGAAAATAACACCCAAGATGAGAACAATAGTCCGAATCATCCAAATAATACAGATTCCCAATTCCGAAACATAATTAACTTTGACAGACGGACGAAGCTTCTAATAAAGATACTGGGACGCACCTAAAACCTATTTGCACGTTCAACGACGAAAATTCTATTTAAAATGAAAGCGCGGCAAACCGATCGACGGACAATTTTTCTTATAGAAAAGCCACGACGCATTAAAAAAAAAGAAAACGCCCTCGACTTCTGTAATTGTTGTCACCTTTAAAGACCGAAAAGAAATAAGACAACAAAGATGTAGTCAACAGAAGTTTGTATTTACAGAAACTACAGAAGTAATGTATTACCACCATTATGACTATTCATAATGTCAGAAAGAGTCAATGTAGTGATGCAGTAAGGTAGATCATCGTCACTATAATAAAGAGCAATGTGTATTTCTATGTATATTTATATATTCGTCCCGTCACATAAAAGTTTATTCGATAAATAAGGAAAAACGCTAATTTATTCCCGTAATGAGACGTTTTCTTTTTTAAATTTTGCTTTCTGCTTTCTAAACCGTTTTTACGTTTTTTGCCTTTTTTCTTTTTAAAACTTTCCAGCTTGAGACGTTTTCTTTCTATTTTCTTTCTATTCTTAACCTATCCTGATGTCTTTTATGTTAAAAAGTCCGACGTCATTTTTTATGTCTAGCCCCTGCCCCACCAAGAACAAAAGGAAGGAAATAAAAAAAAGCACAATAAAGGGGTTGTGTTTGTTTTAGATCATCAGAAGTGACTAGTGTTCTGTTTTTTAAACTCGCGATAATTTTCTCTCTAATTATCCTACTGAAATTAACGAAAGCATTAGAAATACTTACATTGGAAAGCAAATAGCAAGTCAGGCAACCCCCACCGTCTGAAAAGAATTGGAAAAGAAATCCCCCACTCTAAATAAAAAAAGTCAACAGTGATTGTTTTATTTTTTCTTTAGGTCATCGGAAATAATAATAATAATAATAATAATAATAATAATAATAATAATAATAATAATAATAATAATAATAATAATTTACATATAAAATAATTTAATTGCTGACATAATTCTATAATTTTATATGAATATAAGTGCGAACACTGGCGAAGCATATTTCTCCAGTCATTTTTGACGGAGGACGTACATTAGTATGGAAGAAATGAACACAAAAAGGTGTCTTATTTTACCCGTGACGTCAGATGGATTGACGTCAAGCTTTCCACCCGGAGACACTCGAACCACACAATCCTTTTTAAGCGGAACCAACACCATGCAAAAGAAGCACGAATATCGTAACAGAAAAAAGAGAAGCACGAAAAAAAATCAATCATATAACCAGATTCTTCTTTTTTGTTTACCTTGAACTCGGTTAACCTCGCAAGGTTCAAGTCTTATTTTAACACGATATTCTGACTTCATATTGGCACGTTGTCGCTCTTTGTTTTCTCCCCTTTTAAACTTTTATTTCAACCCGTTTATGGCCGGTTAACGACTGCGGATTGCGTGAAACGTTACTGATCGTAAAGATCTGTCAAATATCGTCTGTAATAATTGGCATGTGTGCACCTGTCGGCAGACCTACAACGGGTAAACCACCTTCATGGTGGTTTGTTATTTTACTGCTACCCGACGAGGGCAATATATGGCACAAGGTCGAGTTTATAGTGAGGGATGATCACAACATCTCAAGGTTAGTTATGGCCAGGCATGCCATTTACTTCAGTCACCTCGGCATTCCCTCAGGCAATAGGCAATTGACCTACGCAGTTCCGTTAGTGCAATAAGGTCAGATACTGCATGGGAAGATGACCTCCTACGACTGAGGTCTAACCTTTGTAAAACCCTAACCCAACACTCTAAGGCAGATACGCATTGATATATACTTACACTCTTCCGTAGGGTATAATGTGACACGAGGTCAATTTTATAGTGAGTCGTGTCCAGAGGGCGTCAAAGGCACTGACGGACAGATATAAACATTGTTTCAGTCATTTCTGCATTCTGTCACAAATGAGGGTGCCTCAGGCGACGGCAGGCAATGAACCCACGCATTCCCCTTTTTTGTGCAATGTGGAGGTACTGCTTGAGAGGATAGGTTCATATAAGTCTAAGCGTCAAAATATTCGCACACGACCTGAACGTCATCTCTCGTCGTAATGTACATTCTTTTCATATTTCGGACTGTTATACTTACTCTTTCTTGTTATACACACAGCGTTTCGGCCGTTGTATTCCCCAACCTTCTTCAAGCACCTTTTGTGAGTAGCTAACGTTTCAAGAATTATGAACTGGAAGGGTAATTCAATTTGCCGTGTGTATTAAATGAACGCAACTTGTGTTAGATGCGTCCAAAAATCTCTGAAAGAGGCACTTTTTATATTTAAGTAAATCGCGCTTAAATTTGACATTGCATTTTCGTCGGTAAGCCAAGCTTGAATTTGAAAAGACATTTTAGTCGGTCTACGTTTTAATAGGCCTTATGTTGGAAATACCAGATTCCTTTCTAAACGTGTGAATTGAATGAACACAACTTATTTAAGATGCGTCCAGTAATCTCTACGAGTGTCTCTCTATATGTGGGTCAAACTTTCGTTTGATATTGCATATTCGTTACCACTCTTGTATATAAAGCCAGTACGCGCAACAGCAACAATAATGAAAACAAGTGGTACACCTCCAAGGCGAAGTGCATTTACCATGTTTCAAATGTAAGGCTTAAGCTTAAGTAGTCTTAATAAGAAATTAAAATTCAGGGTATTTTGCTTAATTGGTGTCTAATAGCTATGGATCAAATCAAATGTAAATCTGAAATATTTTAATTTTCAAATGGGGGGTTGTACTTATATAATGCCCCCTAAAGACATTTTTAAATATTCCAAAGGAACTGAAATTTGGGTAATATTTATTAATTGATGTTTAATATCTGTTGTTAATTTTTCAAAAAATTAGGAGGGATCTAAATTTTCAAATAGAGCTTCCACCAGCTTTTTACATCCTTTGCATAAAACTATATAAAACTAATTATAGCCCACAGTTCGTCACCTCACACCTAGCAACTTTGTTAACAACTTCATAATGATCAGTTAATTAGTTAATGACATCTTCGTAAGAGGACATAAAAATAATTTCACCCTTCCTAAGATGGGTATTCTTCTAGTATATATATATATATATATATATATATATATATATATATATAGAGAGAGAGAGAGAGAGAGAGAGAGATAGATGAAAGAAGAAGGATAAACATGTACGAATGACAAATTTATTTCAACTTCGATTGTTCAATGCAAGGTGTACTCGATAAAAACATGTTTAGTACTCTTTCCTTAAGCCGAGACTTTTCAAAGATTAAAATCTTGTCATCAGAGGGATTACATAGATAGATAAGTTGGCAGTGGAAAAGCCAAAATTAAAAATATATTAAGTAATGGAGAGTGAGAATGTGCGTGTACAAAGATATGGGGTCTGTCCACTTGGTAAATGTCCGTTAATAAGGTGTCCAGTGAAAGATGGAAATATATGTCAATTATTATAAATATTGAATTAGTTTCACCTACATACGCTGGCGTTTCAAGTTTTCGCTCTCACCAGTGTAGGAAATGATAATCTCAGACGGTCGCAAGATTCGAACCCGCTTACAGAATCACCTACAGCAAGCGTCATAACCAAACGGCCACGAGACATTACACCGTCAAGAAAGGAAATTTAAGTTCTATTTATGCGAAGGAGGCACATATGAAAAGGTTGTCTAGAGTGTTCGATGAACATTGTCGGAACATGCCATATAGCTACGTGACAGTCTATTTTGAACTTCCTCGAACAGGGATCAACTTCAATGTCTTAAAGGGGCTAATAGCAATATTAATTAAAGTAAATATTAAATTAGTTTTACCCACATACGCCTGTGTTTCAAGTTTTATCTATCATCAGTGTAAGGAATGATAATCTCAGACAATCGCAAGATTCAAACCCGGTGACAGTATCACCCTAGCAAGCGTCATAACAAAACAGAACATTACCACGTCAAGAAAAGGAAGTTCTATTTATGCGAAAGAGGCACATATAGAAAGACTGTTTAGAGTGTTCGACGAACGTTGTCGGAACACACACACACACACATATATATATATATATATGTATATAATTCAATTTAAACATAAATAAAATTGCAACATATTTAATTATATCCGTGTAAACGGATATAATTAAATATGTTGTAATTTTATTTATGTCTAAATTGAATCAGTATAATCCTGATCGACAGGTGCCATCATTGAGAGGATTGTATACCTGCAAAATTTTAGAGTATATAATGATCTCCATTTGACTAAACCTACCTGTATCCCGAAGGTAGAGTTGATCTTTTGTTCATTTGGATACTACTTAAGTCTTTGCAGTTGACTTTTTTTTTTATTCCTATCTATTTTATAAGTGAAAAATCTAAATCTCTCTCTCTCTCTCTCTCTCTCTCTCTCTCTCTCTCTCTCTATATATATATATATATATATATATATATATATATATATATATATATATAGTGTGCTTCAGTGTATGTTAAAAAAATCAATAAAGTGCTCGATCGTAAAAAATATGAGAGCTAATATACAAATTATTTATTTAAAAACTATACGCTACATACTTCAAAGATATACCATGGTTTCATTGAGATAGGCTGACCTTTTATTTTTGTTTTTGTTAAAAAGTTCGTTAGAGCCCGATTCAAATTATAAGCGACTCACGAAATAAAAACATCTGGGATGGTGCACCAACCACCAGTTTCTCTCCCTTAAACAGGGTTCAAAAATAGACTCTAATCTAATAGGTTTCATACTATCTAACAAGTTATTGCTCCTGTCCCATCGTCGCAATATTGCATCAATGTTCTTGTTTGAAAAAATACTTTAATGGAATGTGCTCCGACGAACTTGCTGCACGGGTTCCCCTTCGACGTAAATACCCGCCGATCAACCCGACACTCAACAAAATCCCACTGCTTCACTGTAAATATCCGCAGATGCCGGAAAGCTTTCTACTCCAATAAGTTATTTCCTCGTACCGCTAGCCATTTAGAATTCCCTCCCTACCCTCTGTTTTCCTGATTGTACCATCATACAGAAATTTAAATATAATATGAACAAACATCTCGCTGCACAACTCCCTACTTAGGATACCCCTGTAGGTATAGCATCAAATTCACAGTAGCTTCTTACGTTTCAGTGGCAACGTGCTTTGTTTGGATTGAATTTAAGTATATATATATATATATATATATATATATATATATATATATATATATATATATATGTGTGTGTGTGTGTGTGTGTGTGTGTGTGTGTGTGTGTGTATCATTGTACCTACTGGCGTTGTCCGGGTTTCAATTTTTAAATTTAAAAAATAATAATTTATAAGTCACGGACAGATGGAGAAAATGTGCATATAAGGAAGATAACTCATATATTATTGACCTTCAAGTTTGAGTAAGAGTTATCTCTCTTACATTTTGAGCCTTTGATGTTATTATTTAATATTGTCTCCATTGTAATAATCTTACTTGCCGAGATAAGTATTTGAGTAAAGAAACAGAAGCGAATAACACTTTCTTTGTGTAAAGAACATGATGCAAAGATAAAAAAGTAGAAACTGCTAATAAGAATCAAATATTGATTGGTCATTTGTAGTTATGCTTAATTTGATAACTTCTATATTATTAACCTTCAAGTTTGAGTAAGAGTTATCTCTCTTACATTTTGAGCCTTTGATGTTATTATTAAATATGGTCTCTATTGTAACAATCTTCCTTGCCGAGATAACTATTTTCGTAACGAAACTGAAGTGAATAACACTTTCTATGTGTAAAGTAAAGTTATGCCTAATTTGGAAAATCCAACCGACTTAATTTTATATATTAGATAGATAATTAGTTATTACACGTGAGTTATTTATTAGTTATTACTTGTGAGCAATTACTGAAAATGACTGGTGTGAAAACTTTTAATGATTAAATGTTAATACTAAGACACTGTTTTATGGTAGTTTGATAAAAAAAAGCACTGAGTATAGCTATTGTTAGCGAATTCTGCTTTTTGTTTGTTTTGTACCGGTCTTGAATTGTAATGTTAGAGGTAAGACTTGTGGTTTTGTACCGGTTGTTCATGCTTGAACTGAAGGTCCGTCTCGGATGAAGAAATGGCGCCCGTGCTTCATTTCTGTTGAACCCTCGGATGGCGCCGAGAACGGTTCAACCGGCGCGAACTTGTCTAGTCTGAGTTGATTGCAAACATAAAACGATACTGGGTGGTCAAGAAAGCGTGTAGTAAATGTCATGAATATAGAAGAGGGCGGCGGGCTGGAGAAAAAAAAGTGGGAGTATAGTGGTGAGGAGGAGGAGGAGGATGAAAAAAGAGAAAGGAGGAGGAGAGAGAGAAGCGGTTAATCATGAGCAGCATGTTAGAGGAAGAGGGTAAATAAAAGACCTATAGGCAATTAAAAGACTGAAGAAATGAGAAAAGGGAGGAGGATGGTAAGTAGGAGACGAAGAATAGGTAACAAAGAAAGAGGGGGAAGGAAGAAGTGGGAAGAAGGGGATGGATGAACCGTAAGAGAAAAAAAGGAAAGGATTAAAGGAAGGAGAGGAAGGGGAGGAAGGGGAGGAAGGAGAAGAGAGATAAAGTAGGAGAGAGGTGAGGTAATCAGGTTTAGGATACGATAGAGGATGAGTAAAAGAATAGGTTAGGGAAGAGTCGAAGAAAACCAGGCGGAAGAGGAAGAGAAAGGATAGCGAGCCACCAAATAGGCTAACAAAATAAGGAAGATGGAAGAGGAGGCAAAGTAAAGGGTCGGGAAGATGAAGAAGGATAAATAAACCAGAGGAAAAAAAGCGGAGGAGAAATGAAAGAGGAAGAGGAAGGGGAAGGGGGAAACTCAAGGAAAAGGAGAATATAAGGTAAACAGCTAAACGTGTTGACCGAGTTCTTTTGTTTAACTTTTAAATTACGAGAAAGGCTACCCGACTTTGTCCGGATGGATGGAATGACACCCTGCTACTAATCAAATTGTATCCTGTACAATCCCAAATTTAGATTATAATTTATTTATTTTATTGAATGAGGACCAACTTTACTGGAAAATATTTTATTTACCTCCTCTCCATGAGGTTAGACACAAGGTCATGTGTGGGTTTTGATGAACGTGTTTCTGTGGAACGAACTGGATTTGAACCCGGCACACCCATGTCTTCAGTCCGCGTCGTTTACTACTTTGCCACCATGTTCAAAAATCGACTAGAATGGAATGGAAAGTACCGGATTATTTAGGAGACTTACTATCACTCAGATTCCAGTTATTATTTACGAGGAATCGATGGCCACAATTCCAAGTAAGTTATTTAAATAATAATAATAATAATAATAATAATAATAATAATAATAATAATAATAATGATAATGATAATAATAATAATAATAATAATAATAATAATAATAATAATAATAATAATAATAATAATAATAATTGCTGGACCTATTTTATTTAATTTATTTTTAACTGGTGCCGGCCTAGGCTGACACCAGGCAAAATATTTGTAAAGGGTCGAGGAGGATGAGAAGACCGAGGAGGGACAGCACAAACCAGACCTCCACTGGAAAAGTGCAGAGAATGCTGGGACCTTGGGGAGGCTTATTGCCACCCAAATCCCAGAGACGACCAATTGTCCTTACCAGCGAGACATCAATGGTAAGAGGCTGTTGCGATACCGCATCGTTATCGAAAAGAGGTGAAGAATACTGGAAATCTGGGGAGGCTTGTTGTCACTCAGACTCCAGGAAATACCACTGGTTGTTGTCGGTGAGCAATCACTGACGATGATCTGTGTGAGAACTCCTAGTGAGTACACATAATAATGATAATAATGATAATAATAAAATAATAATGATAATAATGATAATAATAATAATAATAATAATAAAAGTAAAAATAAAAATAAGAAAAAGAAGAAGAAAAAGAAAAAGCAGAAGAAATAGAAGAAGAAAAAGAAGAAAAAGCAGTAGGAAGAGGATGATGATGATGATGATGATGATGATGATGATGAGGAGGAGGAGGAGGAGGAGGAAGCGATTCTATTGTTAAACGGAAAATATGGTATTCCCATTATCAGCATCAATTAGTAAAAAATGTCTGTTTCTTTTGAAACAAATCACGGATTTCCGAGTCGCCTGAAGATGAAACATTATCACCGAACGCACATTTCGGGCCACTTGAGTTGACTTACACAACATAAGAATCAAAACAAAAGACGAGAACGAACACTTCGTTGAGTCAGTGCAAATGTTGAAAATAAAATTTTCAAATTCAACCATTTTGAATTCATTGAAATAAATAAATAAACAAAACAAAACAAAACTAAAAGCAAAATAAAATTTAAAAAAAACATAGAAACATCTAAAATACTGTTTAAAACTTAAGTGTGATAGACTGACGAACATGATATTTCATACTTAACCGTTACAGACGGACGGACAGAGTTTATTATAGAGATGCATGGGTGCATCTAAAAAGGCGTCTTTTATATCTGTCCGACTAAAACTCAGAAACTACACCTAACAATTACAAGCCTTACATATTTGGATTTAGTATGACCTCCAACAGGTTATGGTAATAAGATTACTATATAATATACATCCATTTAGGGTCAATCAAAATTAGGTGTGGCGGTTAAAAATGAAACAAATAGATATTTTCATTGTTACTGATATTTGTTCGAAACAAAACACTGAAATTAGGTCAAATAATCGGCTGCGCTAAGTTTTCTTACTGTTTTCTTTCTTTCTATTATACTAAACCAGACGCCAAAGTTTTTGCATGATAAAGAGAGAGAGAGAGAGAGAGAGAGAGAGAGAGAGAGAGAGAGAGAGAGAGAGAGAGAGAGAGAGAGAGAAAGAGAGGAGGGAGTAAGTTTTAAAAGAAATCGAATACAATGGTAGACACACACTTATTTTTAGACTCTTCTATTTTGTTAACCGGGCCGCCAGGCAACGCCGGCTAACCTTGCTGGTTATATAATGAATCTTTTACATTCAGCATTTTGTGATAGAATGAGATGACATAAACGGCAAACATATATAAAAAAAAGAAAACGATCAACGGAAATAAAAGACAAAAGACGGCGAAACACGAGACAAAATAATATCCTGTCCAGTGGCGCTCGGGGTGACCGTACCACCTCAGCCACCGCAACTGTGTCATGGACCCTGGTTGGTCTCTGATGAAGACTGGTTATAGCACGTGCAATCACACGTTGCATGAAGAGCCCCCCCCCTAAAAAGGTTAATTTGTCCACACAAAACAAACCAATTGACCTCGGCTATTGCTGTATAGTGGATATTGATTTACTCCTCTCCAGGAGTTAGGCACAAGGCCAGTTTTTATCTTACTCCCACAAGTAAGATGTGACCCAAGGTCGGGTCGGGAAAGTGGGGTTTAAAAATTGCCTGGGCAGCCCCGTCGGCATTCCCCGGTAGGGGCGCCTCAGGAAGTAAGCAATAAACTTACTCCTCCCCAAAGAGGGGAGGCGAAGCCTGGGAGGGTGGACCTCCTAGAACTGCACAGGACAGACCCATAGACAGGCGTAAATCAAGCCCCGAAGGCCAAGACAATACCAGTCTATAGGGTGCAGTATCCATCGGAACAGATACTACACTTTGATCTTAGCCAAAAGGCCAAGTAGCAGGACACGTCTCTGGAACAGTTTGAGATTGGGCTGGGGTTCGATTTGAGAAGAAGTTTAATACAGGCTTGTTTTCTTTTATTTCTTGTCAGTTGTTTTTTAAGGTTCAAGAGGTTTCATTCTTAAATAACAACGGGGACAGATTTCTCCATTATCATCAACATTATCATTAGTACTCTATCACTATATCACCCCCTTCAAGGTCTATAATAAATTCGGAAATACATCCTTCACTCTATTTACATAACGATGCGTTCCCATTTTTCTTTTATGCTTTTTATTTCCTGCTCACTTTTTTTTAAAATTCGAGATATATCATTCCGAAATAACAACGAGGAAAGATTTTTTTGAAAAAGATATTTAACCCCAAACAAGGCAGGTCGCCACTGTAGACGTAAGGGGCTACTGAGAATTAGGAAGTAGGTTTTGGGTGTCATCCTAAGTTGGAAGCTGTGCAACAACATGTCTGTTTACATTAGTTTTAAACTTCTGCATGTCAGTACAGTCGGGGAAACAGGGAGCAGGAAGGGAGTTCCAGATGCCGGCAGCACGAGGAAAGAAGCTACTGGAGTAGAAGGCTCTCCGGCATCAGTAAAAGACTCTCCGACATATCAGATTTCTCCATTATCAAGTGCCTAGTACGCTCGTCTCGATAGCAAGTCCAAGCCCTCAACGGTAAAAATAAATTCTGAAAAATGCCTCACTTTATTTCTAGATGAGGCATTTTTCACTTTTCCTTTCTTATTTCTATAGCGATTGATACGTCTTTTATTCTTACTTAAAAAAACTGTTTTAACTTGAGACATTTTTCTTCTTTTGTATTACTTTTCTTTTAACTTCTACCGAATGTCAAAGAAGATAATCTTTATTTTTCTGTAGATCTAAGTACGTGTGTTCATTTTGTTATAATTACCAAACGATATAAAATGAATTGGATTATTTCCATTGTTTCAATCTTTAAAAAATATATTTTTTTTAAAATAGTTCACTACTGAGGAAAAAGGGTGAAGGTTAGGGGGGGGGGGTCAACCTAAATTAGGAGCTGCGCAGCAAGATGTTTGTTTACATTAGTTTTACATTTCTAAATGTCAGTAACGTCAGGAAAGCAGCGAGCAGGGATGGAGTTCCAGAGTCCAGCAGCACGAGGAAAGAAGCTTTTTGGAGTAGAAAGCTCTTCGGCATCTGGGGACCCCCACAGTGAATGGATGGGATTTGGCAGATTGTGGGGTTGGTCTAGTTAATTTACGTTGTGGGGGCACCAGAGCAGCAAGCTCAACTGAGCACAATCCATTGAAGTACTTGTAAAACAGGCACAATGAAGCAACATTACGGCGATGGGACAGGGGCTCGAGCTTGGTGGATAGTGAAGGACCTATCAAGTTGGCGACTCTTTTTGGACCTTGTCTAAGAAGGATAGACTAGTGAATGATGCCCCAGTCCAGATGTGGCAACAATACACTATGCATGGGCAGATGGTGGCTTTGTAAAGATATATAGGGTGGGCCAAAATAAGGGTCCTATCTTTAAATTTGAATAACTTGAATTTGAATAACTTCCACAAAATAAAAGTTAAACTCACCAAACTTTATGTGTGTGTAGACTGACCCTTCCGAGATTTTTTGAAATAAACAAAACAAATTTTAGCCGAAAAACACTTCTTAAAACTTACAAAAACTAAAGTATTGTTTTTTACACTGTTTTGAGTTTTTTAAGCAAAAATAATGTTTTCTAAATGAGGGTACGTTCCTTAGGGCTAATACGGCTCATGCTTGCTTCGGAAGGGGTCCTTTACTTATTCTAAAAAAAAAAATAAAAAAAATCAATAAATAAAAAAGTTATGAATTTTTAAAAATAGGACCCTTATTTTTGCCCACCCTGAATGTCAGGTGTGAGAAGTTTACTTCGGATTTTTTGAAGTAGATGATTCATAATTTGTAATTATTGGGTTATTTGGCCTGATGTTCTCATCTTGGGTGTTATTCTCACGACATGCGGACGATGTATCGTCGACCCGTCGTGTAACGGCTAAAAACGCTAAGTAATACACATTTAAAAGTAACAGTATATTAGAGGTTGAAGGTTCGATCCTCAGTATAGGCGATACCAAAATTATAATTAAGAATTACTTAAGACTTCTAGCCGGTCATAGCTAGCGAAACGAGAACAGTCTATCCCCGTTGATTAAATAAAGGGTTCCGTTCGAAATTTCCATACAGATTCCCAAGTTCGACATACAGGTTCCCAGATTCGGCAAGAAGGACCTTTAACAAGGTCGAGGTTACATCGGCCGAAACGTTGGGAGAATAACACCTTAGATGAGAACAGTAGTCCGAAAGAATAATCCAAATAACATAATCTCATCTTGGTTGTTATTTTCGCAACGTTTTGACCGATGTAATTTCCGAACTTTTCTGGTGCATCGTTTCGAACTTAGCAATTTCATGTCGAATTCGGTAACTCATACGGAATTTCGAATTGAACATGGATTCGTGACGCAACGGATAAAGCGCTAATTAACACTCAATTCTAAGTGACAGTTTTCTCGAGTTAAGGTTCAATCCTCACTACAGGTGATAACTAAGAGTAATATACTAATTAATGAATTAACACTTATACCCGATCATGGCTGACGGAACGAGAATAATCTAATTAATTAAATAAAGTGTTTAGTTAAAAACATCGAAGGTTACGTCGGCCGAAACGTTGGGAAAATAACAACCAAGATGAGAATAGTAGTAGTCTTAATAATTAAAATAATCCAAATTCTCAATCCCCATCTAAAAAATTCCGGAACATAATATCAAATGAGCTTTGATTTTATGGGTAAACTTGAATAATCCCCGACTCAAAGTTCGCAGCAAACGGTGTCCGGTCAGTTTCAGTTCCTGATATTAAACTTCATCCGTAATATAACTTTCAGGCGAGAGTTTCAGTTTCCCAAATTTATTAATTTATGTATTAAATTGTTAAGTTAAAGTACAGAATAGTAAACAGCCCCCCAGCCCATGTTAAGGATGGCTTTCTAAATAATGACGTTATTATTTCAGCACCGTCAGTAAACTGCAGATTATTTAGAAAGCCATTCTTAACATGGGGAGGTGGAAGACTTTGTTGACTATTCCGTATTTTCCCCGAACAATTTAATAAATGAATTAATAAATAAAAATCAGCACAAAACTTGGCGCATCCCAAAGGTAAGCGATCGAAAACAGGAAGTCTTTAATATCAGGAACATAATCTGACTGGACACCGTTTGCTGCGAAATTTAAGTCAGGGATTATCTGGTTTGTCCTTTACGGAATCAAAAAGAGCTTCAAATTTTTGTGGCGCATATATATTAAAACTGACAATATCGGCGCGTGGTGAAGAAAATGGTCGGCCGATTATTTAATTTGGACTTCATTATTGCGCCTTGTGTGCGATGGAGCCTCATTTAACTTTATATGATTGCAATTGTTATTCAGGCGAGACGATTCACGTGATTTTATGAACTTTTCCCCCTTTTATGTCGCTTCGTTTGCATCCGCTGCCATAATTTCCATGCGTGGATTTCTCGTGTCGTCCGTCCACTTCCGGTTGTTCGGCTCCACTTGAAAGCTCGGCCGTCAGACACAGATCAAAATATATTCAAGATTAGAGCCGTGAGAAGACAGGCGTCGTTTTTGTCCTCTTCAAAGTCCACATATCCGGTTTAGTTAGATAGGAAAACATCCAAGTCTCTTAAAAAAAAAAACAAGCAAACACTTGTCCTGTACGTGGCGTCAATTGCGACGGCATTAACAGCAAGGACCGTCCAATCGCAACGCCCACAGCTTGAAGAGCATATATTATCTTTTTTTTCTGTAATCTTAATTCTTAGGCGTTGTAAAAAGAATTCGACATATTCAAAAAGTCTACGGTAAATAAAAAGTTTATGGTAAAATGTCCACGATAGACATATCTAATTTTACATAAGTAGAATCGGTATTGATATCGATCCTGACCCAGCTTTCGTGACGTTCAACTCGGAATCGTTCGGCTGTCCTACGCAAACGCCCGAGTGTCCGTCGTCGTCCGCTGTGCTCAGCGCAAAAGAAAACATGGAACAGTGAGCAAGTAAAAATAAATAATAAAATTAAAAAATATGTCGTGATAAAAGTAATTTTAGTACGTTTTTCTTTTTTTTGTTTCTTCAAAAAAATTCTTGTAAATAAAAATACAGTATTCATTTTATAACAATAACCTCGCTATGTTTTTTCTGTTGTTTCTTTCAACAAAATTCATGAATATTATGTTTAATTTTCTTTGTTGTTTCTTTAAAAAATTCCTTACCCTAACCCTAACCCTAACCCTAACCCTAACCCTAAACCCTAAACCCTAACCCTAAACCCTAACCCTAACCCAAACCCTAACCCTAAACCCTAACTCTAAACCCTAACCCTAACCCTAACCCTAACCCTAACCCTAACCCTAAACCCTAACCGTAACCCTAACCCTAACCCTAACCCTAACAAAAAATACCCCCAAAAAACAAGCAAAACATTATTATCATAGGACGCAGCACCGTATCAAAATTGTCGTCTGGTACAAATCGGCTCGTCAACTCTCGGGCGTTTGCGTAGGACAGCCGAACGCTTCCGAGTCGAACGTTACGAAAACTGGTTCAAGATCGATATCAGCACCGTAGAATCGATTGTATAAAGAAAAGTCATATTTCTGTGTGTATGTGTGCATGTTATGCGTGTTGGTGTGTGTTCGGATAAAAGTCAGAAACTACACCAGATACACTTAGAAGACTTACATAATTGGATTCAGTGTGACTGCAATCATCGTATCCAACGTGGTTCGGCAATAAAACATGGATTTGTATGAAATAGCATGGTATAACATTACGTGGCCTTTTGACTTGAACCAAAGTGTAGTATCTGTTCCGATGGATACTACACCCTATAGACCGGTATCGTCTTGGCCTTCAGGGCCTTGATTCCGCCGGTCTGTGGGTTTGTCCTGTGCAGTTCTAGGAGGTCCACCCTCCCAGGCTTTGCTTTCTCACCCTTTGAGAAGGGGTTAGTTTATTGCTAATCGCCTGAGGCGCCCCTATCGGGGAATGCCGACGGGGCTGTCCAGACATTTTTTGTAGGCCAGAGCGCTTTTCATTCTCTAGGTCGCTGGCTTTTCAAATCTCACTTTCCCGACCTTGTGTCACATCTTACCGCTGTGGTAGGAAGATAAATACCAGCATGGTACAACATTTGCCCGTTATTGTTGTTATTGTCGTTATTGTTGTTATTAGCTTCCCCAGTTTTTCTCTAGAAGCACGTACTTACAGGAGGGGCCACGTGAAGGTTGCCCACATCCATAATGAAAGTTGTGCTATAAAACCCACAGGATTACAAATTGGCACTTCAGCCACCTCCCGGTTATGATATATAAAAAATACTTTGGTATTGATACTATTTTTGTCACAGACGAATAAATTAGTACATGGGAATGGGGAAGGTGTTAAGAAAGTCTTACTTTTTTTTTTCATTCGTACTGGTAGTTTTTCCAAAAACACTAAAACTAGGCCAGTTAGTCAGTCAGCCTGATGATGTTTTTTTTACCTTTCTTGCTATCTTTCTATCTCCTTTTTAGAAAATCATTTATATTATATTGAACCAGCTGTCAGAAAGAGAGAGATAGAGAGAGAAAGAGAAAAAGAAAGAAAGAGAAAGAGTAAGAGTAAGAAAGAGAGAGAGAGAGAGAGAGAAAGAGAGAGAGAGAGAGACAGACAGACAGACAGACAGACAGACAGAGACAGAGACAAAAAGAGACAGAAATGTCTGGTAAGGAAGTGTAGAGAGAGAGAGAGAGAGAGAGAGAGAGAGAGAGAGAGAGAGAGAGAGAAGTTTTAAAATAAAAAAATGTCACTTTTGAAAAAAATTCTACTTTGTTATACATAACCCGGACAATGCGGGTCTCCCTTGCTAATATACTATGTAAAACTATATAAATGCTTTATATAGAGATAAACATGGTGTGGTGAGTACTCATGTGGGTGACGTCAACGGGCTTTCTTCCAGCCAGACGCCGAAAAATACTAATGTATAAAAGAAGAGCGCGTCGTAGGGAATACGCACCGACCGGAACTGTAGAGGGTAGGGAGTTAATTGGGTAGAAATAAAACGGCAGTTTGAAGCGACAATTCACGAAATGTTTTCCCTGGTCAAGGGTTCAATAAAGAAATTTAACTGTCGTTGGTTTGTTTGTCATTAAAAACTTTTCGGTCGATCAAGCACGTGGTGCCAACAAAGATGGCACCCTGCTGAGCACGTGGTGGACATTTAAAGACGATTACGACGGTCGGAAAGCCAGGGCGTGCAACATGAATATGGAAGGCGAGTTAAGTTGTCGAGAAAGATACAATACATTGAAGGAAATTATGGGGGAAAAAGTAAAGAAAAATAGAAAGAATAGAGAGAACGCTTAATGGTATGAAGGGAGACAGGAAGTAAAGAATGAGAGAGGTGAAATAGAAAGAGAGAAAGAAAGAGAAAAATGTAAGAGAAAGAAAGAAAGATTTGACGTATATTGAGAAGAATGGAAAGGAAACAAAGAAAGAAAGAAATAACAAAAATAGAGGATGGAAAAAGAAAAAATCCAAGAAAGAGAAATAAAGGAAAAGAAAAATGAAGAAAAGGTGAGAGAAATAGACGAAATGAAAGTAAAAAATAAGACAAATGGGAAATATAAAGAAGAAAAAGCAAGGAATGAGGAAAGAAAGAAAAGACAAGAAAGGGAAAGAAAAAGAAAAAGAAAAATAGAAAAAATAAAAAATAAGAAAACAAATTGAAAAGAAAAGAAAAAAAACGCGGTTGATGAGGACAAAATAGATAAACAAATAAAAGCTATGAAATCAAGAAAATAGGATTTTTTTAACGGCATATCGACCCTTTTTAGTTATTTAATGTCGAAGCACAATACTTATTATACACGAATCCTTATACACGCTTAATTGAACACAAGTTGCTATTTTACCCATTACTGTGTGGCAGATTACGTGCTCATATATTTCATAAAATATTTAGACCCTTCTAACGTGAGCACACCGATGATTTGGCCACATCTTTTTGTTATTTTCCAATCGATCTTATTCACAAGGCAATAGCGCCGACCCATTACCGGGATAGCGCAAGATGAGCGGAGGTCAACTAAGGACTTGGCTCGCGCCGATCGAAACTGACTTGGAAGTTGTACCCAGTACGCACGTGTTCGGCGTTCGATGATGGAACTGTGATTGCTTGCGGTATGTTCAAGAGTCAGCTATGGACAGACGTGGATGGGCCGCATTGACTCGCGTCGCTGCCAATTCACTTGGAGTCAGCTTAACCAACCGCGGGTGAACGCCCTTAAAAATCTACGCACTGCCAGACCCAGATCCATTATTTTTAGTGCGTAAATAACCACACTAGATCCGATTCAACATACGATTATAATCACACTGACCCACCGGTTCCTGTAAGAGCATCGAAGTTTAGCGACGTTGATCCTGGTCATTACTTGTGATGGATGACCAATGGCGAATACCGGGTGATGTACGTAAACCCCCCCCCCCCCAAAAAAAACCCAAACAAAAACAAAAACACGCAAATGCTTAAATCGAAGAAGGCTTGCTCACACGAATTTATATAAACAACATATTTGAAAATATATGGCCACATAATATGGTTGTGAAGAGCACATGCCAGAATGGCTCTGGTAGCATAAGGATGCGTGGGTGGCCGAGATGCTATTTAATCAGACTGACTTTTGATCTGGTACAGTGCGATTAACGAGAGACCAACCGTAGTTTAGTCTCCCATCAATTCTCTCTTGTTATATACACCCTCTTACCGATGCGTGTATAAAATCCTTCATGCACACGAGTTGATCGTCTTCCCAACGTCGCCGCCTTCACCATAATCGTTGAAACCCCAACTTATTGATAAGGCGCACGCAGGCTGATCGTCTTCTGTCGTTGCTCCCATCATAATGATTCTGGTGAGCCCCGGTTGCCACTTCGTTCGTTGATACACAAAACCACAGCGATAATGTCGGTTAGTTTATTAAAAGGTTTATTTAAAATAGCAAAAGTCGCCAACCTAATAGGTCCCTCACTATCAACCAAGCTCCAGCCCCTGTCCCATCGCCGCAATGTAGCATCCTTATGTTTGTTTTACAAATACTTCAATGGATTATGCTCCGATGAATTGGCTACTCTGGTGCCCCCTCGACGTAAATTCACTAGACCAACTCGACAATCAACTAAATCTCATTCATTCACTGTGGAGGTCCCCAGATGCCAGAGAGCCTTCTACTCAAATAGCTTTTTTCCTCGTGCTGCCTCCCTTCCCCCTGTTTCCCCGACAGTACTGACATGCAGAAATTTAAAACTAATGTGAACAGACATCTCGCTGCGCAGATCCCAATTTAGGCTGATCCCCCAAACTTCTCCCCTTTTCTTTTTTCTCAGAAGCTCCTTACGTCTACAGTAGCGGCCCGCCTTGTTTGGGGTGAACCATGTTAAAAAAGAAAAAGAAAAAAAGAACATAAAATTACACGTATGTGTGTCTGTGTGAGAGAGAGAGAGAGAGAGAGAGAGAGAAAGAGAGAGAGAGAGAGAGAGGGAAAAGAGAAAGATTAGATAAGATGAATAGATTTCAATATATATTAGTTGCTCGACGTGTGCTGTTTGGGCAGCATACAAAAAACACGTCTTTTCTCGTTTGGCTGGCATCGACAAAGGAAGAGAAAAAGGCCTCGGTCCGGAAATCACGTGGTTTGCTACTATCTAACACTGTTTACGCACTCCAAATCTTTTCGTCTCACTCTTACTAGCCGGATACCAATCTGAAATTATAGCGCATAGTTCTGGACCGTTAATTTTGATCCAGAAACATTTAGAAACATGTGACTTGGTCAACGTTATTGCTAATAAACTTCGTCATTAGAAATAAACTTCAGCTTGTCCACCGAAGTTCAGTCATCAATGTCCAACAGTCTTTGTTTAATCGCCGTTCTATTATAAGCACACTTGGATACGACGTGAAAAACTGACAATAAATCTGACACCCTCTTCGCTTGGCACGGACCTGATTATGGCTGTGATGATCTTCTTTAGTACATAAATAGTCTGGAAGTTGTTTTGATAGATATCATAATTGAAGATAACTACACATTAATAAATCTGGGGCGGAGGGGGTTAAGTTCTGGTGAGTGTGGAGCTCATTCATGATCATATTCCCTACTGATGAGACGACCAGGTAAGTGTCCTCGCAGTCGTCATTTTAGCGAGTCATTTGAAGCGTGAGAAGTTGTCACATTCTATTGAAACGACTATTCATCCCTATTCGTCGGTCAATGCCAGACTCAAACTTCATAATAACTACTAGGTAGCATTCGGTATTGCTCAACACAGAGGTGCACATTTTGAGAATGTCATCGAACGGTGATGAAAAAAGACTGGTGGACACATATGACTGAAACTTGGTGGACAAGTCAGGCATAGATTTAATTTTATTTGTACCAAATATGGTTGGATTGCACAAAGCGTTTTTGATAAAATGCCACCTGTGGAATCACTACTATTCAACGGGTGGCATTTTATCTGGGTCACCTAGTAATGATATCGTTATATATTACAAAATATGTAAGTTAAGTGCAGAAAGGATTATGAATTTTTAAAATTATTACATGGGTCGTATTTTATGGGGGGGGGGCACATCGTATATATTGCAAAAAAAAAGACGCGCCCGCAAAAAACAAATAACCAACAAGAAGAAATCCTTATGATTTTCCTGTGGAAGTTCAAATTCTGTCATAAACAAACAACTACTAATCTCAAAGTTAAAAGAGTCGTCAAGTGGGTGATAAAGAGAGCCTTTTATGGTGATGAAGGTAGAGGACGGCCGGACACTCTTTACATTGAACATCCGAAAGCAATTGTTTAAGAAAATCCCTCGTAAAATTGTTTCGTCTGAGGCACTTGATGTCAGTATTTCAACGATGTCCGCCCATCCGAAACAAATTGGTAAGTTGAAAAAGTGCGATATGTCTGT
Source organism: Sepiola atlantica (assembly GCA_963556195.1). Classification (NCBI taxonomy): domain Eukaryota; kingdom Metazoa; phylum Mollusca; class Cephalopoda; order Sepiida; family Sepiolidae; genus Sepiola; species Sepiola atlantica. The sequence goes on along the minus strand of OY744516.1, from coordinate 21,652,621 downwards.
CTCGCATGAGATCAATGAATAAATGTTTGTTTCTGACATCGGTCATTATTTTCCAAACACAATGTTCGACCATTTGTGGTAGTTGGCCAACCAAGAATAGACAAAGCTTATTTACTGTTCTTTTCCCCATTCTTGTTATCAGATTGTAATATGAGATGAAACTTATCTGTGTTGACAAATACAGTCGGTGTTATCACGTGACGTGAAACTGATCATAATACCGTTAAGAGAACGGCAAACAACGACATTTTTGTATATTGTATATTGTAGAACCTGATAACCATGACTGATTCGGAATCGATAAAGCTTGGAAAGAGTAAAAACAGGAAAAGGTTAACATAGACGGTTAAGGTGATAACTTGAAGTAAATAAGAAACTAGCTGATATATATATATATATATATATATACATATATATATATATATATAAATATATATATATATATGTATGTTATTGTTTATTATCTATGTACGTATACGTTTCGTCCTTTTTTAATCTGGACTCTTCAGCATAGAGATATGACTATTAACTACCGGTCATTCGATTCGAAACCCTGGACTAGAAGTATTTTTCAACTCAAATCCAACGTCGCTAACCGCTCGGCCAATTTTGAATATCTGATAACGAATGATAATTTTTAACACATTTAAAGCGGTTTGACGTCCAGGCATTCTACTTCTATTAGGGAAGGAATGATGCATTATAAAGCAAGTGACGTCATGCTGTGTTAGTACTACCATTACAGTGCTCTACATTTTTTACGAAGAGCGACAAATATAAATATTTGTTATTGTTTATATATATATATATATATATATATATATATATATATATATATATATATATATATATATATATAAATATAAATATATATATATATGTATATATATATATATATATATATATAGTCTCGGAAGTTTCTCAACCATTAAAACTATATTTAAAAAAAAAAAAAAAAAAACTTATAGTCTTTCAGTGGAAAAAAACACTCATGTAAGTCAATTTATTTCTTACAGTTATTATATTAGTTTGTTTCTAACACTATTGTAAGGGATCATCAGTTGTTTACAATGAAAAACTGTTTCGGGAATTTAAAAACAAGACAGTATTTAATTTTATGGCTTCCCAGCAGAGTTGATCAGACACCACTTCCCTTAAAAGACAAAAGCATAAACGTTCCTTATACTAAATCTACGTTTTGTTTCATATAAATGTTTTGCTAATATATATATATATATATATATATATATATATATATATATATATATATATATATATATATATATTGAACGATAAACACACACACATTACTTGATAGCGACCCAACGCATTCTTCGTTCGACACCGGTTTTTTGAATTCTACCCGCCATTCATAACAGCAAGGCTATGACGTAGTACCATCATTGACGTTTATCAAATTAACAAAGAAATAAGTTTCTTTATTCTTGTTTTTTGATGAAAAAAAAAAAAAATGATTCAATACTGGTTACCCCTGAAGAAGGAATTTTATTCCGTAATCGATAGGATTAATGTAAGAAAAAAAAAATAATCTTGTATTGCTAATTTGGCTTATATTTCAATTTTATTAACTTTCCATGCAATACTTTGAAACTTGAACGATAAACACACACACACACACACACACACACACACACACACACATATATATATATATATATATATATATATATATATATATATATATATATATATATATATATATATTAGTGATGGGAAGATTTTAAACAATTATCGATTCTGATTCTTTCTAAATTCCCGATTGCATTGCAATTTCCGATCTCAAATCTGTTTAAATTTCTGAATATTTAATTAGAGATTTGTTTTTTATTTTTTTATTTTTAAATTACTGTAAAACCGTCATGTAATGTCCGCATATATTTTTGCAAACGTAAAAAAATACACTCGGGGTGGGGGGACGTATATTACATGAGTAGATCTTTCTAAATACATTTTTTCTCACATGTTTTCGTTGTAATTGATTTAAAATAGTGAGACAACTAAAGATTTTTTAAAAAACAACGCCGATTTGCATTAGTTCGTCGTTAGTTGACAAAATGCTATTTGATTTTTTTCATAAACAATTGAAAATAGTTGACGATTGGTATGCAAAAGAAGACGGTCTAAGAAAAGAATAGTTAACAAACCACTTCCCATGCTAATAATGAGTTTCTAAATTATAATTTTTCTATTTAGTACAACATTCTTAACACGAGGAGGGCGGAGGGTCTTTGTTAATGATTCTGTGTCTTCCCTCTATCAAAAAATATTCATATTTTTACCCTAATTCTAAAGATTTTTTTAACATATTCCACCCCAAACAAGGCAGGCTGCCACTGTAGACGTAAAAGATTACTGAGAATTAGGGTGTAAATTTTTAGCGTCATCCTAAGTTGGTCGGTTACTGAGAATTAAGGTGTGAATTTTTAGTGTCATCCTAAGTTGGTCGGTTACTGAGAATTAAGGTGTAAATTTTTAGTGTCATTGTAAGTTGGTCGGTTACTGAGAATTAAGGTGTCAATTTTTAGTGTCATCCTAAGTTGGTCGGTTACTGAGAATTAAGGTGTAAATTTTTAGTGTCATCCTGAGTTGGTCGGTTACTGAGAATTAAGGTGTAAATTTTTAGTGTCATCCTAAGTTGGTCGGTTACTGAGAATTAAGGTGAACATTTTTAGTGTCATTCTAAGTTGGTCGGTTACTGAGAATTAAGGTGTCAATTTTTAGTGTCATCCTAAGGTGGTCGGTTACTGAGAATTAAGGTGTAAATTTTTAGTGCCATCCTAAGTTGGTCAGTTACTGAGAATTAAGGTGTGAATTTTTAGTGTCATCCTAAGGTGGTCGGTTACTGAGAATTAAGGTGTGAATTTTTAGTGTCATCCTAAGTTGGTCGGTTACTGAGAATTAAGGTGTAAATTTTTAGTGTCATCCTGAGTTGGTCGGTTACTGAGAATTAAGGTGTACATTTTTAGTGTCATCCTAAGTTGGTCGGTTACTGAGAATTAAGGTGTAAATTTTTAGTGTCATCCTAAGTTGGTCGGTTACTGAGAATTAAGGTATACATTTTTAGTGTCATCCTAAGTTGGTCGGTTACTGAGAATTAAGGTATACATTTTTAGTGTCATCCTAAGTTGGTCGGTTACTGAGAATTAAGGTGTAAATTTTTAGTGTCATCCTAAGTTCGTCGGTTACTGAGAATTAAGGTATACATTTTTAGTGTCATCCTAAGTTGGTCGGTTACTGAGAATTAAGGTGTAAATTTTTAGTGTCATCCTAAGTTGGTCGGTTACTGAGAATTAAGGTATACATTTTTAGTGTCATCCTAAGTTGGTCGGTTACTGAGAATTAAGGTATACATTTTTAGTGTCATCCTAAGTTGGTCGGTTACTGAGAATTAAGGTGTAAATTTTTAGTGTCATCCTAAGTTGGTCGGTTACTGAGAATTAAGGTATACATTTTTAGTGTCATCCTAAGTTGGTCGGTTACTGAGAATTAAGGTGTACATTTTTAGTGTCATCCTAAGTTGGTCGGTTACTGAGAATTAAGGTATACATTTTTAGTGTCATCCTAAGTTGGTCGGTTACTGAGAATTAAGGTGTACATTTTTAGTGTCATCCTAAGTTGGTCGGTTACTGAGAATTAAGGTATACATTTTTAGTGTCATCCTAAGTTGGTCGGTTACTGAGAATTAAGGTGTACATTTTTAGTGTCATCCTAAGTTGGTCGGTTACTGAGAATTAAGGTGTAAATTTTTAGTGTCATCCTAAGTTGGTCGGTTACTGAGAATTAAGGTGTAAATTTTTAGTGTCATCCTAAGTTGGTCGGTTACTGAGAATTAAGGTGTAAATTTTTAGTGTCATCCTAAGTTGGTCGGTTACTGAGAATTAAGGTGTAAATTTTTAGTGTCATCCTAAGTTGGTCGGTTACTGAGAATTAAGGTGTAAATTTTTAGTGTCATCCTAAGTTGGTCGGTTACTGAGAATTAAGGTATACATTTTTAGTGTCATCCTAAGTTGGTCGGTTACTGAGAATTAAGGTGTAAATTTTTAGTGTCATCCTAAGTTCGTCGGTTACTGAGAATTAAGGTATACATTTTTAGTGTCATCCTAAGTTGGTCGGTTACTGAGAATTAAGGTGTACATTTTTAGTGTCATCCTAAGTTGGTCGGTTACTGAGAATTAAGGTATACATTTTTAGTGTCATCCTAAGTTGGTCGGTTACTGAGAATTAAGGTGTACATTTTTAGTGTCATCCTAAGTTGGTCGGTTACTGAGAATTAAGGTGTAAATCTTTAGTGTCATCCTAAGTTGGTCGGTTACTGAGAATTAAGGTGTAAATTTTTAGTGTCATCCTAAGTTGGTCGGTTACTGAGAATTAAGGTGTAAATTTTTAGTGTCATCCTAAGTTGGTCGGTTACTGAGAATTAAGGTGTAAATTTTTAGTGTCATCCTAAGTTGGTCGGTTACTGAGAATTAAGGTGTAAATTTTTAGTGTCATCCTAAGTTGGTCGGTTACTGAGAATTAAGGTATACATTTTTAGTGTCATCCTAAGTTGGTCGGTTACTGAGAATTAAGGTGTAAATTTTTAGTGTCATCCTAAGTTGGTCGGTTACTGAGAATTAAGGTGTAAATTTTTAGTGTCATCCTAAGTTGGTCGGTTACTGAGAATTAAGGTGTAAATTTTTAGTGTCATCCTAAGTTGGTCGGTTACTGAGAATTAAGGTGTAAATTTTTAGTGTCATCCTAAGTTGGTCGGTTACTGAGAATTAAGGTATACATTTTTAGTGTCATCCTAAGTTGGTCGGTTACTGAGAATTAAGGTGTAAATTTTTAGTGTCATCCTAAGTTGGTCGGTTACTGAGAATTAAGGTGTAAATTTTTAGTGTCATCCTAAGTTGGTCGGTTACTGAGAATTAAGGTGTAAATTTTTAGTGTCATCCTAAGTTGGTCGGTTACTGAGAATTAAGGTGTAAATTTTTAGTGTCATCCTAAGTTGGTCGGTTACTGAGAAGTAAGGTGTAAATTTTTAGTGTCATCCTAAGTTGGTCGGTTACTGAGAATTAAGGTATACATTTTTAGTGTCATCCTAAGTTGGTCGGTTACTGAGAATTAAGGTGTAAATTTTTAGTGTCATCCTAAGTTGGTCGGTTACTGAGAATTAAGGTATACATTTTTAGTGTCATCCTAAGTTGGTCGGTTACTGAGAATTAAGGTGTACATTTTTAGTGTCATCCTAAGTTGGTCGGTTACTGAGAATTAAGGTGTACATTTTTAGTGTCATCCTAAGTTGGTCGGTTACTGAGAATTAAGGTGTACATTTTTAGTGTCATCCTAAGTTGGTCGGTTACTGAGAATTAAGGTGTACATTTTTAGTGTCATCCTAAGTTGGTCGGTTACTGAGAATTAAGGTGTACATTTTTAGTGTCATCCTAAGTTGGTCGGTTACTGAGAATTAAGGTATACATTTTTAGTGTCATCCTAAGTTGGTCGGTTACTGAGAATTAAGGTGTACATTTTTAGTGTCATCCTAAGTTGGTCGGTTACTGAGAATTAAGGTGTAAATTTTTAGTGTCATCCTAAGTTGGTCGGTTACTGAGAATTAAGGTGTAAATTTTTAGTGTCATCCTAAGTTGGTCGGTTACTGAGAATTAAGGTGTAAATTTTTAGTGTCATCCTAAGTTGGTCGGTTACTGAGAATTAAGGTGTAAATTTTTAGTGTCATCCTAAGTTGGTCGGTTACTGAGAATTAAGGTGTAAATTTTTAGTGTCATCCTAAGTTGGTCGGTTACTGAGAATTAAGGTATACATTTTTAGTGTCATCCTAAGTTGGTCGGTTACTGAGAATTAAGGTGTAAATTTTTAGTGTCATCCTAAGTTCGTCGGTTACTGAGAATTAAGGTATACATTTTTAGTGTCATCCTAAGTTGGTCGGTTACTGAGAATTAAGGTGTACATTTTTAGTGTCATCCTAAGTTGGTCGGTTACTGAGAATTAAGGTATACATTTTTAGTGTCATCCTAAGTTGGTCGGTTACTGAGAATTAAGGTGTACATTTTTAGTGTCATCCTAAGTTGGTCGGTTACTGAGAATTAAGGTGTAAATTTTTAGTGTCATCCTAAGTTGGTCGGTTACTGAGAATTAAGGTGTAAATTTTTAGTGTCATCCTAAGTTGGTCGGTTACTGAGAATTAAGGTGTAAATTTTTAGTGTCATCCTAAGTTGGTCGGTTACTGAGAATTAAGGTGTAAATTTTTAGTGTCATCCTAAGTTGGTCGGTTACTGAGAATTAAGGTGTAAATTTTTAGTGTCATCCTAAGTTGGTCGGTTACTGAGAATTAAGGTATACATTTTTAGTGTCATCCTAAGTTGGTCGGTTACTGAGAATTAAGGTGTAAATTTTTAGTGTCATCCTAAGTTGGTCGGTTACTGAGAATTAAGGTGTAAATTTTTAGTGTCATCCTAAGTTGGTCGGTTACTGAGAATTAAGGTGTAAATTTTTAGTGTCATCCTAAGTTGGTCGGTTACTGAGAATTAAGGTGTAAATTTTTAGTGTCATCCTAAGTTGGTCGGTTACTGAGAAGTAAGGTGTAAATTTTTAGTGTCATCCTAAGTTGGTCGGTTACTGAGAATTAAGGTATACATTTTTAGTGTCATCCTAAGTTGGTCGGTTACTGAGAATTAAGGTGTAAATTTTTAGTGTCATCCTAAGTTGGTCGGTTACTGAGAATTAAGGTATACATTTTTAGTGTCATCCTAAGTTGGTCGGTTACTGAGAATTAAGGTGTACATTTTTAGTGTCATCCTAAGTTGGTCGGTTACTGAGAATTAAGGTGTACATTTTTAGTGTCATCCTAAGTTGGTCGGTTACTGAGAATTAAGGTGTACATTTTTAGTGTCATCCTAAGTTGGTCGGTTACTGAGAATTAAGGTGTACATTTTTAGTGTCATCCTAAGTTGGTCGGTTACTGAGAATTAAGGTGTACATTTTTAGTGTCATCCTAAGTTGGTCGGTTACTGAGAATTAAGGTATACATTTTTAGTGTCATCCTAAGTTGGTCGGTTACTGAGAATTAAGGTGTACATTTTTAGTGTCATCCTAAGTTGGTCGGTTACTGAGAATTAAGGTGTAAATTTTTAGTGTCATCCTAAGTTGGTCGGTTACTGAGAATTAAGGTGTAAATTTTTAGTGTCATCCTAAGTTGGTCGGTTACTGAGAATTAAGGTGTAAATTTTTAGTGTCATCCTAAGTTGGTCGGTTACTGAGAATTAAGGTGTAAATTTTTAGTGTCATCCTAAGTTGGTCGGTTACTGAGAATTAAGGTGTAAATTTTTAGTGTCATCCTAAGTTGGTCGGTTACTGAGAATTAAGGTATACATTTTTAGTGTCATCCTAAGTTGGTCGGTTACTGAGAATTAAGGTGTAAATTTTTAGTGTCATCCTAAGTTCGTCGGTTACTGAGAATTAAGGTATACATTTTTAGTGTCATCCTAAGTTGGTCGGTTACTGAGAATTAAGGTGTACATTTTTAGTGTCATCCTAAGTTGGTCGGTTACTGAGAATTAAGGTATACATTTTTAGTGTCATCCTAAGTTGGTCGGTTACTGAGAATTAAGGTGTACATTTTTAGTGTCATCCTAAGTTGGTCGGTTACTGAGAATTAAGGTGTAAATTTTTAGTGTCATCCTAAGTTGGTCGGTTACTGAGAATTAAGGTGTAAATTTTTAGTGTCATCCTAAGTTGGTCGGTTACTGAGAATTAAGGTGTAAATTTTTAGTGTCATCCTAAGTTGGTCGGTTACTGAGAATTAAGGTGTAAATTTTTAGTGTCATCCTAAGTTGGTCGGTTACTGAGAATTAAGGTGTAAATTTTTAGTGTCATCCTAAGTTGGTCGGTTACTGAGAATTAAGGTATACATTTTTAGTGTCATCCTAAGTTGGTCGGTTACTGAGAATTAAGGTGTAAATTTTTAGTGTCATCCTAAGTTGGTCGGTTACTGAGAATTAAGGTGTAAATTTTTAGTGTCATCCTAAGTTGGTCGGTTACTGAGAATTAAGGTGTAAATTTTTAGTGTCATCCTAAGTTGGTCGGTTACTGAGAATTAAGGTGTAAATTTTTAGTGTCATCCTAAGTTGGTCGGTTACTGAGAATTAAGGTATACATTTTTAGTGTCATCCTAAGTTGGTCGGTTACTGAGAATTAAGGTGTACATTTTTAGTGTCATCCTAAGTTGGTCGGTTACTGAGAATTAAGGTGTAAATTTTTAGTGTCATCCTAAGTTGGTCGGTTACTGAGAATTAAGGTGTAAATTTTAGTGTCATCCTAAGTTGGTCGGTTACTGAGAATTAAGGTGTAAATTTTTAGTGTCATCCTAAGTTGGTCGGTTACTGAGAAGTAAGGTGTAAATTTTTAGTGTCATCCTGAGTTGGTCGGTTACTGAGAATTAAGGTGTCAATTTTTAGTGTCATCCTAAGTTGGTCGGTTACTGAGAATTAAGGTGTAAATTTTTAGTGTCATCCTAAGTTGGTCGGTTACTGAGAATTAAGGTGTAAATTTTTAGTGTCATCCTAAGTTGGTCGGTTACTGAGAATTAAGGTGTAAATTTTTAGTGTCATCCTAAGTTCGTCGGTTACTGAGAATTAAGGTATACATTTTTAGTGTCATCCTAAGTTGGTCGGTTACTGAGAATTAAGGTGTAAATTTTTAGTGTCATCCTAAGTTGGTCGGTTACTGAGAATTAAGGTATACATTTTTAGTGTCATCCTAAGTTGGTCGGTTACTGAGAATTAAGGTATACATTTTTAGTGTCATCCTAAGTTGGTCGGTTACTGAGAATTAAGGTATACATTTTTAGTGTCATCCTAAGTTGGTCGGTTACTGAGAATTAAGGTGTAAATTTTTAGTGTCATCCTAAGTTGGTCGGTTACTGAGAATTAAGGTATACATTTTTAGTGTCATCCTAAGTTGGTCGGTTACTGAGAATTAAGGTGTACATTTTTAGTGTCATCCTAAGTTGGTCGGTTACTGAGAATTAAGGTATACATTTTTAGTGTCATCCTAAGTTGGTCGGTTACTGAGAATTAAGGTGTACATTTTTAGTGTCATCCTAAGTTGGTCGGTTACTGAGAATTAAGGTATACATTTTTAGTGTCATCCTAAGTTGGTCGGTTACTGAGAATTAAGGTATACATTTTTAGTGTCATCCTAAGTTGGTCGGTTACTGAGAATTAAGGTGTACATTTTTAGTGTCATCCTAAGTTGGTCGGTTACTGAGAATTAAGGTATACATTTTTAGTGTCACCCTAAGTTGGTCGGTTACTGAGAATTAAGGTGTAAATTTCTAGTGTCATCCTAAGTTGGTCGGTTACTGAGAATTAAGGTATAGATTTTTAGTGTCATCCTAAGTTGGTCGGTTACTGAGAATTAAGGTGTAAATTTATAGTGTCATCCTAAGTTGGTCGGTTACTAAGAATTAAGGTATACATTTTTAGTGTCATCCTAAGTTGGTCGGTTACTGAGAATTAAGGTGTGAATTTTTAGTGTCATCCTAAGTTGGTCGGTTACTGAGAATTAAGGTGTAAATTTTTAGTGTCATCCTAAGTTGGTCGGTTACTGAGAATTAAGGTGTAAATTTTTAGTGTCATCCTAAGTTGGTCGGTTACTGAGAAGTAAGGTGTAAATTTTTAGTGTCATCCTAAGTTGGTCGGTTACTGAGAATTAAGGTGTACATTTTTAGTGTCATCCTAAGTTGGTCGGTTACTGAGAATTAAGGTGTAAATTTTTAGTGTCATCCTAAGTTGGGTCGGTTACTGAGAAGTAAGGTGTAAATTTTTAGTGTCATCCTAAGTTGGTCGGTTACTGAGAAGTAAGGTGTAAATTTTTAGTGTCATCCTAAGTTGGTCGGTTACTGAGAAGTAAGGTGTAAATTTTTAGTGTCATCCTAAGTTGGTCGGTTACTGAGAATTAAGGTGTAAATTTTTAGTGTCATCCTCAGTTGGTCGGTTACTGAGAATTAAGGTGTAAATTTTTAGTGTCATCCTAAGTTGATCGGTTACTGAGAATTAAGGTTTAAATGTTTAGTGTCATCTTAAATTGGTCAGTTATTGCTACTGTCAATATAACATATATGTAGTAGGTTGATTTGTTTTACTGTAAAAGTAACACTAGACACAGATAATAATAGTAATACTACTACTAATAATAATGACAAATTTGTAGATTAAAATCCCTAGCTAAATCCCCCCTCCAAAAAAAATGGCATTCTACTTTTTTTAGGTGATTACGTGTGAATACCTTGAAAATCATGATGGAAGAAAAACACTTATTTAGAATTTAGAGTGAGAGATCATTTTGTATATAAATTTAAAATAAAATTATCATTATTTTCAAGACATTCTAACTTTTTAGGAATGCTCACTTATTTTTTTTACCACTAACCCTAAGTTGGACTGGCCAGGTACTAAAACCATGCGTTATCGTTTAAAAAGTTGAGCCTACCCCACAAAATAAACGCACAGAATTTATCTTCCAGAGCAAAATAAAATATTTTGGTAAACTGAATTAAAACGCTAGAATGTCTCGGAAATATTAAAACATTATCTTAACAAAATGTATACCAATTTGGTTCAATTAATTACTGTTCCATTACTGAACCATACCATAAGGTTAAAGTATCTACATAAAATCTCAAAGTGTATTCTTATTAGGGGTGTGACGTAATGGGTGAACATTTCAGATTCATGCGAGTAGTATTTTTTTGTGTTCATTTATACATAAATAACACTAAACAATCAAACATTTTGAAAATTTTGTAAAATTCAGAAGGTGCCGGGCAATAGTTTTTGGTTATTTTACATTCATGAAACCCCTTACACAGCCTGAAAATAGTCCTAAATTAAAGTACTATATCAGATTTAACCATCTATATCCATTCATAGCTTTTGAGGATGTTTTAGGACCTGCAATGTCGCATGAAACCACTTTTTCACCGGAAAATGATGGATTTTGAGTCTCGTGGAGCCCTAACGGCTATTTTTGGCCTGCACCTTCTGAATTTTGCAAATTTTTCAAAATGTTTGATTGTTTAGTGTTATTTATGTATAAATGAACACAAAAAATACTACTCGCATGAATCTGAAATTTTCACCCATTACGTCCCACCCCTATTCTTATGTAAAATTAACCGTGGAAGACAATGGAAGTGTTCCTGAATCTTAAAGTGCACTTCTATTATTAAATACATCCGATATTTTTCATGTAATTTAAATCCTATCTATAAAATGTTCTGGGGAAGACAAGTGGTCCCAAATTTCTAAGTATCCTCTTAACCTAAGTAATCTATTGAGGCAACACCTCTTTGAAAACTTCAAATATATCCTATTTTGATAAAATTTATATCATGCGTTTAAACTTCTCCGGGGAAGACAATGTAATTCATCTCAAATCTACGTGCCCCCCACCTCTTAGTAACTCATGTAGAACAGAACCCACTTAAACCTACGTATATCTGATTTTTCTTTTGAGTGTTATTTTAAAATGTCTGTATAGTTTAGTTATGAAAGTAATAGACTTAAGACATCGAATGTCCGGTTTCAATTCTACTCCTCACTCCAATGATTTTAGAATAAAATGATATAACATAAAAGAATATATTTTCCTTTTTTTATGTAAAATGTAAGTGAAGAATCTTAATATTTTTAGCACACAACGTCTATTTGCCCCCCCCCCTCTCTCTCTCTAAGTCAATGAAAATAATTAGACCTGCAAAGGGAAGCAAATCATAATCTTCGGTTGTTCAAAACAACAATATTTATTTTTCTACTCTTTTATTCCTTAAGCCAGGCTTTTCAAAGATTAAAATCTTATCATCAGAGGAAGTTAATGATGGATAAGTTGACAGATGAAGACAGTCAATATTCGAAATTTGAAAAAGTTTAAAAGTTCAAACGGGTATTTTCCAGTGTATAGGAGTGTCACAAAAACGGAAATCCAAGTAGTATGGGGTTTAGATGTATTGGTAAATTCAAAAGAATCTGTGTAAAGATCCAGCGATAACTCATGTTATCTGTGAATGTTAGGCCGAGACGTTTGGATGTTGGGCTCTCTTATAGAGTGCTATTAACCATGTCGATAATTGAGTGTGGTGTCATCAGCAAATATACCCATCTCAAACACAATTTCATCCGGGAGGTAATTTATGAAAATCAGGAACAATAAAAGACAAAGAATCAACCCCTGGCGTACACCAACATTAATGTCATGTTGCTTTTTATGCAAGGTCATCGAGGACAACCTGTACCTTTTCTTTGGCTGGGAAGAATTTGATTATCTTAAATATTTGTCCAGTAATACTATCCGAATTAATGCTCATAAGAAGATTTTCATGGCAGACCGTGTTAAAGGCTTTGGATATATCAATCGCTACATTCATAGCTTCACCTGGTTTGTCCAGTGTATTGTACATGCGTTAAGAGATGACCGTTAGGATATACGCGATAGAACGAGCTTATCTAAATCCATCCTAATATATATATATATATATATATATATATATATATATATATATATATATATATATATATATATATATATATGAAACTTCTTTTGTAATATAGTAGGGAAAAATTCCAGCAGAGTGCTCGATTAATTGAGAATTAAAATTAAAATTAAGAACGTAATATTTATTTATTTTTTGGTACAGAAAAATTAGTAATACCTAGTAATGCATAATACATAACCCCATAATTGCCCCACTTAATACCGACTTCCACTCCGGAAAATCCTCCCAACTATCACCCCTCATAAATATAAATAAAATTTAAAAATAGGAATAAATACCTTAATCGGCCCATATCCACACCACTACCCAAGACCAATAATTAATAACTTGGTACTGTTTTAGATATTGACCCTAATTTCCGTGACTGCCCGGCAGCAGCGAGCCGACAGCTAACGGAAGCGTCCGAGACCTGCCGAGTCGGCAGACGACAACAATATAAGACGATGAATATACGTAAAGAAAAAGAAATGCATATATTTTTATACAGAAAATGAAATAAATGAACAAACCCATAGCTGAAATAAATAAACTTTTTTTTAATTAATATTTTTTAACCATTTCTGTAAGAATTTTTTTTATAAACGCTAACATTTTAAACCATTTTTTTTGTAACTGAAATAAACTGTTTTTATAAACTTTAGAACGCGAAAATAATAACTTTTTTAAACCATTTTTTTTTTTTGCAATTACGCATTGTTTTTTTTTTTTTTCATTATTTTAGCTGGAGGGGTAAGGGCTTGTTTTTGTTTTTGGAGGGGGGCTTAGCGAAATACAGGCAGAAAAGGAGGATGGGATCGTCAGACAGTACGCCGCATTCCTTTACTAAATTTTTACCGGTCGCCATATCCTGGGACCACAGGTAGATCATTTTTAAAATTGTTGATATGGCGAGTTTCGACCGCGAAAAAAACGTCCCCGATCGCAACGAAATCCAAGCCCGGCATTCCTGGGTGGGGCATCTCCAGGCATATTTTTCAGTAACTGTCTTTCGCGGTACTAGCCGGCAAAGTCGGCCGCCGCCGCATCGCATATCTTTTGCCAGCAGAGTTTTCTGCTGGCAAAAGTTAATGCACTGCTCCGGAGAGGCAATTGAACTACACAACACTTAAAAATGCATTGTCAACAAGTGCCAAGCGTCTCTCCTGCAAATCAATATCGTCTGCCAGCCTCGTTTTCGATTTCGGCAGGTCTCGGACGCCAGCCTCATTTTCGATTTCGGCAGGTCTCGGACGCTTCCGTTAGCTGTCGGCTTGCTGCTGCCGGGCAGTCACGGAAATTAGGGTCAATATCTAAAACAGTACCAATAACTTTCCTAATAATAATTTTTCAGTCATTAAGAGTGTAACCCCCTGATTTCACATTATTATCACTCCTATAAGCCTCCACCATTTCTTAGTTATAATACTACCCTCCCATATCTCCCAAACAGATTCAATCTGTCCGACCCAATCCTTACTCTTATCTCTAAACCAGAAATAAATGTTGAATTGTAAAAAGCTTTTAAAAATAGTAAAATGGCTTCATTTGAACACTTAAAATTTTATTATAAAAACAACTTTTAGTTGTATAAAATTAAATAAATCATTTCACAAACGAAGACTCATAGGAATAATTTTTTGTTAAGAAAACTCATATTTTTATACAAGCAAGCCTAATCGACGTTGCCCAGGATCCTGATTTCCATAAATTATAGAAAAAAAAGATACGTATAACTAAACAATCTGTTTAACATTGTATTAGGAAACATTTTGGGGACAAAATCGGAGTACAAATATTTATACCTCATGAAGCAGAAAAGGCAGTGAAATGTTAATGTAAATCGGGACAGACAGTAATTGAAATTGACGTACACTTACCTGGAAGGCGGGGCCAAGCGTCTTGTTTTCAATAGTGTTAAACGCTCGAGCGGAACATTGCTATATATATATATATATATATATATATATATATATATATACAGATAGATAGAGAGAGAGAGAGAGAAAGAGAGAGAGAGAGAGAGAGAGAGAGAGAGAGAGAGAGGGGAGAAGCAATATAAGCGGGTTCAATAGTTGTGTGCACACATGTGTGTTTTAATTATGAACGGTAAAACAAAAATTACTTTGGCCGTGAAATTGTTGTTTTTTTTACTCTTTTTGTTTGTACTAAAGTGTAGATTTTCATCAGGGGTAAATTAATACACAAAAAAAGAAAAGAAAAGAAAAAGAAACACTTCTGAATAAATTAAGCAACGTAACACAATAATATATAACAATGACAATATCCCATTTTAGGCATTTATTCCAAAATAGCTTCGACTGAGAAATGGAATAAAATTTTACACATGCATAAATTTGATCCCACAATGAATCTCAGTAAACTTGGAGATTCAAACAGTTCAATAGTGTTTTCGTGAGTTAAGCAATCCAAGGGTTTTTTTGTTGAATCGAGTTATCGTTCTTCGCAAATCAATTTGGAATTCATGGACGAAAATGGCTTTCTTTCGTAAGGTGAGACAAATCTTAAACAAAATACTAATAATACTTTCCTATGTAACATGTTTACATCACATGTTTTTAGTAGATCTAAATTAGAGTTTTTTACTAAAAAACTAGCAAGGTACAACTTTTTCTCTCGTCTTTTTTGTATGATTGGAACAAAACAGTTAAATTCTTACTCCACATTATATGTTTTTTTGGCACCTCGCATTCCAGTCGGAGGGAGAGAGAAATTCGAACGAATCCGATAGTGTGACACTTCTCTCTGGATAAAACAATGCCTCTTCGGTGCTCACACACAGGCGAAGCGATTTAAAAAATCGCCGAAATACTGACGATTTCAAATTATCTTCTCGACGTAAATAGCATTGCTTTTTCGTGTGACCGGGGCAAAAACAGTAAAAACAAACCAAGTCTCTTCTCACGGTCTCGGCTCGATATTGCGTCCGGTACAACAGGAAATAGAAACGGTCTCGCTCAAAGTCCTGACATTGTTCCACGGTGTGTCTTTTGCTACGACAGAATGTGCAAGAATCGACGGCCTTCATCCTATTTGCGCTCGGAATTTTTGAATCTGGTAGCGAAACGAAGAAATGTGTTCAGGTTGTATATTTGGAATAGTCACACTTTTCGTTTTCTGATGGATGGCCGATGGTTTGTAATATCCAGCGTTAATAAAAATAATAAAAATAATAATGATAATTTAGTTCGAACGTTCGGTGCGTTGAGGATGAAATATTTATGCTACTTTGTGGACGTTGTTATTTCTTATGCTTATTTGTTTGTTTATGTCAGTGTACATTGGATGACGTCACAAAGGGATAACATCCCAAAGGGAAGATACCATACATTTAAACCGAATTGGAAGTCATCGCGCAAGTCCTTTAAAACGTCACAAAGTGAGAAAACACAAATAGACGACGTCATGTACAGAAACAGGTTGAAGACATTGAAAAACAATCCTTTATGACGTCATCAATGGTGAATAACAAAAAATATGATCCATTAAAACAACAGTAACTATATATATATATATATATATATATATATATATATATATATATATATATATATATATATAGTTACTGTACTCTTGGCCTTTTGGCCAGGATCAAAGTGACGTATCTGTTCCGATGGATACTGCACCCCATAGACCGGTATCGTCTTGGCCTTCGGGGCTTGATGACACTTGTCTGTGGGTTTGTCCACCCTCCCAGGTTTTTCCTTCTCACCCTTTTAGAAGGGGTTAGTTTGTTGCAAACCCCCTGAGGCGCTCCTACCGGGGAATGCCGACGGGGCTGCCCAGGCAATGTTTAATGGTCATAAGTGCTCTTCCTCTAAAGTGCTGACTTATCTAATCCCACTTTCCGACCTTGTGTCACATTTTACTCTGTGGGAGGTAGATAAATACCTACTGTTTACTTGGGCTACGTGTTACCAGGTTCTCTGTTTTGTTTCTTTTTGTTTCGTCTTTTTGTCTAGTTTTTTTCCTCTTGACGGATTGCATGAGAAATAAAGCCAAATTGGTTTATTTAAATTCCTTTTGCCCTAGTAATGAAACGCGCGTAAGGATGATTTCTTTTTATGCAAATAAATAAATATACACCAGCGGAAAAAAATCTTTGTTTTTATGGATTTATAGCAAATAAATGTTTTGGTAACATCAATGAACACCCCCTCCTATATATATATATATATATATATATATATATATATATATATATATATATATATATATATATATATATTTGAACATTTTTAGAGAAACAAGTTAACATACGTTGTTGTTGTTTTTTGAACGGACGTTAAGCAAGGTTTTTTTTATTCAATGATAGTTTGAACTAAGTATTTATTTTTTATTTGAACCAAGCGCGGGTATCATTGGTATTTCTTAAAGTGTTAAAACATTTATTTATTATTTTTGGATGGTAAGGGACCAGTATTTATTTTTGAAATGTTTTGAACGGACAATAAGCAATGTTCGAAAGAAAGAGAGAGTGTGTGTTCGTAAGAGAGGGAGGGGGAGAAAATAGAGAAAGAGTGAAAACGCAATAAAAACAAATAAATAAATCACAAAAAGTAAACTTACTAGCAAATAGAAGGTGCTTTGTTACATTGGGACCCGCGCTAACTTTGATCCCGTCGTTAGGGTTAGGGTCAATGAGGGGTTAGGGTTAGCTATAAAGTTCAGGGTCATTGGGGGTTAGGGTTAAAGTTAGGGTCAAGGTCAAAGTTAGCCCAGGTCCCAATGTAACAAACTACCAAATAGAGACGTAAAAAATAAGACAATGACAATGATATTGTATAGTTAACATCTGAGAAGTTAAGTTTCTTATTTTGTGTCACGATCTGACACTCTCATTTAATAAGATTTAGTATTTACTTTTGCCACTGACAACGGGGGAGGGGAGTCGCGACCGATGGTGATTGCTGAAGAGACAGCTTTTACCCCGGCAACCGAGTAATATAATAAATATATATACTTCCATCCCGTCACGCAAAATTTTGTTGAGTAAGATATGTGCATATTTCTAGCCACCGGATAATATTATTAACAGTAAATTATACAGATTGATGTAGAAAACACTGTGGAATTTCCACAGGGTCCCGCTAGTATATATAATTTCATGTAATTGTTTTGATTAGTGAGGGTAGCGTTTGTTACTTTGTTTCATACTATGTCGATTTTGCACTTCCTAAGTGATACAGATTAATGCAGAAGATTATATTATTAGTCGCCGTATTAGAACGCATTTTTCGTTTACATATATTTGTTATTAATTTCATACGTACATAAATTAATCCATGAACACGTGTTTCTGGCTAACAGCTGTCAGGATCATGGCTAACTGAGACAAGGATCGAACGTTCGATATTGAGTCATATAGTCTAGCGTTTTACCTCACCACCATGGCGACTTGCCTGGAAACATGTACGGTTTTATCACCTAAATATTTAATGTATTTTATTTATTTTATCTTGGTCATACCGGAGTTCAGGACAAGAATTCATCGAGTCTTGTGGAGTATCCAGCTAAGTTCTGTTACTTTAGGTAACATTACTAATAAAAGGTGCACCATTCCTCGTATGAGTCAGTGTATAGCCGTGTCGGGGAGATCTTATTTGGGCTTAGAATACTATGTTATTTGGTCAGGGTTTACTTCTAGGGGAAGTATCCTCATGTCAGGTTATCCTGACAAACCATTGTATAGAGAGATCGAAGACACACAAGGATGGTGTCTGGTAGGTTATTCAAGTGTGTTTGTGTGTTAAAACTAATCGGTTAAACAAATAATTTTATCACTCAAATTGTTTCTTTTAATAGATTGTCACGTTTGACAACTTTAATAAAAAAGCTGATAATTTTGTTAGCAATTAAAATTATCAAATCCTTGTTTAACTTGCATATACAAAAAAGCAATAAAAATAGATGTAAATAACAAAATCAACGTAAACAATAATAATATAACTTTTTAGACATTTATTCCAAAATTGAGTTGATAAATGCAATTACAGTTTACACATGCATATATTTAATTACTAAGCGAATCTCATGAAAGACACAACTTTGAGCTTAAAACAGTTCAATGTTGTTTTTGTCTTAATCTATTAATGTGTTTTTGTCGAATAGAGTTATCGTTCCTGGCAATTGCTTTAACCATTTAGAAAATAACTTTTATTTGCAAGGTCAGGAAAATGTTAACATTTTGAATTAAAAAAAACTTCTTGTTTGTTCTTACCAAAACTTTGAATATTACTTATCTACACAGTAACAAATCTACACATCACATTTAAGTCGATTTAAGATTGACCTTTTTATTCATAAAGCATCAAATACAATAGTTTTTCTATGACTTTTTGTACGATTGGAAGAAAGTGATTCAACATTTTGTATTTGTTAATGCCTAGCGTTTCAGTTGAAAGGGAGAATAAAATTGAAACGAATGTGATAGTATAACACCTTTTTTTTCCAGGTTAGAGTCTGCCTCTGCAGGATGCAAAGACTGTTGAAGCGATTAAAAAAATCTCCGAAATGCTGACGATCTCAAATGATCTTCTCGACGTATGTAGCATTGCTTTTTCTTGTGACCGGAGCAAAAACATTAGAAACAAGCCGCGCGTGCGTGCCCCCCCTCTGTATGTGACTCGATGTGGCGAGTGTAAAATGCAATAAATTTGGGCAATTTGGGGCATTTCTGACCCCCCTTTGACCCCCCCCCCGGGGGCGCGAACCAGATTTTTTCTGATGTCAAGGATACTCATTTTATATCCAGAACAATTGCCTCTACATTTTGGCCAAGTTTCAGAAAAATTGAATGGATGGATCAAACGTTATGGGAGAAAGGGCCATTTTTTTCCCATTTTGGGGGCTTTTGATCCCCTGGGGGCGCGAACCAGATTTTTTCCAAGGTCAGCGATACTTATTTTCTATTAGGAACAATTGCCTCCACATTTTGACAAAGTTTAAGAGAAATTGAATGGATGGATGAAAAGTTATGGGGCAAAAAATATATTTTTTGGCCATTTCGGGGCCTATTGACCCCCTAGGGGGCTAACCAGATTTGTTTAAAAAAATGGAGAATGTCACTTTCTAACCTGACCAAAGTTACAACTTCATGCAAAATTTCAGAGAAATTCAATGGATGGTTGCGGAGAAAAATCCGGACGGACGGACGGACGGACGGACGGACGGACGGACATGCCTCAAAACATAAGTCCCTGATTTTATAAATCGGGGGACCAACAAATACAAATATCTTACCACGTTCTTGGTTCGTTATTGCGTACTGTACAAAAGAAAATAGAAACGGTCTCACTCAAACTACAGCCATTTTCCAATGGCGTGGCTTTTCTACGGCAAGAATGCTCAAGATTAAACGGCCTTCATCATATTTTTTGCGACAACTTGGATCTGGTTTGTATATTTCAAATAAACGTACTTTACTTTCTCTAAAGGATATGCGATGGCTTGTAATATCCAGCGTAAATAATAATTATGATCAGGTTGTAGTTTTCGATGCGTTGAGTTTTAACTTGATAAACGTGAAGATTGAATTAACGCATGGCAGTTTTTCGTTTTCCTAAGCGGTCACATGGTCGAATGTTTAATAGATTCTTCGTTGCTTAACTAGATTGATCAGACTGAAATTGAACCGCGGTTCAGCATAACTCGAAACTGCTGTTTTCAACTGTGACCTTTGGAATCACGCTATCATTCAACGAAAGAGTTCAAGGAACAACACAATACACATCTTGTCCTGTAAGCTTCGAACTATAAACAAAAACAAAAAACGACACTAAAAGGTAGGAATTCTAATTGTTTCTGAATTTTTTAGATGTGAATTGATAATTTGTGTTATTTGGATTATTCGGGCTACTATTTTCATTTTGGATGTTATTCTTACAACGTTTCGGCCGATGTAACCTCCGACCTTCTTCATGTCTATCGTATTTAACTTGGGAATCAAAGTCATGTGGCGTAACGGATATAAGTGCTAAGTAATTATCGGTTTTAAGTGACAGTTGTCTGGAGGTTGAAGGTTCAATCCTCAGTGCGAGTGATACTAAGCATTCAGACTTCTACCCAGCTAGAGCATGCTACCCCCCCCCCCAGTGGATTAAAAAATAGTTCCGTTCAAAATTCCGTACATATTCCCCAGTTTTACAAGATGAACCCGAAGAAGGTCGGAGGTTACTTCGACCGAAACGTTGTGAGAATGACATTCTAGATGCAAACAGTAGTCCGATGTATCCAAATAATACAGAAATAATAATGTTTACACCTGAATTAAACGGAAATGAATATTGGAGATTTTAAGGAAGAAATGATCATATTTATGTTAAATCGGTGAAACATGTATTATTTTGACCGTCGATTTTTCATTACAAAAATATGGTGTTAACGTGGATTAATTCGTTCAAAAAAATCTTTTCACTCTACTTAACAATCAGAAACAATTTTCAAAATCTTAAAGCAACAAGAATTTATATAAAAATGAAGGTCACAAAATAAACTTTGAACAAATACATTGAAGACATTGCCAAGGCTGCGGCAAAGAAGGTGGGCTCCCTCTACCGTGCTAGTAAACTACTCACACCTGACATTATCCTGTATCTCTACAAAGCCACAATCCGCCCATGTATGGAGTATTGTTGCCACATCTGAGCTGGTGCATCATCTACTAGTCTCTCCCTCCTTGAGACGGTCCAAAAAAGAGTCGCCAACCTAATAGTTCCCTCACTGTCAACCATGCTCCAGTCCCTGTCCCATCGCCGCAATGTAGCATCCTTGTGCTTGTTTTACAAATACTTCAATGGATTATGCTGCGATGAATTTGCTACTCTGGTGCCCCCTCGACGTAAATTCACTAGACTAACTCGACAATCAACTAAATCCTATCCATTCAATGTGAAGGTCCACAGATGCTGGAGAGCTTTCTATTCAAATAGCTTATTTCCTCGTGTTGCTGGCTTCTATAACTCCCTCCCTGCCCCCTGTTCCCCGACTGTACTGACATGCAGACATTTAAAACTAATGTAAACAGACATCTCGCTGAGAAGATCCCAATTTAGGTTGACCCCCCCCACCTTCTCCCTTATTTTCTCAGTAGCCCCTTACTCTACAGTGGCGGCCTGCCTTGTTTGGGGTGAACTATGTGAAAAGAAATTTAAAAAATTCAAAAGTCACCGAAAACTAAAAAAACATGCAAGTCTACCAATAAATCTGAAAAGTGACTACCATAATATCAATTAAAGAAGTCACATTGTTTTAGAAGTCAAAAAATTTAGAAAACTTCCACAAGTAAAATTTGAAAGTAAGCGGCTCCGATGAACTTGCTGTACCTGCCCCCCCACCCATCCCTCAACGATAATACCCCCGATCCACCGGATAACCAGAAAAATCCCACACTTAACTGTAGATGCCAGAAGGTTTTCTACTATAATAACTTTTTTTCTGCGAATTGCTTACCTTTTAAATTCTCTTCATGCTCTTTGTTTCTCCGACCATACAAAGATACATAAATGTATATTTAATATGAAAAGACAGTCTGATTGCGCCTATAAATATGGCCACTATCACAGTAACCCATTACGCTTCGGTAGCCATATGCAATACTTTGGGTGGTAAAAAATCATGAAAAGTCACGAAAAAAATTTAAAAGGTAAAAAAAATATTTTCATCACAAAATGAAATAAAAAAGTAATAAAAAAATTACAATTTTAAACGTTTCAAAAATACGTCACAAAAGCATATCTTTTTGATATGCTTTTGTGATTTCCTCATTTTTATGTTTTTATGACTTGATTTTTTGATTAAAACAATTGTTACTTTTTATATATGTTAGTTAGTTGTTGCTAGTTTTTAATTTGCAATTTCGACTTATTTTTGTAACTTTTCACATAAACTAGTAGAATCACAAATCTGAATATATATAAGATATCAGAAATCTGAATATATAAAGAAAAACACAATTTGTTTACGCATAATAATCTTTTCTAAAAAAAACGAACGAATTTAAAAGATTGGATAATAATAATAATAATAATAATAATAATAATAATAATAATAATAATAATAATAATAATAATAATAATAATAATAATAATAAAAATAATAATAATAATAATAATCATAATAATAATAATCATAATAATAATATAGTGCGTGTTCAATCTAAACGGTAAACCATGAATTATTTTAGCGGTCGAATTCTTTTTTATATAAAATTGTCACGTGGTACAAGTTAATATCATTTCAAATCATCAAATCATCAAGTCCTTGTGTTCAGTTTGGATGTATAAAATAAAAATAAAAATAAACACGTATGAATGACTCATTTTACGTAAAACAATAAAAATAGTTTAGACGATTATTCCAATATAACATCAACTGAGCTGATAAATGCAATTTAAATTTTACACATGTAGGCATTTAATCTCAAAACGACCTCATGAAAGAGCTTAAAACAGTTCAATCGAGTTATCGTTCTTGTCAATTGCTTTGAAAATCACGGAACAAAATAACTTTCATAGGTAAGTTTAGAAAAATTTTAACATTTTAAATATAAAAAAAACCAAACTTTTTCTTTACCAAATTTTGGACATTACTTTTCTACACAGTAACAAATCTACATATCATATCGCAATAGATTTCAGCTTTAACTATTAACTCATAAGGCATCTAAGATAATGTTACTTCTATGGATTGTTGTACAATTGGAAGAAAATGGTTCAGCATAGTATAATCTTTGGCGCCTAGTATCCCAGTCGAAGGGAGAGAAAAATTCAAACGAATGTGATAGTGTAACGCTTGTTTCCAGATTGGACTCTGCCTCTGCCGGACGCAAACACTGTCGAAGCGATCTAAAAAATCGCCGAAATACTGATGATCCTCTCCAATTATCTTCTCGGCGTATTTCGCACTGCTTTTTCTTGTGACCGGGGCAAAAACAGTAAAAACAAACCAAGTCTCTTCTCACGGTCTCGGCTCGATATTGACTCCTGTAGAATAGGAAGTAGAAACGATCTCGCTCAAACTCCCAGCATTCGTCAACGGTGTGTCTTTTGCTACGACAGAATGTGCAAGAATCGATGGCCTTCATAATATTTGAGTTGAAATTTTGAATCTGGTAGCGAACCGTAAAATGGGTTGTGTTTGTATATTAAAGATACTCACACTTTACTTTTTTCGATTGGTGGTCGATGGTGTTTAATATCCAGCGTCAATGATGATCAGGTTCAAATTTTTTATGCGTTAAGGTTTAACTATGAAATAAACGTGAAGATTGAATTAACGCATGCCAGTTTTTCGTTTTCGTAAGCGGTCTCACGCTCGAATGTTTAATAGATTCTTCGCTGCTGAACTCGATTGATCAGAGAAGAATTGTACCGTGATTCAGCAGCACTCGTAACTACTGTTTTACAATTACGCGTTTCTCCTTTATTTATAGAAGCTGGGGTTAGTTTAAAATCTGACCTTTGGAACCACGCAAGCAGTAAGCGAAACAGTTCAAAGAACGACACAATAAACATCTTGTCATGTAGACTTTGACCTCTAAACAAGAAACCAGCAGTAAAAGGGTTAAATTAGAATGTTTACACCTCAACAAAACGGAAATAAATACTGATGGGTTTTAGGAACAAAATAATCATATTTATGTTCAATCGCTGAAACAACAACAAAAAAAAATAAATAGAATCTGTCTCGCCCAAACTCCCGGCATTTTCTAATGACGTGACTTTTACCACGGCAGAATGTGCAAGAATCAACGGCTTTCATCATATTTGTGTGAAAACTTGGATTTGGTGTCTCAAATCAAGGGACTTTACTGTCTCCAAACGATTTTCAATAGTTTATATCGATCTTGACCCAGTTTTCGCGATTTTCTTGTCGGAAGCGTTCGGCTATCCTACGCAAACGCCCGAGAGATGACGAGCCGATTTGTACCAGACGACAATTTTGATACGGTGCTGCGTCCTATGATAATAATGTTTGGCTTGTTTTGTTTTTTGTTGTTGTTAGGGTTAGGGTTAGGGTTAGGGTTTAGGGTTTAGGGTTTAGGGTTTAGGGTTAGGGTTAGGGTTAGGGTTTAGGGTTAGGGTTTAGGGTTAGGGTTAGGGTTAAAAATATTTATTTGATAACAGTAATTTCGCTCTGTTCTGCTTGTTTTATTTGTTTTGTTGTTTAAAAAATTTCTTGCAAATATAACTAAACATTATAGGACATAGCAACGTATCAAAATAACAGAAAATATTTATTTGATAACAGTAACTTCGCTATGTTTTTCTTGTTTTGTTTTTTTGTTGTTTCTTTTAGAAATTTCTTGAAAATATAACTTAAAATCATAGGACGCAGCACCGTATCAAAATTGTCGTCTGGTACAAATCGGTTCATCTCTCGGACGTTTGCGTAGGATAGCCGAACGCTTCCGACAAGAAACTCGCGAAAACTGGGTTAGGATCGATATAAGTACCCGATTTGCAATAGTTTATAATATCCAGCGTTAATAATGTTTTTAGGAACGAAATGATCATATTAATGTTAAATCAGTGAAACATGAATTATTTTGGTCGTCGATTTTTCTTTACCAAAGCAATGGTGTTCACGCTGGTTAATTCGTTCAAAAAATCTCTTCACTCTACGTAAAAATCAGAAACAATTTTCAAACTCCCAAAGCAATCGCAATTTATAAAGAAATAAAGTCACAATATTAACCCCCACCCCCGAAAATACAAGTCTACCAAAAATCTAAAAAAAAAAACTATAATAAAATCAAATCAAGAAGTCATAAAACAATTTTTAAATTCATAAGAATCACAAAAGTAAAATATGAAAGCCGATGAACTTACTGCACTAATATCCTTTAACGTAAATACCCCCAACCCTAACCCTAAGTCCCGACACACCCGACTAGCAGCAAAATCCTACTACATTAACTTTAGAGTTCCTTAGATGTCGAAAGATTTCCTAATCTGATAGATTTTCTCCTCGGATTGCTCGTCTTAGGAATTCCTCTCCAGCTCCACGTTTTTCCGACCGTATTAACATGCAGAAACTTAAATGTAATGTGAACAAACATCTTACTGCTCAACTAAACACCCAGGTTACCCCGGTAAATGTGTCCCCTCTCATGGTAGCTTCTCACGCTGTAGCGGTAATATACCTTATTGGGGGTGAATAAAAGTTAAAAATAACAATATATATATATATATATATATATATATAAAGCGACGGAAAACAATTAGAAAGTAAAAAAATGTTTTATTCACAAGATGCAATCAAAAAGTTATTAAAAAATAACAATTTAAAACTTCCAAAAATATGTCGCAAAAATAATTTGTTTTTATTACTTATCCATTTGTTTGGTGATTTGATTTTGTGATAAAGAAAAAAAAATCATCGCCCCCTCCATCGGTTTGTCTATCTGTTCATCTTTATTTCCCAAAATGAGATCTAAAATGATTTTTTCTCGTCTAAGTAGAAAATAAAATCAATTCTTTTTCTATAATACACTTTACTTTGTCCACCGTTAACGAATGTTTTACGGACTCTCGGCTAATATCAAAGTGTAGTATATGTTCTGGTCTCAGTCAGAGGAGAGAGTAATCATCCTAGACTGAGTGAATGTTTATTTTTCTACCAATCCAGCGTGCCCCTTTTGATGAACTCTATTGAACCGCCATTAAAAGCCGGCCTTTGTGTCTAACTTTACGTTCGCGAGAAGGCCAGTAAATTAGGAACCCAAACGTTATTACATCAAAACACTTCACACGAAATGGCGGCATTATAAGATTTTTACATTTTTTTTCTGCTTGGGAAGGTGTTAAATTATTACTTTCTTTTTATTTATTTATTTTTTCTTGTTGGCGCTGATAAACCTGAAACTCTTAAAAAAGGAAACGAATGAACTTCATCCCTTCATTATGAGAATGCTAATTTAACACATTCATAAAAAAAAACAATCTTCAAACGTTCCGAAAAAATAAATAAATAAAAGACGACGATAATTTTTGAAACTAGAAAATAATTTCTTGAGATACGTCCATTCAGTCTGCGCGTTTAGCGATGACATTTATATTTAAAACTTAAACGTGACAGACCGACCGACGAACCGAGCTTTTTATGTAGATGCTTGGACGCGAATAGAATAAAATGCGCCAATTAAATCTTCGTGTTTAGAAATGAAAATGATATTTCGAATTTAAGCGTGACAGACTGATGGAAATTCTATTTACAGCTTAAACGCAACAAACTTATGAAAATTCTATTTTTACATTAAGTGTGACAGAATGACGAAAATTCTACTTCAACCGTAAGCGTGATAGACTAATTGTAATTCTATTTCAACCTTAAGCGTGACAGACTGGCGAAAATTTTATTTAAACCTTAAGCGTTGACACACTGACGAAAATTTTATTTCAAACTTAATCGTGACAGACAAACAAAAATGCTATTAAAAACTCACGCGTGACTCACCGACCAACGGACATACAGAATATTTAAAAAGGAAACATTTACAAAGATCCCAAACCCACGGACCTTAAATATGCTAATTTCTTGAAAACGGAATTTCTTTAATAAATGGAAAGGAGTTTTTTTTATTAAGGAGTTGTTTAAAGTTAAGCTCTTTGTTAAAGGCAGAAGAAAAAGATGATTATATAGCAATGTATGGAGGGGGTAATACGGCGCGTGTTAATGGGGAATGGACTAATAGGGGTCTTTAATTAGTACGATGTAAGTTTGGGGAGAGTGGAGCGATAACTAAATTAGAACCACGTCCTGCTTTTGTGTCTGTGCCCTGAATTATTCTCTTCATGCGATGCTTTTTTGGTAAATTTTTCTCTAACCATACTTACTTCCTAAACCTCCATTTGACATTTTTCAGCAGAGCCCTGGAGTCCTTCTTAGTTATATTTTTTGTCTCACTTAAAATGTCGGAAGAAATTATATCGAGTTCATTTTAACAAAATATTAAAATGAAACGTTACTGCGCACGTGTCTTAATCTTGGCCAAACTTAAATTCCATAAAACTTCCATTCTTCAAAAATCGCTATAGTGCTACATTTGAAAGCTTGTACTCCTTACTTAATATATAAAATTATCTCGTTGGAGTTTATCACCGATGACAATTAACCTTACGTAAAAAAACACAGCGACAAATAATCATTTTTTCCGTCTTCTATTCTTAGTTAATTCAAATAATGTTGTCGACGCCATCTTCCTGATGTTCGTTATGGCTTTCTGACTATTTCAAATACATTTGTTGGTTTCTTTTGTCCGTTTTAAAGCAACAAAATCAGTTACGCAAACTTCATTTGAATTTTATTTTTTATTTTTCTCAGATAAAATTGGTTTATATCTCAGATTTTAAAGCAACAAAAGGAAACGATAGCATATATTTTTGTTTTTAATTATCTGGGTTTGTCTGTGTTACAGAAAGATTACAAGAACATTATTTTATTTGCAAAATGAAAGTGACAGCACAATTACTCACGGGGAGACTGAGACCATACAATAAAATAAAATAAAATATAATAGCAGAACTAATTACTATGAATATTAGATTATAGACCCATTATATATATATATATATATATATATATTTGGGAAGAGACGGATGAAGGTAATCCGACGTGATGGGAAAATGAAAAAGGAAAACCAAAAAATGGATGTTTTTTATGTGTACATCAACGTTTTTTCTTTATTTATAAGACTTCATCAGGATGATAATATAGAGAAAAATGTCATGCAAGTACAGATACATGTAGGGTAGACATATTGGGAGGAAAAATAAAATGAAATAATGGCCACTACTGGGTGGACGTCCGTACTTGTTGGAAAATAAAAATGGATGTTGAAGAAAATAAGTGGGGAAAAATGGAGGGATGGGGTGAGCAAGGACTACTGTGGCTGGTGGTAAGAGAAAGAGGTGGGGGATGAGCAGGGGTAAAGTGGATGGCAGAGAGGGAGTGGAGGAAGAGGGGGGAGGGAGGTGTTTGACCAGATGGCTGCGGTCAAGATTGAAGGGGAAAAGTAAGTTGGAATGTTTGTGTATGAGGGGTGTATGCAGAGAAAAGGAGGATGGGTAGAGAGGGAGGGGGGCTGTGATTTTGGTGGATGGGCGAAAGTTATGGTCTTAGAGAGCATTTTGAGACAATGAAGGAATATAAGAAGGGGTATGGGAGAAAATAGTTGAGAGGGGGAGAGGGAGGATTTGTTGTGATAGGGTGTGAAATATTTTAAATATTTGGAAAATGATAGCAATGAGTGAGGGATTGGAGGGGTGGAGGAGGGCGGTGATTGAAAGGGTGGGTATGGAATATTTGAAATATTTGGAACATGAGAAAGTTTATTTGGACTGCAGTGTTAAAAATGTGAGGGAAAAACGGAAAAAGTCAGGAGAAAGTGAAGATTCAAGGAGAAGAAGGAAGGGTGTGAGTAAATGGAAGAGTGTCATAAAGGTTAGAGATGAAAATAAAAATTATCTATGATCAGGCAAGAGTCTTTGTTCTTTGAGGATGATCTTGCTTATTAAGGGTGATAGGTTAAAGAAACCATTACGTTGCTTAATGGTGGTGGAGGAGGTGATGAGGGCAGTTTCCAATAATCTTCGCCGAGATTTGTTGTGGATGTATTTAGTGATTTTGGCTTGTTCAAATTTGAACGCATGACCATATTCTAGAGCCGGCTTATATACTGTCCCTTGCAATGATTGCCATCAATTTTACGTGGGAGAAACACAACGTGAATTAAAGAAACGATTAAATGAACACAAAAGGGACATATAAAACAACAACCCTCTTAGTGCACTTTTCTCCCATGCCCTCACATTTTTAACACTGCAGTCCAAATATATATATACACACACACATACCCCCCCCCCACACATATATATATATATATATATATATATATATATATATATTACTATTTCAGGTATCCACAAAATACGTTATAAAGAGATATAATTTTTTTATGTATTCATTTTCAGTATTTACTCCAACAGTGCTCGATATGTAAGTAGAGCTAGGTAGTAAGCTATGAAAAGATATTTATGGCAATTAAGCTGCACATAAGTGAGATAGCAAACAGCTGCTTGCACATAGATAAATTTACCTTAGGCTAACAATACATAAATAAATAAATAAACAAATAAGTAAAAAAAAACTAAACTACAACCTAACAATTTAAAAACTAAAATAGAAATAAAATGAACCACGTGTTAAAAAAGGTTCTCCCTATTATATTGACACACCAAAAGAAACAGGATATAAATCACTCTATAGAAAACAGAACAATAGAACAGGATATAGGAAGTGACAATAACAAGACCTTTGTTCGTGGGAAGCCCAACGATTGGCTGAGAGAACAACAAAGAATCTGATTGGTTAACTAGCAAGCCGTGTATATAAAAACACCCGGCAAAAATAACTCTATGCATTTTAGCCTGAAGATTCCCCGGGGATGAAACGTAGGAGCCTCTGTGTAGCTTAATTGCCATAAATATATTTTCATAGTTTACTATCTAGTTCTACTTACGTATCGAGCACTGTTGAAGTAAATAGTTAAAAATTGATACATAAAAAAATTATATAATTGTTTTTTACCACTAATCTAAGTCATAAAACCACATATAATTGCTTTAAAAAGTAGAACCAACCCAACCCGATCGAAACACAATGCATCGAATTTATCTCACATCACAAGAGAAAATTGGTTAATCATCCTAAAAAGTTAGAATGGCCCGGATAATGATAATGAAATAATATCATGACAATTACATCATCATAATGATAACATGATGTCATGACAATGCCAAGATAAGGAAATGATGTCATGAAAATAACATTATCATGATGATCACATGATGTACTGCCTATGACAAAAAATGACAATGACATAGTGTCATGACAATTACATTATCATAATGATCACATGATGTCATGACAATAACAAGGCAATTACAATGACATCATGTCATGAAACTTATATTATCATGATGATCACATCATGTAATTACAGTGACAAGATAATAACAATGACATGATGTCATGACAATTATACCATCATGATGATAGCATGATGTCATGACCATTACAAGATAAAGACAATGACATGGGGTCATTACAATTACAATATAATGATGATCACATGTCATAACAATGACAAGATTCTGAGTATTACAAGATGTCATTCCAATGACAAGATAATGACAATGACACGATGTCATCAAAATTACATTATCATGATGATCACATGATGTCATAGCAATGACAAGATGTCATGACTATATAATTATCATGATGATCACATGATGTAATGCCAATCGCAAGATAATTACAATGACTTGATGACAATTACATTCCCATGATGATCAGATGATGTCATGACAATTACACGATAATGACAATGACATGGTGTCAGGACTATTAAATTATCGTAATGATCACATGATCTTATGACAATGACAAGATAATTACAATGATATGATGTCATAACAATTACATTATCAGAAAGATCACATAATGTCATGCCGATGCCAGAATAATGACAAGGACATGATCTCATCACAATTACATTATCATTATTATCACATGATGTCATTAAAAAGAAAAGATAATGAAAATGACATGATTTCATGACATACCATTATCATTATGATTACATGTTGTCATGACAGTGACAAGACAATGACAATTACATGATCGTAGGACAATTATATAATCATGATAATCCCACGATGTCATGCGAATAACAAGATAATGAAAATTACACGATGTCATGACAATTACATTATCATAATAATAACATCATGTCATGACAATTACAAGATAGTGACAATGAAATGATTTCATGACAATTACAATATCATTATATTCACATGTCATAACAATGACAAGATTCCAAGTATTACATGATGTCATGACAATTACATTATCATGATAATCACATGATGCCATGACAATAACATCATGTCATGAAAATTTCATCATCATGATGATCACATGATATTATGACAATAACCGGATAAGCACAATGACATGATGTTATGACAATTACATAAACATGATCATCACATGATATCATGCCAATGACAGAATAATAAAAATTACATGATGTCATGACAATTACATCATCCCGATGATCTCATTACGTCATTACGATGACAAGATAATGACAATGACATGATGTCATAACAATTACATAACCATAATGATCACATGATGTTATGCCAATGACAAGATAATGACAATTACATGTCATGAAAATTAAATAATCGTGATGATTACATGATGTCATGAAAATCACAAGATAATGACAATGACATGATTTCATGACAATTATATGATCATGATTATCACATGATGACATGACAATGCCAGAATAATGACAATGACATGATCTCATCACAATTACATTATCATAATCATGACATGATGTCATTAAAAGGACCAGATAATGAAAATGACATGAAGTCATGACAATTACATTATCATGATGATCACATAATGTCATAACAATGACAAGATAAGGACAATTACATGATCTTAGGACAATTACATAATCATGATAATCCCACGATGTTATGCGAATGACAAGATAATGAAAATGACACGATGTCATGACAATTACATTATCATGATGATCACACAATGTCATATCAATGAAAAGATAATGACAATGACATGATGTCATGACAATTAACTTATCATAATAATAACATGATGTCATGACAATGACAAGATAGTGACAATGACATGATTTCATGAAAATTATATTATCATGATGTCATGAAAATGACCAGATAATGACTATGACATGGTGTGATTTAAATTAGAATATTATATTCTAATTTTAATCACACAATGTCATCACAATAGGATTCTGAGTATTACATGATGTTGTGCACATGACAAGATAATGATAATGATATGATGTCATGAAAATTATATAATCATGATAAGCACACGATGTTATGCAAATGACAAGAAAATGAAAATGACATGATGTCATGACAATTACATCATCATGATGATCACATTATGTCATGACAATGAAAACATTATCAAAATGATGCAAAGAAGATAATAAAATGACATGATGTCATGACAATTACATCATCATGATGATCACATTATGTCATGACAATGAAAACATTATCAAAATGATGCAAAGAAGATAATAAAATGACATGATGTCATGACAATTACATCATCATGATGATCACATTATGTCATGACAATGAAAACATTATCAAAATGATGCAAAGAAGATAATAAAATGACATGATGTCATGACAATTACATCATCATGATGATCACATTATGTCATGACAATGAAAACATTATCAAAATGATGCAAAGAAGATAATAAAATGACATGATGTCATGACAATTACATCATCATGATGATCACATTATGTCATGACAATGAAAACATTATCAAAATGATGCAAAGAAGATAATAAAATGACATGATGTCATGACAATTACATCATCATGATGATCACATTATGTCATGACAATGAAAACATTATCAAAATGATGCAAAGAAGATAATAAAATGACATGATGTCATGACAATTACATCATCATGATGATCACATTATGTCATGACAATGAAAACATTATCAAAATGATGGAAAGAAGATAATAAAATGACATGATGTCATGACAATTACATCATCATGATGATCACATTATGTCATGACAATGAAAACATTATCAAAATGATGCAAATAAGATAATAAAATGACAAGATGTCATGACAATTACATCATCATGATGATCACATTATGTCATGACAATGAAAACATTATCAAAATGATGCAAAGAAGATAATAAAATGACATGATGTCATGACAATTACATCATCATGATGATCACATTATGTCATGACAATTAAAAGATAATGACAATGACATGATGTCATAGCAATTACATTATCAAAATGATCACATGATGTCATGCCAATGCCAAAATAATTACAATGGCATGATGTCATCACAATTACATTGTAATAATGATTACATGATGCCATGACAATGACAAGATAATGCCAATGACATGATGTCATTACAATTAAATTATCATGATGACCACATGATTTCATGACAATGACAATACAATGTAAATGACATCATGTCATGACAATTAAATCACCATGATGATCACACGAGGTCATGACAATGACAATGTTATGACAATGAAATGATGTCTTTACAGTTACATTATTATGATGATCAGATGTTGTCATAAAAATGACAATGTTATGACAATTATATTATGTAATAAAAATTACATTATCATGACGATCACATGATTTCATGAGAATGAAAAGATAATGACAATTACATGATGTCATGACTATTATATCATGATGATGATTACATGATGTCATGACAATGACAAGATAATGACAATGACATGGTGTCAGGACAATAACAATATAATGATGATAACATGTCATAACAATGACAAGATTCTAAGTATTACATGATGTCATTCCAATGACAAGTTAATTACAATTACATGATGTCATGAAAATTATATTGTCATGATAATCACATGATGCCATGCTAATGAAAGATAATGACAATGCCATGATGTCATTAAAATTACATTATCATGATAATAACATGATGTCATGACAATGAAAAGATAATGAAAATGACATGATGTCATGACAATATAATTATCATGATGATCACATGATGTAATGCCAATCACAAGATAATTACAATGACTTGATGTCATAACAATTACAAGATAATAAAAATCACACAATGTTATGACAATTACATTATCATGATGATCACATGATATAATGCTAATGATAAGATAATGAAAATTACATGGTGTCATGACAATTGGAAATTACATTATAATGATGATCACATGATGTCATGTCAATGACAAGTTAATGACAATGACATGGTGTCATGACAATTATATCATGTCATGAAATTTACATTATCATGATGATCACATGATGTAATGACAATGACAAGATAAAGACAATGACATCATGTCATGACAATTGCAATATAATGCTGATCACATGTTATAACAATGACAACATTCTGAGTATTATATGATGTCATTCCAATAGCAATATAATGACAATGACACAATGTAATTAAAATTATATTTTCATGATAATCACACGATGTTATGCCAATGACAAGATAATGACAATGACATAAT
Source organism: Sepiola atlantica (assembly GCA_963556195.1). Classification (NCBI taxonomy): domain Eukaryota; kingdom Metazoa; phylum Mollusca; class Cephalopoda; order Sepiida; family Sepiolidae; genus Sepiola; species Sepiola atlantica. The sequence goes on along the minus strand of OY744516.1, from coordinate 21,617,865 downwards.
GTCATGACAATTACAGTATAATGATGATCACATGATGTCATGAAAATTACAAGATAATGACAATGACATGATGTCATGACATCACATGATGTCATTCAAATGGCCAGATAATGAGAATGAAATGATGTCATGACAATTACATAATATAATTTTAATTACATTGTGTCATTGTCATTATATTGCTATTGGAATGACATCATATAATACTCAGAATGTTGTCATTGTTATAACATGTGATCAGCATTATATTGCAATTGTCATGACATGATGTCATTGTCTTTATCTTGTCATTGTCATTACATCATGTGATCATCATGATAAAGTAAATTTCATGACATGATATAATTGTCATGACAACATTTACTCATCATTATTATGTAATTGTCAATACATCATGTCATTGTAATTTTCTTGTCATTGTCATGACATCATGTGATCATCATGATATTGTAATTGTCATGACACCATGTCATTGTCATTAACTTGTCATTGACATGACATCATGTGATCATCATAGTGATCACATAATGTCATGACAATGAGAAGATAATGTAAATGGCATGATGTTATGACAATTACATTATCATGATGATGACATGATGTTATGCTAATGACAAGATAATGACAATGACATGATGTCATGAAAATTACATTATGATGATGATCACATGATGTCATGAATATGACAAGATAATTACAATGACATGAGGTCATGAAAATTACATTATCATGATGATCACAGGATGTCATGACAATGACAAGATAATGACAATGACATGATGTCATGACAATTACATCATAATGATGATGACATGATGTTATGCTAATGACAAGATAATGACAATGACATGATGTCATAAAAATTACATTATCATGATGATCACATGATTTCATTACAATGACAAGATAATGACAATGACATGATGTCATAAAAATTACATTATCATGATGATCACATGATGTCATTACAATGACAAGATAATGACATGATGTCATGACAATTACATCATCATGATGATCACTTGATGTAATGCAAATGGCGTTTTTTGCCGGGTGTTTTTATATACACGGCTTGAACCAATCAGATTCATTGTTGTTTTCTCATCCAATCGTTGGGCTTCCCACGAACAAATGTCTTGTTAATGTTACTTCCTTTATCCTGTTCTATTGTTCTGTTTTCTATAGATCGGCCTATATCCTGTTTCCTTTGTTGTGTCAATATAATGGGTGAATTTATCTTAACACGTGGTCCCTTGTATTTCTATTTTATGTTTTAATTTTTAAATCGTTAAGTTTTTGTTTAGTTTAGTTTTTTACTTATTTATTTATTTATCGTTAGCCTAAGTTACATTTATTTCTGTGTAAGCAGCTGTTTGCTATTTTACTTCTACAGTTTAATAGATTTCGGGTGTCTTTAAAGTTTAGGATTTCAATTCTTCATTCAGGCATAGTCTACACGGGTCGTCTAAATTTCTACATGTATTATTTTCCATTCAATTATTGGTGAGCGTCCATTTTCTTTGAGCTCATAATTATGGTTTGCTAGTGTTGTTTTAATTCGACGTTCTCTGTTTTTGTGCTTTTGTGGTCATAATATCTAGTTTTAAAATCTAGCCAGGTCATACCCACGTAATACTTCTTGTTATTCGGTCTTTCCTTGGCAAATATTGTGGCTTGGTATACAATACTTTTGGTTAGGCATTTATTTTGTAGTGGACAAAGTGTACTATTTATGCAGTTACATCTTTTCTATTAATTGATAACTTTTTAATTTCTATTCGAGTTGTTACTATTAGTGTTTTGTTTATTTCTATTTGTATTGTTTATATTTTTGTTTTCTTAGTGTTATTTTTGCTATATTTTTCACTGTTTTTATGTAGTTTTTTATTTCTTACCTCCTTTCTCTGTTAGTATTTTGTTATTGCGTGCCTTAATTATAATTTCTACGTTTTCACATCTGCTGTAGATTAGTTTTAAGTTATTTTTATTGAATATTTTATGCAGGGGATTGGTTACATGACAACATAAGCTGAGGAGAGCCGGATGGCTAAGTCTTTTGAGCTTGAAACCGACGGTACTAATGTTGTACTAAATTTTCTGTACAAAAACATAAATAAATATTACGCTCTTAATTTTAATTCTCAATTAATCGAGCACTGCTGTGATTTTTTCTTACTATATTACAAAAAAGGTTATATACATATATATATATTTATATATATATATATATATATATATATATATATATATATATATACAGATGAAAGAAAAGAATAAAAAAAATACAAAATTTACTACGTCCTCAGTTGTTCAAAACAAGGTATATTCAATTAAAGAATAGAATATTTATTTTCTATCCTCAGCGATGGCTTAAATAAGAATAACTTATCATCATCAGAATAATACAAATAGATAAGTTGGTAAAAGAAATATCAAAATCATTATTTGAAAAGATATAAATACAAGTAGGATAGAGAAATTATAGGAAAACATGTAGAAAATGGCTTAAATAAGAATAAATTATCATCATCAGAATAATACAAATAGATAAGTTGGTAAAAGAAATATCAAAATCATTATTTGAAAAGATATAAATACAAGTAGGATAGAGAAATTATAGGAAAACATGTAGAAAATGGCTTAAATAAGAATAAATTATCATCATCAGAATAATACAAATAGATAAGTTGGTAAAAGAAATATCAAAATCATTATTTGAAAAGATATAAATACAAGTAGGATAGAGAAATTATAGGAAAACATGTAGAAAATGGCTTAAATAAGAATAAATTATCATCATCAGAATAATACAAATAGATAAGTTGGTAAAAGAAATATCAAAATCATTATTTGAAAAGATATAAATACAAGTAGGATAGAGAAATTATAGGAAAACATGTAGAAAATGGCTTAAATAAGAATAAATTATCATCATCAGAATAATACAAATAGATAAGTTGGTAAAAGAAATATCAAAATCATTATTTGAAAAGATATAAATACAAGTAGGATAGAGAAATTATAGGAAAACATGTAGAAAATGGCTTAAATAAGAATAAATTATCATCATCAGAATAATACAAATAGATAAGTTGGTAAAAGAAATATCAAAATCATTATTTGAAAAGATATAAATACAAGTAGGATAGAGAAATTATAGGAAAACATGTAGAAAATGGCTTAAATAAGAATAAATTATCATCATCAGAATAATACAAATAGATAAGTTGGTAAAAGAAATATCAAAATCATTATTTGAAAAGATATAAATACAAGTAGGATAGAGAAATTATAGGAAAACATGTAGAAAATGGCTTAAATAAGAATAAATTATCATCATCAGAATAATACAAATAGATAAGTTGGTAAAAGAAATATCAAAATCATTATTTGAAAAGATATAAATACAAGTAGGATAGAGAAATTATAGGAAAACATGTAGAAAATGGCTTAAATAAGAATAAATTATCATCATCAGAATAATACAAATAGATAAGTTGGTAAAAGAAATATCAAAATCATTATTTGAAAAGATATAAATACAAGTAGGATAGAGAAATTATAGGAAAACATGTAGAAAATGGCTTAAATAAGAATAAATTATCATCATCAGAATAATACAAATAGATAAGTTGGTAAAAGAAATATCAAAATCATTATTTGAAAAGATATAAATACAAGTAGGATAGAGAAATTATAGGAAAACATGTAGAAAATGGCTTAAATAAGAATAAATTATCATCATCAGAATAATACAAATAGATAAGTTGGTAAAAGAAATATCAAAATCATTATTTGAAAAGATATAAATACAAGTAGGATAGAGAAATTATAGGAAAACATGTAGAAAATGGCTTAAATAAGAATAAATTATCATCATCAGAATAATACAAATAGATAAGTTGGTAAAAGAAATATCAAAATCATTATTTGAAAAGATATAAATACAAGTAGGATAGAGAAATTATAGGAAAACATGTAGAAAATGGCTTAAATAAGAATAAATTATCATCATCAGAATAATACAAATAGATAAGTTGGTAAAAGAAATATCAAAATCATTATTTGAAAAGATATAAATACAAGTAGGATAGAGAAATTATAGGAAAACATGTAGAAAATGGCTTAAATAAGAATAAATTATCATCATCAGAATAATACAAATAGATAAGTTGGTAAAAGAAATATCAAAATCATTATTTGAAAAGATATAAATACAAGTAGGATAGAGAAATTATAGGAAAACATGTAGAAAATGGCTTAAATAAGAATAAATTATCATCATCAGAATAATACAAATAGATAAGTTGGTAAAAGAAATATCAAAATCATTATTTGAAAAAATATAAATACAAGTAGGATAGAGAAATTATAGGAAAACATGTAGAAAATGGCTTAAATAAGAATAAATTATCATCATCAGAATAATACAAATAGATAAGTTGGTAAAAGAAATATCAAAATCATTATTTGAAAAGATATAAATACAAGTAGGATAGAGAAATTATAGGAAAACATGTAGAAAATGGCTTAAATAAGAATAAATTATCATCATCAGAATAATACAAATAGATAAGTTGGTAAAAGAAATATCAAAATCATTATTTGAAAAGATATAAATACAAGTAGGATGGAGAAATTATAGGAAAACATGTAGAAAATGGCTTAAATAAGAATAAATTATCATCATCAGAATAATACAAATAGATAAGTTGGTAAAAGAAATATCAAAATCATTATTTGAAAAGATATAAATACAAGTAGGATAGAGAAATTATAGGAAAACATGTAGAAAATGGCTTAAATAAGAATAAATTATCATCATCAGAATAATACAAATAGATAAGTTGGTAAAAGAAATATCAAAATCATTATTTGAAAAGATATAAATACAAGTAGGATAGAGAAATTATAGGAAAACATGTAGAAAATGGCTTAAATAAGAATAAATTATCATCATCAGAATAATACAAATAGATAAGTTGGTAAAAGAAATATCAAAATCATTATTTGAAAAGATATAAATACAAGTAGGATAGAGAAATTATAGGAAAACATGTAGAAAATGGCTTAAATAAGAATAAATTATCATCATCAGAATAATACAAATAGATAAGTTGGTAAAAGAAATATCAAAATCATTATTTGAAAAGATATAAATACAAGTAGGATAGAGAAATTATAGGAAAACATGTAGAAAATGGCTTAAATAAGAATAAATTATCATCATCAGAATAATACAAATAGATAAGTTGGTAAAAGAAATATCAAAATCATTATTTGAAAAAATATAAATACAAGTAGGATAGAGAAATTATAGGAAAACATGTAGAAAATGGCTTAAATAAGAATAAATTATCATCATCAGAATAATACAAATAGATAAGTTGGTAAAAGAAATATCAAAATCATTATTTGAAAAGATATAAATACAAGTAGGATAGAGAAATTATAGGAAAACATGTAGAAAATGGCTTAAATAAGAATAAATTATCATCATCAGAATAATACAAATAGATAAGTTGGTAAAAGAAATATCAAAATCATTATTTGAAAAGATATAAATACAAGTAGGATAGAGAAATTATAGGAAAACATGTAGAAAATGGCTTAAATAAGAATAAATTATCATCATCAGAATAATACAAATAGATAAGTTGGTAAAAGAAATATCAAAATCATTATTTGAAAAAATATAAATACAAGTAGGATAGAGAAATTATAGGAAAACATGTAGAAAATGGCTTAAATAAGAATAAATTATCATCATCAGAATAATACAAATAGATAAGTTGGTAAAAGAAATATCAAAATCATTATTTGAAAAGATATAAATACAAGTAGGATAGAGAAATTATAGGAAAACATGTAGAAAATGGCTTAAATAAGAATAAATTATCATCATCAGAATAATACAAATAGATAAGTTGGTAAAAGAAATATCAAAATCATTATTTGAAAAGATATAAATACAAGTAGGATAGAGAAATTATAGGAAAACATGTAGAAAATGGCTTAAATAAGAATAAATTATCATCATCAGAATAATACAAATAGATAAGTTGGTAAAAGAAATATCAAAATCATTATTTGAAAAGATATAAATACAAGTAGGATAGAGAAATTATAGGAAAACATGTAGAAAATGGCTTAAATAAGAATAAATTATCATCATCAGAATAATACAAATAGATAAGTTGGTAAAAGAAATATCAAAATCATTATTTGAAAAAATATAAATACAAGTAGGATAGAGAAATTATAGGAAAACATGTAGAAAATGGCTTAAATAAGAATAAATTATCATCATCAGAATAATACAAATAGATAAGTTGGTAAAAGAAATATCAAAATCATTATTTGAAAAAATATAAATACAAGTAGGATAGAGAAATTATAGGAAAACATGTAGAAAATGGCTTAAATAAGAATAAATTATCATCATCAGAATAATACAAATAGATAAGTTGGTAAAAGAAATATCAAAATCATTATTTGAAAAAATATAAATACAAGTAGGATAGAGAAATTATAGGAAAACATGTAGAAAATGGCTTAAATAAGAATAAATTATCATCATCAGAATAATACAAATAGATAAGTTGGTAAAAGAAATATCAAAATCATTATTTGAAAAGATATAAATACAAGTAGGATAGAGAAATTATAGGAAAACATGTAGAAAATGGCTTAAATAAGAATAAATTATCATCATCAGAATAATACAAATAGATAAGTTGGTAAAAGAAATATCAAAATCATTATTTGAAAAGATATAAATACAAGTAGGATAGAGAAATTATAGGAAAACATGTAGAAAATGGCTTAAATAAGAATAAATTATCATCATCAGAATAATACAAATAGATAAGTTGGTAAAAGAAATATCAAAATCATTATTTGAAAAGATATAAATACAAGTAGGATAGAGAAATTATAGGAAAACATGTAGAAAATGGCTTAAATAAGAATAAATTATCATCATCAGAATAATACAAATAGATAAGTTGGTAAAAGAAATATCAAAATCATTATTTGAAAAGATATAAATACAAGTAGGATAGAGAAATTATAGGAAAACATGTAGAAAATGGCTTAAATAAGAATAAATTATCATCATCAGAATAATACAAATAGATAAGTTGGTAAAAGAAATATCAAAATCATTATTTGAAAAAATATAAATACAAGTAGGATAGAGAAATTATAGGAAAACATGTAGAAAATGGCTTAAATAAGAATAAATTATCATCATCAGAATAATACAAATAGATAAGTTGGTAAAAGAAATATCAAAATCATTATTTGAAAAGATATAAATACAAGTAGGATAGAGAAATTATAGGAAAACATGTAGAAAATGGCTTAAATAAGAATAAATTATCATCATCAGAATAATACAAATAGATAAGTTGGTAAAAGAAATATCAAAATCATTATTTGAAAAGATATAAATACAAGTAGGATAGAGAAATTATAGGAAAACATGTAGAAAATGGCTTAAATAAGAATAAATTATCATCATCAGAATAATACAAATAGATAAGTTGGTAAAAGAAATATCAAAATCATTATTTGAAAAAATATAAATACAAGTAGGATAGAGAAATTATAGGAAAACATGTAGAAAATGGCTTAAATAAGAATAAATTATCATCATCAGAATAATACAAATAGATAAGTTGGTAAAAGAAATATCAAAATCATTATTTGAAAAAATATAAATACAAGTAGGATAGAGAAATTATAGGAAAACATGTAGAAAATGGCTTAAATAAGAATAAATTATCATCATCAGAATAATACAAATAGATAAGTTGGTAAAAGAAATATCAAAATCATTATTTGAAAAAATATAAATACAAGTAGGATAGAGAAATTATAGGAAAACATGTAGAAAATGGCTTAAATAAGAATAAATTATCATCATCAGAATAATACAAAGAGATAAGTTGGTAAAAGAAATATCAAAATCATTATTTGAAAAGATATAAATACAAGTAGGATAGAGAAATTATAGGAAAACATGTAGAAAATGGCTTAAATAAGAATAAATTATCATCATCAGAATAATACAAATAGATAAGTTGGTAAAAGAAATATCAAAATCATTATTTGAAAAGATATAAATACAAGTAGGATAGAGAAATTATAGGAAAACATGTAGAAAATGGCTTAAATAAGAATAAATTATCATCATCAGAATAATACAAATAGATAAGTTGGTAAAAGAAATATCAAAATCATTATTTGAAAAGATATAAATACAAGTAGGATAGAGAAATTATAGGAAAACATGTAGAAAATGGCTTAAATAAGAATAAATTATCATCATCAGAATAATACAAAGAGATAAGTTGGTAAAAGAAATATCAAAATCATTATTTGAAAAGATATAAATACAAGTAGGATAGAGAAATTATAGGAAAACATGTAGAAAATATCAAAAGGAAAAAGATTGAAAATATAAGGAGTAGTTAATCGAAAAAGTTCACCGAAAATGTTCATCGAAAATGTTCATACATCGTGTGTATATTTAGGCAGCATTCTTTCTTTTAAGTAATCACTGTTCAACATAACAGGATTCCTCTGCTTGATGTTGACTTTTTTATTAGAATATTTAACGTAAATACAATTTATCTCGTAACGCTAATTCCCGCGCCACTGAATTTAAATTGTAAACGTTCATTTGAACTTCACCGGTTTGTTTTTTTGACGATTAACGACTTCACATGGCGTTCTTGGCAGTTTTTTTAAATTCTGTTTTTTTTTGTCTAGCTTCTTGTTCATTTTGTTGTTGTCACCTGAAGATGATTTGACGAAGAATCGAAAGTTCTAGTGATACTAATAGAACATTTATTATGATTATCTTTTTGATTTTGACACAAATATATTATCAGGAAAATTGTGTAACCGATATAAGAGTATTTTTGTATGGGTAGTAGATGTGAATGAATTAATAATATGATGACTTAAATGTTGTATGTTGTTTTTACCTAGCAATAGTAACGTTTGAATTTTTGATGGTCTGTAATTATAATAGTATAATTTAGATTTTGGATGCTGTCAGACATCTCTATGTATATAAAGTTAGCTATGTGTATATGTTTATATATTTCTATTTATGGGGGTCACTTATGGGAGTCAGCTATATTAATATTAATTTTGTTTTATTCAAATAGGAAAATAAAGGGAGATATTCTTTCATGAAAATTAAGACACATCGGACTTTTGTTAAATTTTTACAATAGGTTAATTAATTAATATATATTTCTTCAAATTCAGTTTCTTTGAAGTATTTTAAAAGGGGACATAAGATAAGAATAACCTCCCATTAAAATATTCAAATATATCAAATTTGCTTTACATTTTTATTTATGGGATTCACTCCTAAATTAATTAACCGAACATTATGAATTTTGGGACATTGCTACGAGGCGTAAGGGTGGGTAATGCGGATTATATAAAGTTTAATTTTGTTTTATTTAAAAGGGAAAATATAGGGAGATACCCTTTCGTAAAAATTAATACACCTCCGACTTTTGTGAAATTCTAACAATAGGTTAATTAATTAATAAATATTTCTCCAAATTCAGCTTCTTTGAAATATTTTCAAGAAAAGTTAGGGTACATAAGATAAGAATAACCTCCTATTAATAAAAATTAAAATATATCAAATTTGCATTGACATTGCTCCATCATAGTCATTAGCCCCCAATTAAGTAAGACTTCCTAAATTTCTTCTTAAGACTTTTTAAATTTGAGAAATTTTCGGGAATAAAATCATATACTGGATTTTGATCAACATTTGAATAAGGATTCTGAACATAAGGTGTAGTAGCATTATATCTTATTTTAATTTTCATAAACGAACATGAAATTGATGTAAAACATTTTTGTTAAGAGAATTCGCTTTCACTGTCCTTGGATGTTAAATGTTGTTGAATGATAATCGTATTATTTGGATGTTATATGTGTAAGTATACTATGACCTGCATGTTAGATATTGTTGAACACATAATACTACGAATTGTCGTTTGATGTTGTTTGATGTTATCTAAGTACTAATAGTTTAACTTGGATATTGGATTTGGTCTTACTAATAATAGCATTCCTTTGATGTTGGATGTTTTCTAAATAATAATAATAATAATAATAATAATCTATTAATAATGGAGTTTATGTATCTGTCTGTCTGTCTGTCTGTCTAAAGCCGAAACTCCAGGATGACTATTTTACTGAAACTAATCTTTTTGAAATTCTTTATATACTGTCATTAAAAGTTGTACAGACACCAGATGGATTTTCCTATTTACATAAGTCATTCCTTTAAACCTTCAATTAAATTAATATTTACAAATATACACTTATAACTGCTATTATCAAATTTACATATGTATTTACAATATTTTCCGATAAGGGTATATTAATAAAAATTATTCATACAATTAATTAAAGCCATTTTCTTCATAACCGGCGTGTTTTATAAACCTTTTCAATGGCAAGTTCCGTTAAAATTGCAAAGTCATTGGCTGTTTAATAAGTGGTGTCCTCCCTCCGTCCGGTAAAATGGCGATCTGATTAAACAGCTGTTGTTAATGTGGCACGTTAAATATGTAAACAACAACGCTGTCATTCACTGTGTCAGTTTCCCATTTTAAAAACCGTCTTAATCTTATTGTTTTAAAACACAAATTTATTAAATCAAATTGTTTATTTAAAATAATAATTGACTTGAAAATTACTATATAAAAACACGCGCGCACACACGCACACACACACACATACACACACACACACACTATAATGAATTCAGTTCAGGTAACCTTTTTCTTTCCGAGAATTAAAAACCTATTCGTGTTTACTGTATTTGATTTCTTAATACTTTCATATCCAATATTATCATTTTTACACGACCTCAACTGAATTCATGATTCCATGTTTTATTTATTAAAAAAAAGATATGCTTTTTTTTCTTTAATGTCAACAAAATAAACTAACACATTGTACTGGAAAACTATACAACTGATTGTAGAATCAAATTGTTTAATTAAAAAAAGGTCATTAAACAAACACACACACACACTGTGTTCACTGTATTTAATTTTTTGGTGCTTCCACATTTTAGGACCCACGCTAACTATTTATATGTATGGGGGGGGGATAAAAAAATTGGGGGAAAGCAGTCAAAAAAATTTCTTTTTTTCTTTTTTAACTAAAAGATATTTCTATGAATGGTAATATAAAAAAAATTGAGGGGGGTACAAAACATTTCTTTCTTTCTTTTTTTAACTAAAGGTCTTTCTATTTATGGGCGAGGGTACAACAAAAATCGGGGTAGGGTCGAATTTTTTTTCTTCTTTATTTTCAACTAAAAATATTCTTGGTCATAAACACAGAAAATCAATGTCTAACCACCACAGAAATATGACTGGGGCTCCATCGGTTTACGCGTGAGCGTTCATTTCTGATGCGGCAGCCTAGCAAAAATATGCGACCGGAGGGAGCATATATTTGCTAGTAATAATAATAATAATATCAATACAAGCCGTGGGACTCAGGAGAAAGACCTGAGTGTCATGATGGGCAGGTGTTCCCTCGTTAGCCAACATGGGGGACCCGGTCCGCATCCTGCGAATGTTGGCCCTTCTCATTTCAGAAACAAGACAACGGACAAGAACCTGGTAAGTAACCTCTCTGATTCCAGGTATGACAAGGACACAGACCAGAGACAAGAAAACCAGAGCGAAAACAGCAAACTGGAAAGATATAGAAAGAAATGGACCACGAAAGAGAACAGACTGGTGATGGAGTGCTACTATAAAAGCCGCTACCCTACAGAAAGAGGCTACCGAAAACGAATGAAAAATCTCTGGGACATTGCTAGTGACTACCACACAACGGAACAAAGGATAGCAGATCAAGCAAGACAGATCCTCAAGCGAGGATGGTTCTCGGAGATGGAACTGACGGAAATAAGACAGAAGGCTAATGGCGAAACGGAGCAAGAAACACCACCAAAGGAGAGACCACAGGAAGAGGACGGGCAAAACATACACACTGAAACTGAAGAGATTGAAGACTACGGGATCACAGAACCAGGGGAGATAGAAGACTGCGAAACCACAGACCCTGCTGAGATAGAACTCAACGAAAAAGAAGCAAGTGAAGTGGAGAACATTAGACGATACATGTTAGAAAACAAAACAAAACTCCCATCTCTCAGGAATGAAGTAGCGAAGAAGTTACAAGTAGAAACAGAAAGAGTAAACAGACTCCTCACACACATCCCAACAGAAACTATTACAGACCTAAACAACCTGATATATGCAGGGGCAAAATACGTAAGTATGAAACTAAGAAACGAAGAGAATGGACAAAAGAAAGGACCGACAAAACCTGGATGGGAAATCAGACTGGAAACCCAGATCACCAAACTTCGGAAAGAAGCTAAAACCGTGAACAGAAGGAAGGAGGACATGAAACGATTAAGAAGCAAAAATCAGAAACGCAAGGAAAAACTAAATGAGAAACATGAAGAAATAAAACAAAGGATAGCAGCAATAGAAGGAAGACTGAGACGATACAGGTACAAATCAGAACAGAGCAAACAGAACAGGACCTTTGAAAACAATGAAAGCCAGTTCTACAAAAACGTAAATGGAGAAAAAACAACAGAGCAACCGAACCTAACAGAAACAAAACAATTCTGGAACAAGATATGGGAAAAACCAAAAAAGCACAACAAGAATGCCCAATGGTTGAAAAACATGAAAGATGAACTGCAGGAAATCGAAGAAGGAACTGAAACAAAAATCAACAAAGAAACGATCAAGAAAACCCTAAGAAAAATGGCAAACTGGAGAGCACCAGGCCACGATGGAATACATGCATACTGGTTTAAAAAATTCACGACCCTGCATGAAAGACTAGCGCAGAAACTGAGTGGATGTATCCGCAAAACAGACGTACCAGAATGGATGACGGAAGGAAGAACAACACTAATACAAAAAGACCCCAAAAAGGGAACGACCCCCAGCAACTACAGACCGATAACATGTCTACCAATAATGTGGAAAATTCTCACAGCACAACTGAGAGAACAAATCTACCAATCCCTGGACAAACGTGGACTGCTCCCCGAGGAACAAAAAGGATGCCTGAAAGGACAAAGAGGGGCACATGATCTACTATACATTGATCAAAAGACCCTGAAGGAGGTGAAGAGCAGACAAAAGAACATAACCATGGCATGGATTGACTACAAGAAAGCCTACGACAGAACTCCCCAAACATGGATTATTGAATGCTTAAAAATATACAAGATACCAGACAGAACTATTAATCTCATCCAGAAAACAATGGAAACATGGAGACTAAAACTGATAGCCGGAGGACAATACCTGTCTGAGATAAAAATACAGAGAGGCATTTTTCAAGGAGACTCTCTATCACCACTACTGTTTATAATAGCCATGATGCCACTCAACTACATACTCAGAAAGTGTGATGCCGGATACAGTTTTACGGATACAGAACAAAGAATAAACCACCTGATGTACATGGATGACCTGAAACTGTTTGCAAAAAACAAAAAAGAACTGGAAAAGCTGATAAACACAACCAGGATATTCAGCGAGGATATCCAAATGGAGTTTGGAATAGAAAAATGTGCACTGCTAGAGATCAAAAGAGGAAAACTGGAGACGACAGAAGGTATAGAACTCCCCAACCAAGAGGAGATGAGGGCGCTAGGAGAACAAGATAGTTATAAATACCTGGGAGTTCTGGAAGCAGACACAATCAAATATACAGAAATGAAAGAGAAGATTGGAAAAGAATATCTACGAAGAACAAGGAAACTCTTAGAAACTAAACTATATAGCAGACACCTAGTAAAAGGGATAAACACATGGGCTGTATCACTAATAAGATACTCTGGACCATTCATAGGCTGGACTAAAGAAGAACTCAGGCACCTTGACCAAAGGACTGGAAAACTAATGACTATGCACAATGCATTGCACCCAAAAGACGATACGGACAGACTCTACATGAAAAGAAATGAAGGAGGTAGAGGACTGGTAAGTATAGAAGACTGTGTGGAAGACACCAAAAAAGAGCTGGAGAAATATGTAATCCAGAACACGGAAAGACTGATCACCACAGCAAGAGACACCAGCCCAACAAACAACCCCGGAAGCACTGAACCCAGAAACAAAAAGACAAGAAAGGAAAAGTGGGAAGAAAAACAACTACATGGACGCTTTATAAGACTCACAAGCGATGAAGCCAATGAAAACAGCTGGGCATGGCTAAGAAAAGGACACTTGAACAGAGAAACGGAATCTCTGCTGACGGCCGCACAAAACAATGCGATTAGGACAAACTTTATTAAAGCAAAGATAGATAAACCCCAGGAAAACAGCAACTGCCGATTGTGTGGACAAAGAGACGAAACGATAAATCATATAATAAGTGAATGCAGCAAGCTAGCACAAAGGGAATACAAGAACAGACATGACAGCGTGGGGAAAGAAGTACACCGGGAAATGTGCAAACAACTGAATTTCGAATATGCAAAAAACGGTACAAACACAAACCAGAAACTGTACTAGAAAACGAAAAACACAAAATCATATGGGATATGAATGTACAAACAGACAAACCCATAACAGCAAGGAGACCGGATATGATAATAATCAACAGGAAAGAAAATCCTGCAAAATCGTGGACTTTGCCGTTCCAGCAGACCACAGAGCGAAGATCAAAGAGACGGAAAAAAAGAAGCAAATATACTGAACTTGCCAGAGAACTGAAAGGAATATGGAACATGAAGAAAGTCAGTATAACACCAATAATCATAGGAGCACTAGGAACAGTCCCCAAAACACGGAGAAAAGACTAGGAGAAATAGGAATCAAAGGGATAACTGAGACCATACAAAGGACAGTAATGATCAAAACAGCTACAATCCTGAGAAATGCCCTCGAATGCGGAAACCAACCCACATAAGCAACGAATGGAGAACAAACACATGGAAGCACAAAACAACAGAACCGGGGAAAATACAACCGCACGAGAGAGGCGCAGGCATAGGCTGACGCCACGAAAATTATGGACAGAGGGTCGAGGAGGGAAAGCGCAAACCAGACCTCCACTGGAAGAGCGCGGACAGCTCTGGAACCATGGGAAGACTTGTTGCCACTCGGGCCCCAGAGGGGACCAATGGCCCTTATCAGCGGGAAATCGTTGGTAGGTGGCTGTTGCGATTACCGCAAGTTCATCAGCGGTGATAAACGAAAAGAAATACCACAGGTTGTCGGCAGTGGGCGATCACTGACGATGACCAGTGTGATAACTCCTAGTGAGTAAATAATAATAATAATAATAATAATAATAATATAATGGGATGTTTGATGTTGCCAAACAAATAATAATATAACTTTGATATGAGATGTTGTCGAATCAATTACAGTATAAGTTGTTCGTCGGATGTTTTCTTACACATAATAGTAACACTTGTTTGTTGGGTGTTGTCGAACGTATAATTCTGTGATTTTAATGTTCGCTTTGGTTGAACTAATAATTATATTACTTAAATATTAAATGCTGTCGAACTAATAATACTATGATTTGGATGTTGGATCTAATCGAATATTCTCTACGGTTAGACACGAGGTCAGGTGAGGCTTGTATATATATATATATATATATATATATATATATATATATATATATATATATATATATATATATACAATAATATTTATTTTTTATCGATGTTTCATGCTATCCAGCAGACCAATCTTCAGTGTAGGAACTAATTCTCAACGGTCGGTGGACGCGAACCCCGATCACAAATCGCCACTGATTCGTCGTCGAGGATCTTATCCATCGGCCATAGCCAATTAGTTAGTAAATATAGAGGAATTTTAAATATAAATAGCGAATCGGCGGCTAGTTAAACAATAATATTTTTTTTTTATAAATAAATACTAATTATTTAAATACCTACAGACATCGATGTTTCATGCTAACGTATGTTTCATGCTAATGTATATAAATATATACATATATATATATATATATTTATATATACGAATGTACACCAAATTATGCTGCGCTAGTGTTCGAACTAATATTTATATGAAATCATAAAATTACGTCATTATTGTACATTTTCTAAATATAAATAACTATTAGCATTTCTGAGTACTTAAAATACTTTATTTACAGTGGTAAATATCTTTCTGAATTCATTTGAGGCGACAGGGGTTGTCTGACTTGCTATTTGCTTTCTTTTTCCCCATAACCTTTAAAATGGTTTCGTCCGGCATGGATTTTACTCGCGTGAGGCAAATACTTATCTGACGGGATTACATGACGGGAGGGAAGTAAATTTATATAAATAAATACAAGTTGATTTTTATAGAGTGGAGGATGGTATAACGTATATATGTACAGATGAGATTATATTCTCTTACTCCTTAAATGGAGGTGGTGCATCGCTACTTAACCGCCCGTAACACAGACAATTCTTTTAAGTACGACTCAGCGAGAAACGAAGCCGAGACAACACCCAGGAAGTACTTGACGCTTAAATACCAGAATAATCGCTAAGAATAAGTTACTGGTGTTTAAAATACAGAGGGAATAGTTTTTATCACACACACACACACACACACACACACACACACACACACACACATATATATATATATATCCCGCAAAAGTCGACCCTCACTTCTCCACGCGCATTACGCAAAAAAGAAGCTCTTAAAAATAGATAAGTTCTTCATGCATACGGGAAGCGACAGTTTGGCGAGAACGCTAATTATTCTTTCTTTACGTTTACATTTTTTTATTTCGAATCTATTTTCTTGATATAGATGCGACCTCACATTACTATTTTAAGCACTGTCAGCTGGGCTGTCTGTCTGTCTGTCACGGTTTTTGTGAAATATCATTTTCGTGATCTGCTTCTCACTCTGTCACATTTAGATTCGAAATATAATTTTTCGTGGTCTGTTTCTCGACCTGTCACACTTAGATTTGAAATATCATTTTCCGTGGTTTGTTTCTCGATCTGTCACACTTAGATTCGAAATATAATTTTCGGGATCTGTTTCTCGATCTGTCACGCTTAGGTTTGAAATATCATTTTCGTGATTTGCTTTTCGGTCTGTCACGCTTAGATTTGAAATATCATTTTTCGTGGTCTGTTTCCCGATCTGTCACGCTTAGATTCAAAATATAATTTTTCGTGGTCTGTTTCTCGATCTGTCCCACTTAGATTTGAAATATAATTTTCGTGGTCTGTTTCTCGATCTGTCACACTTAGATTCGAAATATAATTTTCGTGATCTGTTTCTCGATCTGTCACGCTTAGGTTTGAAATATAATTTTCGTGGCCTGTTTCTCGATCTGTCACACTTAGATTCGAAATATAATTTTCGTGGTCTGTTTCTCGATCTGTCACACTTAGATTCGAAATATAATTTTCGTGATCTGTTTCTCGATCTGTCACGCTTAGGTTTGAAATATCATTTTCGTGACTTGCTTCTCGGTCTGTCACGCTTAGATTTGAAATATCATTTTTCGTGGTCTGTTTCCCGATCTGTCACGCTTAGATTCAAAATATAATTTTTCGTGATCTGTTTCTCGATCTGTCATACTTAGATTTGAAATATCATTTTCGTGGTCTGTTTCTCGATCTGTCACGCTTAGATCTGAAATATAATTTCCGTTGTCTGTTTCCCGCACTGTTACACTCAGCTTTGATATATCATTTTCTTTAGTCTATTTCTCGCTTTGTCACGCTTAGATTTTGAATATAATTTCCGTGGCTTGTTTCTCGCTCTGTCACACTTAGATTTGAATATCCTTTTCTCAGTGAGCTATTGAGCTTAAAATATTTTCTGCTATTGGACAGTTTTCATTAAAAAACACAAAATTGGTTTCTTTCCTATGTGATCAGGTAAAAGTAAAAAGTTCCAACAAACATTATATTTACGTACGTTTCAAGAGAAAAAAACGATACTCTTATAGATGACGCACCATGTTTCCGTGACTTTGCGTCGTCAACGTTCGGGCAGGTTACGGAAGCGCCCGAGAGTTGACAAGGCAAACACGAGGCGAAAACTGCCAAACGCTAAATTGAAGACTGGCAGACGATACATTACGACGAAGAAAACGAAACTAAAATACATATATACAAATAAAGAACGAACAAACCATAGCTAAACAACTGTTAGTAATTAGATGTTTATTTTTGTTTGATTCTTTGTCAAAGGAACCATTGTTAATCAAATGATTTTGAATGAAATGTTATTTTATTTGTGCACCGGAAAGTTTCAAAAGATGATTTTGTTTGATTTGTTAGGTAAAAGTTTTTGATTTTTAATTTTTTTTCAATGTTTTTTTTACATTAAAAAAAAACAACTAAATTTAAAACTTTATTTAATGGATTGGCCAAAGGCATACATAAACAAAGGTTACTTGCTTCTAGAGTCTGCCTAAATGATAGATAAAAGATTCTATGTGATCAGAAAAAAGACATTAAAACGTCCAGCAATAAATAATGCTGCTGGAAATAACCATAAGGAATAAAAGTCACCAGCATATTTCAATAAAATATTATTCTTTAGCCCAAAGAAGTCAGGTCCAAACAGTAGTTGTAATCACCGGGTGTTGTTTTTAGTTAAGAGTTCTGCATTCAACGAGAGAGAAATACGCCAGTCATTCACTTTGCACTAATGATAACAACTCTAAAAATTAAAAGGCCAAAGCGAACACAACTTTGAGATTCTCAGGAAACGAAAATACATTAGACTAAACTAAATTCAAGCGAGCGATTTTGAAATAAAAATAATATAAATAAATAATAATATATATAGATCTCTAAAAATACAAAATTAAAAACATTTATTTCTTTAAGAATATAATTTATTAAGAGAACCTAGATTATTTAAGTCTAGAAAAAAAGGAAGTTGGTATACTCAATAATCATGTTCTTACTATTGCTAATTACATCTAGATAAAATTAATTATTGATTAAATAGCTATCATAAATGACATTTATTTTATATATTAAATACTTATGGTATACAATTTAATCTAATTCTGTTTTGGATAATGCTGAAAGAGTTATATAAAAAATATTTAAGAATTAAACTTCGATAAGATAGAATAGGAAACTACGTACATTTGCATATGGATATAATCTAAAATGATATCCTAAATAAGTCTCTATTTTTTATTTACCTCCCCAGGAGGTTAGGCACAAGGCCAGGTTTATCTTACTCCCACAAGTAAGATGTGACCCAAGCTCGGGTCGGAAAGTGGGGTTTGAAAAGCCAGCGCCCGAGAAGGTGAGCACTCTGGCCATTAAAAATTGCCTGGGCAGCCCCGTCGGCATTCCCCGGTAGGGGCGCCTCAGGGAGTAAGCAATAAACTTACTCCTAAATAAGTCTCTATCAGATGATAGCTATGATTGGATGAAATATTTCTCGAATGTTAGCTCTTATGCTTTAGCTTATTTTATAAAACTTAACCTTTCATATTTTAATATATATTTTAGAAATACTAAACTAGATAACACATTATGTGAATAAATTTCTATATCAGAAGATTACAATAAATCTTAATTATCTAAGTTGTTGGTCATATTTAATCTTTTTCTTGTGCCGACATGAAGAAATGATCTCAGATTTTCTATTTCAAAGGTTGGAATCAACTTTCATAATAGCCAGAGTCTCAGATATAGAAAGGTTGAAAGATTTATAACCGAGTTGACTATAATTTATGGTAAGGTATTAGACAGTAAAGTAGCGCTAATACATTTATCAGTAATAAAGTAATGACGTTTAATTTGTGTTGTAGTAAACAAATATATTATTAAAAAGAAAGTTGGTTAAATAAATATACACCATATTTTCTGTAATAGAATACGTTTAACTTATTTTCCATATGTGGACTTTCCATGGAGTATTATGAATTCAGTCGCACTGTACTTAACATCGATCGTTACTTCCGACGTTATTAATTACTTACTAAGGCCCGTATCTCCTTTATTCTACCCTTTAGGAGAAAAAAACTTTTATTAGTTTATCATGATATCACTTTGGCCATTCATTTTCTACCTTGTTAATTATACCATTTTCGAAGGATACAACAGTATCGACGAGGACATGAACGTTAAAACATATTTCTCAAAATATTAGTTAATCGATAACAGATAATGGATAATTATTCCAACTATAATTATTAATATTGTTACCTGCTTAAAATTATTACCATTTCCGCCGTAAAACATGTTCTGGTTGTGAAGATCCTATAATTCAAGTGATAGATTATTCCAAACAACTGCTCCTCCGTTAGATAGCAGTGCAAAACATTATTATTATTATTAAAATAAACGTTGTCCAATATAAATCTACAATTTGAATTTTACATTTCATTTTAATATTCTTTTGATAAACACATGAGAATGCATGAAAGCTTTCGCCTCAATCTCTACTAGTAACTTATTTCAATCAAGAGCGATAGCGTAAGATCGAAACATCAATCATTGAAACGTTGTCCTATATGCATCTATACTAACTATTTCGCACATTTACAGTACGTATTTTGGAACAGATTCGCTGAACAACAGTGATCTAGTCAAAATTTGTTGAACAACTTTCAAATGCAGTAAATAGTTTCTCCTACAAAGTTTAAATTCAGTCGTCGACTCCTTAACGACTCGACTAAATATTTTGTTAAAACCGTCTAAGCAGGCTATGTGATCATATGCTTCATGCCGCTTCAGGACCCACGCATTTCCATGCATATCAAATTCGAAATCACATTCCTGTGACAACTAATTCTACAGTTTAAGCATCTGGTCTCGGGTGGAGTGTCAGAAAGTCTCAATAGTAAGTAAAGTAAATTCCGTGCAACTTTGTTGACCGGCTTGATTCTGTTGTTGGCATTTTTTTCAGGATGTAACCGCATAATGGTTGTCAACATCCCTAAGTTAAAGTAATCGCATAGAACCGACTGGATTCGAACTTGGCACACCCAAGTCGTAAGTCCGCGTCATTATCTACTTAAAGTCACCTAATTCAATACAGTGGGTATTAAAGAGATTATTATTTTTTTTTAATGCATCATTATATTACAACTCATATTCTAAGATGACATTAATGCAGGTAACCCAACTCTCTATGGCAGCACTCTGAAGACAATTGTTGATACAGATCTTTCCGATTAGCTCTCATAGTATCTATAGAGATGCTCTTCGAAGTGTTTCCATGTTGTCGGTTGCATAGACGTCAACGAATGATCTCAGAATATGAGTTGGAAGATCATTGAGAACGATCACGAAGTAGGTAGACCCAGAGTCGATCATTGAGGAAATGCCGGCGTTTATACTATGAATCTCAGACTTCTTACTATCAAGAACTACTTTTTTAGACCTATCAGAAAAAAATGGTTTCATGGTTGAAAATACATTTCTAGATATTCCATAGCGAACAAGTTTGTTAAGCAAACCTTTGTGTCAGACTCTATAAAAAAAAACCCAGATAATCTGAAGTTCTCTATCTCTCGCTTTCACTTTCCATCCCTTTCCTTACCTGAATTGCTCTTCTTCTTCTTCGTTTTGATCTTAATCTACCCCTGCCTTCTTCTTCGTCCACTTGTCTCTCTATTTATCTCAATTAGCTTTCCTCTTGGTCTTAAACTCAATTTTCCTCGTCTCCTCTTCTTTTTTCTGTTAAATCTCAACTATCACCTGGGTTATTAGTTCGCTAAAAGCAAAGAACGTTCTCTTTTTAAAGATGTTCTCTTTTCTAGGGTATATACACTTTCTCCTCCTTTCCATAATTACTCCCTTTCTCGATCTTAACAGCTTATCTAGAAGAGAAGACGACTCTCTTTTTCCACGACTGAAGTAAAATCTCGTGTTATTTTTCATTCGTTTTAACCACAATTTGTTTTGAGGCTATTCTAGATGTTATTTTTCATTTATTTGAACCACAATTTGTTTTGAGGCTATTCTAGATCTTATTTTTCATTCATTTGAACCACAATTTGTTTCGAAGCTATTCTAGATCTTATTTTTCATTTATTTGAACCACAATTTTTTTTAGGCTATTCTAGATCTCATTTTTCATTCATTTAAACCACAATTTGTTTTGAGGCTATTCTAGATGTTATTTTTCATTTATTTGAACCACAATTTTTTTTGAGGCTATTCTAGATCTTATTTTTCATTCATTTAAACCACAATTTGTTCTGGGGCTATTCTAGATGTTATTTTTCATTTATTTGAACCACAATTTTTTTTGAGGCTATTCTAGATCTTATTTCTCATTCATTTAAACCACAATTTGTTTTGAGGCTATTCTAGATGTTATTTTTCATTTATTTGAACCACAATCTTTTTTTAGGCTATTCTAGATCTTATTTTTCATTCATTTAAACCACAATTTGTTTTGAGGCTATTCTAGATGTTATTTTTCATTTATTTGAACCACAATTTGTTTTGAGGCTATTCTAGATCTTATTTCTCATTCATTTAAACCACAATTTGTTTTGAAGCTATTCTAGATGTTATTTTTCATTTATTTGAACCACAATTTTTTTAGGCTATTCTAGATCTTATTTTTCATTCATTTAAACCACAATTTGTTTTGAGGCTATTCTAGATGTTATTTTTCATTTATTTGAACCACAATTTGTTTTGAGGCTATTCTAGATCTTATTTTTCATTCATTTAAACCACAATTTGTTTTGAGGCTATTCTAGTCGTTAATTTTCATTCATCTAAACCACAATCTTTTTCGAGGCTATTCTAGATGTTATTTTTCATTCATTTGAACAACAATTTGTTTCGAGGCTATTCTTGATGTTATTTTTCATTCATTTAAACCACAAATTGCTCCGAGGCTATTCGAGATGTTAATTTTCATTCATCTAAACCACAATCTTTTTCGAGGCTATTTCAGATGTTATTTTTCATTCATTTGAACCACAATTTGTTTCGAGGCTATTCTAGATGCTGGCAAGTAAGAGTGCTCTAGTATTAAACAGAGTTCTCTCATTAAACTTTCAGTGGCTGAAAAGTACGAAGCGCTTGAAATTTACAACAAAGTGCAACGATTCAATGAGACATTGTACAGCTAAGAATACATTTTATGTGATCAAAGTGTAGTATCTGTGTTCAGTAACTATCCGTTTTTATTTGTGAAGGAAAAACATACGCCCTTATTCCTAAAAATAAATATAATTATTTTATTGTCTTTCTTTTATGATAAATTGTTTCTTACGCTTCGATTTTCCAACACTCAAAATTCCGACGCCATTTGTCTTGAATTCCTTAATTTCTCTGACGCAACTCGCTACTCGAAGATAATGTGATTCATGTTCCAGCTCACACGATTTAACTTCAAACAGTTGGCCGTTATTTTTAGCAAAAGATCGAGAACGCCGGTTTTCTTTCATTTCTACCAAACTAACGTCGATGGTGATGACGACGCCACAAATAACAAATGAACCGAATGAAAGGCACATAAACTCGATTTGCACGTGACTCGAGTGACGCTGTCACCTTCGCATTTCTTTTAAACGATTTGTGGCATCGAAATTGGACAAGAGAAAACAAGCAAAGTGAATTTGCAATTGAACGTTTCCCTTGAAAGAATCCCATCTATCAATCGAATGGATGGTGATTATCTATCTATCTATCTATCTATCTATCTATCTATCTATCTATCTATCTATCTATCTATCTATCTATCTATCTATCTATCTATCTATCTATCTATCAATCTATCTATCTATCTATCTATCTATCTATTTCTCTCTCTCTGGATATATATATATATATATATATATATATATATATGTATATATATATTGTAACATTTTACTTCAGTTGAAGTTCTCAGAAATCAAGGGGCCCTTTCCTAAGGCTAACACTTGATCTCTATATAAGCTACATAAATATTCGAATATTCTATTAAAGTTCCCGTTTATTTCTTAAACGTGGAGATTGTAAGGAAATTAGAAACATTAATTTTCCTTCTCCCACTTGACTAGTAAACTAACTTGTAGTATATATTGCTTATGTTCTCCTAGTCTGACCGGATCGAGGACAAGAATTCATCTAGACTAGTAGATTATCCAGCTTAGTTTTGTTATATGAGGTAACATCATTACGAGAAGGTGCACTATTCCTCGTATAAACAAGTGTATAACCGATCTGAAGGGATCTTTTTTGGTCAGGGTTTACTTGTAGGGTGAAGTATCCTCATGTCAGGTTGTCCTGACAAATCCTTGAGAAAGACCGAAGACACTCGAGGATAGTGCCTAGTAGGTAGTTGAAACTCCCCAGTAGGTAATTCACACACACACTATATATATATATATATATATATATATATATATATATATATATATATATATATATATATATATATATATATATAACATAAAATATAATAACACGAAATTCCTTAATTGTCGATGCAATAATTTATTTCAACCTTGTGGTTTCCTCGGCATCTAACTAGACAATTACATTTTTGAGACTGACAGAAAATTGAATTCACCATCAACAATTCAAATACAACCAGAGAGAGTGGTGGTGGCAACCAATCTGAACACCCCTTACAGAGCGAGGAGGAATTAAAAACTTATATTAAACTAAGGCGATCGAAATGAATCTTGTTTTTTTAAAAATAACGTCTGAGTTAAAAACACATATTATTTTAACACTTACGACTTGGTGATATAAACACGTATATACGTCTATACACACACACATATATACGCATCCTACGATCACGCACGCACGCAACAATATTTTTTGTGTCCTACAAATTCGGCTAGACTTGGAAAAAGAAAGGAAGAAAGAAAAGAAGAGACACAGACAGGCGTTAGCGTGTCATCAACCGACTGACAAGCTGTGAAAGGTTTACAAGTTTGAATTCTGTCTAGATCCGAGATAGGATATATTTGAAAAATAAAAATTATTTAAGATTATATTTGAATCTAATGCATACACACACACAGATGCCAATATGTATCTAAATACAAAATATTTACATAGGCATTCTATATTCGTAATATATTAATAATATGAGTTCTAAAAATTCATCTTACATTAATTTTATAATCTATGGAAACCTATACTTATAACCTAATTCCAATCTAACAATGTCTAGTGATAATATTAGACACTTATACTTAAATTAATTCAATGATTAGTGTATTATTTCTTAAGGCTATCTTATTTTGAGTAAATAATCAGAATAAACAATTATCTTAAAGTACAATTATATATGCATACCTCCCAAAACACCTATAATGAATATCAACAAGTAAGTAATTACGTGTCCATAACAGATATTATTATAAATACTTATTGTTTTTTTTGTTTTTTTTTATCTATTTGGTATCTTCACCGTTACAAATCTAGAAGTCTATCGGATTATGAGATATTGGTTATTTTAAATTTACATTTATGTCTGCATTTTGCCATAAGCTCATCGCGTTTGTTTAAAAGATTATTGTGCTCATATTTTAGGATTCTTATTTTTTCCTCTAAACATAAATTGCATCTTTGTCTAAATCCATTTGGAACATCCGAAAAACATAGGATTGACCACGAAACCACCGGGGACCGGTTCTCATTTTTCAGAAGCCACCATTGTTTAACTAACTCCGTTTTGTTCTTGAGTTCTGGGTTGTTAAAAGAGTGTTTGTGGTCATAAAAACGTTGTTTCCAGTTTCTGCCAACTATCTAACATCAACATCGGGAAAGTATTCTTAAACCTTGTAGATAAGCATTTTAGTACGAATAATCCACTTAGGAAGATATTTAATAGAAAAACCATAAAAATCAGTTACTCTTGTACCAAAAACATGGATAGAATAATCAGCACCCATAATCATAAATTACTAAACAATTCTAGTAAAAATAAGGTTTCAGAAAATATATGTAATTGGCAAGTGAAAGATAACTGCCCACTGGACGGTAACTGTAAAGTTGAGTGCATGGTTTATAAGGCCACTATTCATCCGGAAGATAACTACAGAGGCAAGAAGGTTTACATCGGCATCTCCGCGGGTAGCCGAATTTGTATGACACAAAAAATATTGTTGCGAGCGTGCGTGATGGTAGGATGCGTATATATGTGTGTGTGTGCAGAGACGTATATACGTTTTTATATCACCAAGTCGTAAGTGTTAAAAGAATATGTGTTTTTAACTCAGACGTTATTTAAAAAAAACCAATAAGATTCATTTCGATTGCCTTAGTTAAATATAAGTTTTAATTCCTCCTCGCTCTGTAAGGGCTGTTCAGATTGGTTGCAACCACCACTCTCTCTGATTGTATTTGAATTGTTGAAGGTTAATTCAATTTTCTGTCAGTCTCAAAAATGTAATTGTCTAGTTAGATGCCCGAGGAAACCACAAGGTTGAAATAAATTATTGCATCGACAATTATGTAATTTCGTGTTATTATATTTTATGTTATTCTTGCTCTGTTTACCACATTGAGCTCTCATACCCGGATTTCTTCCCGGAATTATTTAATTATACCACACACACACACACGCACACACACACACACACATATATATATATATATATATATATATATATATATATATATATATATATATATATATATATATATATATATATATATATGTTTAATAAAGCAGAAGTGAAAGTTTCTGCTTGTTCTTTTTCTGATCCAATTTTTCGAGGTGGCAGGCCAACGATCTTATGTTGCTTTCCAGTGTGAATAGGGACACGCCGTATTTGTAAACGTTTTTGACTTTGTCGTCAGACACATGATTAGGTTACTAGTGAATTAATTACGAAAGGCGATTAAGAACATTTAAAAAAACTTTTAATATACTCTCCCCACTCTCGTATCGAGCTTGGTTGATGGCGAGTTTACGTGTTCGAATAAGTAATGCTTCTTTGATGGGGAGGCGAAGGCTACAATTTGAAACAGCGAGGATGGGAGTGTTAATTATTTGTTGTTATTCTTTCATTATACAAACAGACTCTTCGTTGGCGCGTACAGAAGTTTCATGAAAAGAGGGATCAGATTTACGTACAAAGGATTCGTTCCGACTGACAGGGTTATTCGAAGCAGAAGGAAGGCAGCGAATTGATTAATCAAAAAATTATATATATATATATATATATATGATAATTTTATTTACACAGACATGTACAAAATCTGCGACACCGGCATGTCGATGTTATCGATCAACAGTTACTATAAACTGAGATCTTCTTTTAGATTTTTAATTTTTAATTTTTTAACGGCCTCAATTTTTGAAATGTTAAATTTCTTTTCTTCTTCTACTCTTTCTCTATCCCTCCATTTCATTCTCTCCAAATATGATCTGAGGTTAAGATCGGATTCTAACTCTTCCTGATGAGATCTCAGTTTATAGTAACTGTTGATCGATAACATCGACATACCGGTGTCGCAGATTTTGTACATGTCTGTGTAAATAAAATTATCATATATAAAACTCTATTTTAATATTGAGCACTTTTTATAAACCCGGTTAAAATTCTCTGGTTTACCACCCGCTGGATATTTTTTACCTGGATTATTACCATTATATATATATATATATATATATATATATATATATATATATATATAAGGAAATTAATAACATTATTGAAGCACCCATGAAACTGTATTTAAATGAAATTTTTGAAAGACAACATGATGAAATTTTAAATGATAAAATCATTTATCTTTTTTTGCAAGCATTCGATGACTGTTCTTTATCATTTTTTTATCTTTTTGTTTCTTCTTAATTTCGAAGGAATTCAAAAGTTTTATATATATATATATATATATATATATATATATATATATATATATATATATATATATATATATATGTAATTCTGTCTGTGTGTTGGCCCACTTGATCTTTGTTTTTATGTTCACCCAAACCGTTTTAAAGAATTGCTTGAAAATTAACATGTGGACTACTGAACTCTCAGTGAAGGTCATAGGCTATATAAGAAATATATCACTTCAACGTTGGGGGTCCCCAGGTGGCACAGCCCCCCTTCACTGAAAAATGATTTCCCTTACATTCAACTGAAATTTAAACCACCAAACATGATGTCTATTCCCAAAACTTCAGCAAATTTCGATAATATTAAGATGGTCACCGGGGGCACACATACACTCAAATTTAAACCATAGGTCCACCGAAAATTCAAATAGGTCTAATTTGAATGAAATGTATACCTAATTTAATACATATTTAATAAGGATGATTTACATACTATATATATATATATATATATATATATATATATATATATATATATATATATTAGAAAGGGTATTTAGACATATTTTAAACCATTGTTTCGTAATAGTATTATATTTTTTTGTTGAAAACCCATGACAATGTGTAGCGTTAAAATAAATAAAATTTATTTTAATTTGAGCCTTGGAGAAACACAATTCTCCTTGTCAAAGTAGTGCTTTTCTTTTTTTTCTTTTTCTTTTTCTTCATCGTCCGATGGTAATGGACTTTTGGGTCAGAAAATCACGTTATGTCTGAAGGCGAGGTTGCGCCAATTTGAATTAGAAAGGGTATTTAGACATATTTTTAAACCATTGTTTCGTAATAGTATTATATTTTTTTTGTTGAATTCAGTGTCAATCCTCTTTGGGAAATATAAATTAATGACGCACGATCAGTGGCGTGACGAGGTCTGGTGAGTCCATGGTGATTGTCGGGACCAACTCCTTGGTTGTAAACCTCAAATACTCAAGTATAAGTGCTAGTAATAAGGAATAGTATGGGAAAAGGAAATGGTTTGAATATAATTAAATGCAATCCCTCAATTTGGATGTTCGGGGCAACTGCAGTTCTGCATGTCACTGCTCTTAATCCTAGTTTTCGATCGCGCTCGTTCAGAAAATTCAGAAATTATAGAATGAAATATTTCAATATTTGTTTTGTTTACTAATCTGTTAATATCTTCATACGATTTATTTATTTATTTTTAATTTTTATTTATTTATCTACCTCCCACAGGTCGGGAAAGTGGGATTAAAAAACCAGCGACCAAGAGTAAAGTCATTCTGGCGTACAAAAATATATGGGCAGCCCCGTCGACATTTCCAGGTAGGAGCGCCTCAGGCGATTAGCAATAAACTAATTATTTTTTTCAAAGACTGAGTAAACAGAGCCTGGGAGGGTGCATCTCCTAGACCTGACCAGGACAATAGCTCAAACCGGCGTTATCACGTCCCGAAGGCTAAGACGGTACCGTGTTAGAGAGTGTAGTATCAATCGGAACAGATACTACACTCTGATCTTAGCCAAAAGGCCAAGTTATTTATAACAGGAGGTTAGACATAAGTTCAAAGTATTTTTATTTACCTCCTACCTAGGATGCTAGACACAAGGTCAGGTGTGGTTTACCAGCGCACTAGGATTAGCGCGCTATGACATACAAAACATTCCTGGGCAGCCCCGTCGGCATTCTCCGGTAGGAGCGCCTAAGGCGATTAGCAATCAATTAACCCCTTCTCAAAGAGAAGGTAAAGCCTGGGCGGGTTGACCTCCTGGAATTGCACAGGATAATACCTCAGACCGGCGGAATCAAAACCCGAAGGCCAAGACAGTACCGGTCTACAGAGTTTAGTATCAATCGGAACAGATACTACACTCTGATCTTAGCCAAAGGGAAAGGAGGATTTCTTTTTTCTTCAAATAATTTTATTTTGAATTCGACAATTCTAGAATAATTTTTGGAAGGGGCAAAATGAGTCACATGCTTTGGTGACCATGTCCTTGTCTATATCGGCGAATGTCTCCACGATGGCAACCTTCAGATAGAGTATCGTGTTGTGGGCGTGCTTGTTGGTCTTGGTCTCGATCACGCTCCAGAATAAATAGTCATGGCTGTTGCAGTCATGTGATGGGGGGAACAAGTCCGGCGACCAGTGATGAGGCACATTGTCAAGCAGCCAAGCCTGGATAGTCTTGGCTTTGTGTGCAAAAGTTGAGTTCTGACGGGAGACTTAGGTGTGTCCGTCGGCCATCTCGTCAATCCAGGGCTTCACCACGTCATTCCGCACCTTCTGGTATGTCGAATTTTACTGTAACACAATGTAGATAGATATAATTTATTTGAATGTTAACGATACATAAAAGATTATGAACGGCGGATGAAATTAAACCTGCATTGTTATCTACTTCGATGCATCATTATATTAAGCAGATTTTTCACTTTTGCGTTTGTTCTTTAATCTATGTACTTTAATGAAATAATAACTCTGTGCGAAGCCGAGTAGTTTACTATAAAATCATTACTGTAGACCTTCGACCATTTCTGTTTCTTTGTGTTGCTTAGCAATGCCCTCCTCCTTGCAGAAGGACACTTTGTTCTGATTGCCTGTGTCAAGTCTTCGAATGATAGAGTTCTTTGTCGATCGGTAGATTTATCTTTTCAAGCTCCAGTTTGTATTTTCTGTGCTTCCCACTGCAGCAACGTATGGCACAAGGCCGGAAGGTGGGAGAACACCAGCTTCCACGAGGAGGAACTCTGGTTGGATGCAAAAACAGTCGAGAACGGACGGTTAATATTTTTCGATGTGGGCACCTCAGTCGATATGCAATAAACACACACCTTTCCCAAAGGGAGAAAGTATTTTATTGGGGGTTAAAATAGCGATTTGCTCCTCAAAAGCGTAGATTAAATGAACGCATCTTTGATAGATGCGCCCTCAATATTTGTTATAATAAATTCTCTTTGTCAGTCAGTCTGTCACTATTATGTTTTTATTAGAATTTTCTTTTGTATGTCACACTTAATTTTGAAATATCATTCTCATAACTGAACATGCAGATTGAATGGACGCATCTTGGTTTAGATGCGTCCAGCACTTTTTAATGACAATATCTGTCCGTTGGTCACTAGATCCGTCCTTTTTCACACTTAAGTTAGAAATAGGATTTTAATCGCTAGACGCGCAAATTGGAAGGACGCATGTAAAGAATGAATCCTGTTTCGTTATGATTTGTAGGAATTTGAATTGTATCGCTTCTGCCCGTTTCTAATAAAATGGCTTCTTGTTCATGTGATATAATTGTGTTTGCGTTCAGCTGAAGAACAAAATGGCGGACGCGAAGAAAACGAAAAGAAAAAACTTCGTACAAATGAAATGTAAAATTGCTGTAGGGGCAGAATTCTTCGATCCCACGGTCTATCCGTAGTCCACTTCGTCGATAGAACCAGCCGTTTTCCTCTCTGAAGTCGCAGTGGTGATGCGGCAGCCGAACTTTCTGCATATTCTTCTCCTAGTTGTTTTAATAATTCTTAAAGATACAAAAGGCTCATGTTCATTAACGCTTTATTCGTTTAAAGCATTATATTAGCTTTTCCTTGCCTGCTTCACGGGGCGATAGAAGACAACATTTTGAAAAATAACCCCTGAACACACACAAAAGAAACGGATACTTATCTTTTTTTTTCGCCACGCATTCATTTCTGACTTTTTGTTCGCGGCGTCATATCCTGACACGTATCCCTAACAGCGAACTTGACTTCTAAATGGAATTTTCCATTCTCTTACTTAATTTTAACCGTACGTAGAGATTTCCGATTTTAACTTTACATTTACACAACCGCATCTAAATATTTCTACAGAAATACCTTAAGGAGCGAATGTGCTAAAGATGAACGGTATTCTTTAAGTGCACCTATTCAACCTACGCGTTTAACGATGGAATGCTATTTAAAACCTAAGCGTGACAGAGCGACAGGCTTCTTGTAGAGATTCATAGACTAATCGCATCTAAAAATGGTGTTACAAAATCGAACGTGACGGGCCAAAACAAAAATGCTGTTTCAATCTCTAAAGAAAATGTAAATTTAAACTTCAGCGTGATAGATCAAAGGAAAAGCGATTGCAATCATAAGCGAGACAGACTAAAGGAACCGCTATTTCAATTTAAAGCGTGACTGACACATATAAACGCTATTCTAAACTTAAGCCTCACAGACTAAAATAAATTACATTGTAATATTAAATATTTTATTTACTTCCTCTCCAGGAGGTTAGTCGATGTCACGATGAAAGTGTTCCTGTATAACGAACTGGATTCGAACCTGGAACACCCACGTCGTTAACCACTTAGCAACGGTGCCATATGGCAGACCAAAGGAACCGCTATTTCAATCTTAAGAACAACAGACTAAAATTAATGTTATTTTAATTTTAATCGTCACAGATCAAAGGAAATATTCTAATCTGAAGCGAAACAGACTACAAAACCTATTCAAACTATCGCTAATGCAAATGACATTGGTATAGTTGTGGACAACTCCTTCAAACCAACACCTCATTGTATCAAGATGGTGCGCAAAGCCGGGCGGATTCTCTACCTGGTCCGAAGATTGTTTTTAAGCCTAGCAGTAGACACTTTCTATTACTTATGCATAACACTGATGCGGCTCATGTTTAAGTATAGCATCCAAACAACAAATTCCTATCGTCAAAACGATATCGTACACCGGAAGCGTATTTAATGGTTGGCAGCCAGGATGGTGACAAGACTCTCCACGTTTACCTACAAAGACCGGCTCCAAAGACTAAATCTGCCCTCACTTGAGCGGCGATGGGACCTAATTCTGGCATAAATCATCATCAACAGAAATGTAAAACAACCCAACATATAGTCGCGAT
This sequence comes from Sepiola atlantica, assembly GCA_963556195.1. Classification (NCBI taxonomy): domain Eukaryota; kingdom Metazoa; phylum Mollusca; class Cephalopoda; order Sepiida; family Sepiolidae; genus Sepiola; species Sepiola atlantica. The sequence goes on along the minus strand of OY744516.1, from coordinate 21,585,110 downwards.
GTCCGCGACTACTTACAAGAAATGTATCATCGTAACTTTTATCTCAACAGAAGGCAACATCCTGTCCGTATTTTTGCTCCATGGAATATCCTGCCAAAGGAGGTTGTGATGATGCCTGCCATATCCAGGTTTCAAGTTGTCTTCAAAAAACATTTAGACGATACATAGATTCGATATCTTCTGTTTTTTTGCATGGCTTGCTGCATTCTGCTATTTTTTGCGAATAAGATTCATTGATTGATATATAATATGGAAACTAGCCGCTATGTTTCAATTACAGACCAAACGTTACTGTTGGAGTTTCTAGAACCATATTGGTGAAATGAATCCTATTAATTCAATGTCCATACTAGAACCAGCGCCGTAAACGTTCGACTCTTTTCGTAATTTCTCGTATTGGCGATATATAGAATAATACAAGTCTGTCTATATACCATTAAAACACTGATAATTTTAATTACTCGGTCGCTGGTTTGTAAATGGTAGTAGTAGTAGTAGTAGTAGTTGCAGCGACAGTAGTATAAGAAAAAAGAGAGTAAGATAATTACGTAAATAAATAAATAATGTAAATAAAGAAGTAGAAGAAAAACCCCTTGCTATTTTTTGGGACCAATAAAATTCATTGATTAAAATTTAAGCGTGACAGACAAAAGGAAATACGATTTAAGAATCATGACAGACAGACCAACGAACAAAGCTTTTTATAGAGATGCGAGAACGTGTCGAAAAAAAATCAGCGAACAAAAAAGAATAAAAAGAAACAAGAAAATTGGTATAAAAAAACAAAAATAATTGAAAGATAAAAATGTAGAATGAAAACATTCTGACAAATGAGATGAAGAACCATTGGCAAAATAAAAAGAAAGAAGCGGGGAAAAATAAAATTGGCAAGAAACGGCAACACACATAGAAAAAAGAGGGAAAGAAATGGAGAAAAGATCAATAAGAAAGGGTGAAAAGAAGAAAGAATAAATCGATTTTACAAAAGAAAGAACGAAAAGAAGGACAGACTCATGGGATAGAAATAAATAAAAGAGGGTAAAAGAACGGGGCTCACTTGAAGTAAAACGCCAATGACGTCATCATTTGAAGCACAGGTTTTGAAAGTTAATCGAACAAAATTACATCTTGTGGGAGTAGATTTTCTCAAACCAAGCGTGAAATAGGAAAAGAGATCGCTCAAAATGAAAGTATACCAATGAGTTATCTGTCTTTCTCATTTGAAACTAAAATGGAATAGGAATAGAGCTCTATGAGTTAGAGGAAAGTTATGCGCATATAAGACAATGGCCTTCTAAGCAGACATACAGCAAGATTGGACGAGGGTGTGCAAAGAATAATGTAAAATCGGTATTTTCCACATTAGGCTAGATTAAGCAGAACATTGGGGAATTCTATTAGAATTTAAAATAACTACGTGTCAGGATATGACGCCATCGACAGGAAGACCGAAGTGTGGTGTGTCGAAGAGCATAAAAAAGTATTACTTTTTGGTTGATGAGCTGACTAGCTTCGGACACCTTTTTCTGTCTATGTTCGCCCGCCGGGGAGAGGGCGGCATCGATGGGAGCCTCATGTTATGTGTACCATTACAGTATTGTAAAGGGAAAAAATCATTAAAGAGTACTAGTTTCCCAAGTCCAGAAAAGCTGTACCTGAAGAAGGTCAGAGGTTACACGTTCGAAAAGTTGTGCATAATTGAAACGATACAAAGAAAGAAACGTCGGTCATCAGTATAAGAGATGGAAATAAGGATCAAATGAAAAAGACTGGAAAAAAGAGAAAAGGTTGACAAGAAAGAAAAAAAGAAATAGTTGGAACTAAATAAAAATGTATGGTAAAAAAATAATAAATAGTAAAGAAAAAAAAAAAGAAAATATAAAGAAAAGAACAAAAGATAAAATAAGAAAGAAAAAAGAATGATTGAGAAGAAAGTTTTGAATAAAAATGAAAAATATTTGTTGTGAAGTTGTCCAACAGTAAATAATAAATAAAGGAAGTCAAGTCGAGGGTCGGTTTAACAAGTGTATTAACAAAGTAAAAAAGTGACTAGCACTTGACTAGACAGTTACAAGACTGTGCTTTGTCTTCTCTGTGTCTCTGGTGACTAGCAATATTTATAGTGACAACCGGTGTTGTTTCTCTTGTGTAAGAACGACCGGTGTAACAGTAATGTAGACGCAACCTCATCTTCACAAGTTGTTTGTTAGAAATTAACATCAAAGCGGTATATTTTCTAATATCTTACTTTTCTTTCTTTTCTCTTTGCAGAATTTTCATTTTTTAAACCCTAACCCTAACCCTAATCCTTACTGGTCTATTTTAAAAACAAATCATAAAAAAGGTCCTGGTTGATTATGTTCAACTTATTTAGAAAAAATTCAAATAACATTTTGCCAACTTCCGATTAACTAGAGCGAATCGACTTTGTTTTTCAACGAGAAATAAATCTTTAGTTGCTTCACAATTTTCAATCAATTACGAGAATTAACATTTGAGAAAAAATAGAAAGATCGGTTTGTGTAATGTACGCACTCCAAAATAGTTAGAAAGATCGGTTTGTGTAATGTACGCACTCCAACATAGATTGTTGGTAGCAAGTTTTGAGTTTGTGTGTTTTTTTTTGTTTTTTTCGCTTAACTACTCAGTAGTTAATTTACTGTTAATCCTTGCGAATCCAAATATCTGACGAAGATGGGGTTTTTTCCGTGAAGATCTTGCGAATGACTTTGAGTGATTTTTTGCAGTGAAATCGTTTCGATTCCTCGTCGCCAATCTGTTGTGAAGTTGTCCAACAGTAAATAATAAATAAAGGAAGTCAAGTCGAGAGTTGGTTTAGCAAGTGTATTAACAAAGTAAGAAAGTGACTAGCACTTGGCTAGACAGTTACAAGACTGTGCTTTGTCTTCTCTGTGTCTCTGGTGACTCGCAATATTTATAGTGACAACCGGTGTTGTTTCTCCTGTGTAAGAACGGCCGGTGTAACAATATTGAAAGATGATGAAAGGAAAAAAAATAAGAAAGAAAAAGAAGACAGAAAAAACGAAAGTAAAACTGTACAAAATATGTTTAATAATTATTTAAAATGTATTTAAAATTGTATAAAACAGACAAAATGTGTTTTAAAATTGTCTAAAAGGTGTTAAAAAAGGTATGAAAATATGTTAAAGAATTGTTTTAAATGTGTTAAAACATTATTAAAATGTGTTAAAACATTATTAAAATATGTTAAAAATATTCAAAAATATTAAAAAATGTTAAGATTATGAAAACAAAATATGAAAGAAAATGAGGCGGATAAGAATAAAAATAAAAGTTAAATGAGATAACATGAACGAAAGAAATAATAAAACATGATTAAAAGAAGTAAAAAACAATAAAGAACAAAAACAATAAAAGTAAAATTAAAAAATATGTGAAGCAAAAATGTTTTATTTAAATTTTAATAGATTTTTTAATTTTTAGAAATTAAATAAAAGTAGCTGTAAGGGTGTTGATAGTCGATTTTCTTGTGTCAGCTATCGTACAGTGGAATTCGTTAAATTTCTGGACACAAATTATCTTTCATAAGAATCCTCATATTAATAGTATTATCACTTGACAGAGATCACAACGCGAATACTTCTACGTCTGAAGTAAAACAAAAAAACTTCCTCGACTATATCCAGCCTTAAATTAAATTTAAGGACGACACCAGGTTACAGATATGGGCCAGAAAGCTAGATAATGACCCCCCCTTTTATTAACATGGAAACCCCTCCTTCTGAAGCCCTCCACACACATGGTTCAGAAGCACCGGGGGCCGGTGAAAGACACCCAACCGCTCAAGAAAAGATATAGGGCGATCAAAAGTGTTGTGGCTAGATGTGGCTACCAAAATAAACCCAACCATCTGCGAATATTGAGAAGAGCATCATGCAGTACTGTCATGTCTGTCGTCTACTGCCCAACCAGTGCACCGTTTAATAATAATAATAATAATAATAATAATAATTATGAAACACCGTCCCAACGAACAACTCGAGAAGCACCAAAACCAGAAACAAAAAGACAAGAAAAGAAAAGTTGGAAGAAAAACAACTACATAGACGCTTTATAAGACTGACAAGAGAAGCAACGAACGGAAATAGCTGGGCATGACTAAGAAAAGGACACTTGGACATAGAAACCGAATCTTTACTGGCGGATGCACAGAAGAATGTGATTAGGACAAACTAAATTAAAACTAAAAAATATAAAACCCAGTAAAACCGTAAATGCAGACTGTGTGGACACAGAGACGAAACAGTAAATATTATTATAAGTGAATGAAGCAAACTAGCCCAGAAAGAATACAAGAACAGACACAACTGCGTGGAGAAAGCAGTACACTGGGAACTGTGCAAACAATTGAATTTCGAACACGCAGACAAATGGTATAAATATGAACCAGAGACAGTACTGGAAAATGAAAATCATAAAATCCCCTCCCTGTGATATGGATTTACAAACAGATAAATTCATACAAGCAAGGAGATCGGATCTTATAATAATCGACAAGAATGAAAAATCCTGTAAAATCGTAGACTTCGCCATTCCAGCAGGCTACATAGTGAAGATCAAGGGGATGGACAAACGAAGCATACAAACAGAACATTCAAGAGAACTAAAAGGAATATAGAGCATGAAGAGAGTAAATATAATAATAATAATAATAATAATAATAATAATAATAATAATAATAATAATAATAATAATAATAATGACGATGATAATGATGCAAAATAACTGTAGCAAGAAATGTATAACTGGCCATATAACCACACCTTTCTAAGACACAAAAAGAAGAAAAAAAGAAGAACCTATAGGACAGAATATAAAATGAAAAACGACAAAAAAAGAAGGAACGAAAAACAAAGAATTTATTAAAAAGATGGGAATACACACAGCCAAACGAAAACAACGTAAGAATAGAAAAAATGGAGAAAACCACAAGACCTAAAAGAAAAACGGGACTAAATAAATGAAAATAAAATTTTTAAAAAGATGAAAGAAAAGAAATAGAATTACTCCCCCCCCCCCCTCGAATGAAAATGATTTTGTCTTTTTCGTATTTCTTGTGAACAGCGATTGTGAATGGTCGGTGCGTTTATTTAAAGGACGTGGAGCAAATTTGATGGGCGCCGATGGTGACCACACTCAATTTAACTCTCACTAGAGTCAATACGCGCACAAATGAGGTGCGCGTTTTCCTATTACTTAAACATCTGCACGCTTATAACGTAACACGCACTTACGCGTGTTCGAATTCGTTACGAGAAAAGTAGACGCCAACATGTCATCGCATTCGATGAAAAAACATTTCGTTACAAAAAAGAAAACTTAAACATAAACATACAATACACACCCGTGTATATATATATATATATATATATATATATATATATATATATATATATATATATATATATATATATATATATATATATATATATATACTTATATATACTTATATATACTTATATATATATATATATATATATATATACTTATATATACTTATATATATATATATATATATATATACTTATATATACTTATATATATATATATATATATATATATATATATACTTATATATACTTATATATATATATATATATATATATATATATATACTTATATATACTTATATATATATATATACTTATATATACTTATATATATATATATATACTTATATATACTTATATATATATATATATATATATATATATATATATATATATATATATATATATATATATATATATATATATATATATATATATAAGTACTGTGTGGTAGGGCAGGAAAAATCCAGCAGAGTGCTCGATTAATTAAGAAATCCGAGATTTCGAAGGATTAAGAGCGTAAATATTTATTTATAAAATACAGAAATTCAATGTAACATTTGCCTGGATTCTAAGTAGTTGGATGACTACACCTCTTGTTGAGAAGAGTAGGTACATTCCACAGTCGGCCTTCGCCGCGGTTTGCTTAATCTGTGTAAATTAATAGACATTCTTGTATGTGGTGAGGTAGCTCAGTGGCAGAGTACTCGCTTAGCATGCAAGTAACTCTGGTTTCGAATTCTGAGTTCTGATGTGTCCTACTGATGAGCCCAAAGGAGGGCGAAACTCGAGTCTAGGACTTCCGGTTTGTTTCTTTTTATAGATGTGGGCTGCGGCGTTGTCTGATTGTGGAAATAATTTTATATATATATATATATATATATATATATATATATATATATATATATATATATATATATATATTATCGATAACCGTAACCTGTAAAATTCAGGAAACCAAGATGCTTCTTTTTTTTTGGGGGGGGGGGCGTAGGGTGGAGAACGGTAATCACGCAGTGTAATATATTTGTTGTATGTGTGGTGGTTCACAATTCATAACTATCACAATTTGCAGAAATCCAGTAAATGCTCCAAGAAGTAACTTGGCAGGCCATTTTATTTTCACCAATAACACCCAGCCTTTACCAACGATATAAAAACTATTCTTAAGTAGAACTATGTTATGCGTTATATGAAAGTGAAAACATTCATTGTATTTTAAAACAATAGAAATAGGTATTTAATTAATGAGATGCACCTTTGCAAATTAGTTTAAGCTTACGAGTTGGATTGCATACACATTATCTGTATGTTAGAAAGCATTGTTCTTATGTTGTGTGAAGTTGGCGGCCTTTTCATCTCACCGTGAGAGCGAGAAATGACGATACATTATAATCTTTCAGAATATGTGTGAAATAAAATCGAAAACGAGATAAAAGCAAATACAATTTCATTTACCGATTATCTCTGATTTATTTTTTATGGGAATCGCTCCAGACAAGGCATGAAGCCACTTGATGTAAGGAGCTAAAAAGAACGAAATATTATCGTCGCAAAGACAAGAGATGCGCATTGAAAAGTCCAAGGATATAAGTTAAACTAAGGCAGTTGATAAAAAGTCTACAGTTCTTGGAAAGTAGCTAGGAATAGGAAGCTGTATTATAATGAGGTACGAACACAGCAAATTGGTGGGCACCATTTACCAACGAGTCAAACAACATTAAACTAAGGAAGCTGGAAATATATAAGACATTTCTGAAGAACACATGCTATAATGCTATTTATAGAAAAGACTGAGACTAACAACATCACGTCTGTGAGGGAGAGTATGTAGAGAAGACAAAAGGGTGGGGCACACTAAATTATAGATACGCTTCTGAACCTTATCAATAACCCTTAAATGGGACAGAGATCCACCAGCCCAAAAATGACAACAGAACTCCATGTAAGATCTGATAGTAGATTTGTAGAGATAGAGAATAGCCTCAGGTGTGAGAAAATGTTTGTGGAAATAAAGAGAACTTCGCTACCCACCTACGCATTCCATCCTTCTCTGCTTACATCTATACCCCCACTTTCCAACGCGTACTAATACACTCATCCTTTCTTAGAGGACATCTCATGGCCACTTTCTTCAATGAGAATCTTTCACTACTGTGTACAATGATGAGATATAAGTGTTACTAGAGTTACAAAATGATAAACTTTGAAATTTTAGAACCAGACAACATGACGCGAGATATTGTTATATGAATTAAATATTTATTAATTAAAACGTTTATATATATAGTCTCGGAAGTTTCTCAACCATTAAAACTATATTAAAAAAAAAAAAAAAAAAAATTATAGTCCCAAGACTTCCAGTGGAAAATCACTCATGTAAGTCAATTTATTTTTTACAGTTATTATATTAGTTTATTTCTAACACTATTTTAAGGGATCATCAGTTGTTTACCATGAAAATATATATATATATATATATATATATATATATGATTTTTATTTATACAGACATGTACAAAATTTGCGACACTGGCATGTCGATGTTATCGACCAACAGCTGTTAGAAACTGAGATCTCATCTCATCATCTTTACCTCAGATCATATTTTAAAAGATCCTATATATATATATATATATATATATATATATATATATATATATATATATATATATATATATATATATATTTGTGTGTGCGTGTGTACGGTTGTGTGTGTTGTATCGTTTGGATTATTCGGACTACTGTTCTCATTTTGTATGTTATCCTTACAATGTTTTGGTCGATGTAACTTTCTTTACGTGCATCTTATCGAACTCGGAAATCTCTATGTCGAAATCGGTAATTTGTACGGAATTTTGAACGAAACACATTCCGTACAGATTCTATTCAATCCTGCGTTGCTACACCCTTGTGTGATGAGGCCGAGTCTTATTAAAAACATAAGGTCTTACGTTCTGTATATTAACAATCTATTTTTGAATCAGTGTATTCAGCACCTCTATGTAAGTATCAGAGTTTACTAGAAGACCCTTTGAAAAAGAATTGAGGAGGCATTACATGCCCTTCATTGCTGACAACCACCCAGACTATGATATTACTCATCGAATGACTGGGCGTAGTGATACCTTTTCATCTTAACTCTTTACAAACTTTGTAAACGAAAGATGAAGCAACTTGAAAAAAATAGTTCCATTTCTAAATTGCTATATAGTGCCTCTTCATTTGTTGTTAATTCTGAAATATAAGTTAAATAATATTCCATGAAAAATGCCAGTATACTGAAATCATATGTCCTTAATAGGGTTAAGATGAAAATTCATGTACACTAAACACTAAATGTACAAAAGCAAAGAAATTCCCAAATTTTTACACTGTTATTGTCATTAAGGGTATGCGAGCATAACAGGGCTATGTATTTTACTGGTAGGAATTTTTCTTATAAAAAATATAAACATTGTTACTATTTTAGCACTGTTAATATAAGCATTGTCAATAAACATTTTAACTGGTATTTTACTTACCTTTATCCTTATCAATCACGCCCGAGTTGAACCATTATTCATACGACACTAGCATCATTGTTATGTATTAAGGAAAATTAACTTATTCTTGTTGTATATAAGTCAATTTTATGTTTCACACTTTAATTTATTAGAATTAACAAGTTTCACCATTTTTTAAAATATATAAACGATTTTTACTGTATTTTTTTCAACAATACAATACATCTTTTTACAATTCAGATTGAAGATCCTCAAACAAGAATTTTAAATCTCATAAATTAAAAAATGTCAACTGTAAACCTCGGTATTTTTCATTTCTCTGAAATTTTCGTTTTCTTAGAACTAAAAACAGTATGCTAGGGCTCTAATATGACAAATATAGGCAATAGAATGGCACTTTATTTCGGTTCTTACTTTGTAACCTTGCCTAAGGGTTCAACACGTAGCCTACAGCCAAAGTCTAAGTTCTTACTGGATCGACCTAGGCCCAGTCGATATTAGGTAGCTTCCATAAGAACATCAGATCGATCAGAACGTTTGTCAATAAAAGCAGACGATGAGTTCCAGCCGAATTCCCTTCGGAAAAGCCCAAGAGATTTTGTATAAACGATTAATTCTTGTTCGATGTTTTGCGCTGAAACTCTCCATCAACAAATGAAGCAAACAAAATTAAATTAAAATAAAACAATTAGGATGGTAGAATCAATTTGTTAAAGATCAAGTCGACATGTGTTTCATATGAAAATTGGCTTCTTTTTTTTACTTTCTTTCTTTAAATCAGATATCAAAACATTGAACGAACAGCTAATAGAACACCAGTATTTAGTTTGGTTGTGTTGTTTCTTCTTTTACAACATATGAACCTTTTTAGGTCATTTATTGGCGAATTCAGTCACTTTAGTAAATGTTTTAATGCTTCAAATTCCTAATATCTTCACATATTTATAAGTTAATTTGTTTTGTTGACATAATCGGCAAACAATACATTCTAAAAGGCACAACGCCACATTAAATGTATTGATTCTTCGGGAGAAAGTTTTTCTATTCTGGACCCTCATGGAAAAACTAAAAAAAAATCTTTTATTAACTTACGAGCCATCCTGATATAATTATTAGGCGAACTCAAAACGTAAAGAACCACATTTTAATTTATTTCAAATATGCTATTTTATTTGTTTTAATCTTATTTATAAATGTATTCTAAAATGCGGGTTTGATTAATTCTCCGTCTCTCGCTCTTATGTAAGGAATAAGAAAATTTACAGCAATTCATAGCTCCCTGGACAATAGTAACACTTACAAGAACACATTATCGTTTTCCTTATTTCATCCATTTTCTTCTCTTTCTCTTTCTTTTTCTTACACAACATGAACATTAAAAGAATTCATCAGATAATTGGTACATCTAACTGCTAAAAAATACCCTACTTTTCTCATCTTTTATTTCCTTTGCTTACCAAACAAAAAAAATTGAGTCATCTCTTCTGGTTGATAATTTGGCACAACCTGAGCCTACCCCTTTTCCACCTCACCTGTTTATTCATATCGCTTACCAATTTTGCCGTATAATGAAAAACGAAGTAACAATTTATTCATTATTCAAGATAAAAGTTTGTTTGTACTCCAAGCCTTTCTTTCTCATCTCGCCAATTCTGTTTCTCATAATTTCGAAATTTCACTCAAATGCTTATTTTTCTTTTGGGGTGACAATTTATATTAGATATTAAGTTGCATTTGGCAGCTCAGACTTTAACCTGAAGATCTAATAGCATTAAAATGACTCGAAGACAAAATATTAACAAAATTATTGAAAAATTAGCCAAGCTCAATGCTTTCGGCCGGGTGTCTAATATGTATGAATTATGACTTTATTCCCGGTTCATTTAAGTCATTGATTTGCATGCATAGTTTACGTACGCAGACAAAAATATATAAATGGATGATGATGATGATGATGATGATGATGATGATGACGACGACGACGACGACGACGATGATGATGATGATGATGACGGCGACAATGATGATGATTGTGATGATGGTGATGATGATGATGATGATGATGATGATGATGATGATGATGATGATGATGATGAGAAGAAGAAGAAGAAGAAGAAGAAGAAGAAGAAGAAGAAGAAAATACAGAAAAAACGTAGTAAATACACGGAACTAGCCAGAGAACTGAAAGGAATATGGAGCATGAAGAAATTCTACAAATAATCGTAGGAGCACTAGGAACAGTCTCAAAATAACTGGAGAAAAAACTAGGAGAAATTGGAATCAAAGGGATCACTGAGACCATAAAAAGTACGGCAATGATCAAAACAGCTGAAATCTTAAGGAAATTCCTCGAATGCGGAAACCAACAGGCATAAACTACGAATGCTAACCAGTAACATTTACAGCAGGAAGAAAACAAAACCACATGAAAAACACCGCATCACGAAACAAGGAACATAAACTAAAATGCACATCGCATTATAAGCTCCCCACCCTAATAAATAACACATGCACAACAATGAACCAATGCACAGAAATTGCAAGAAACAACACCATGAGCTTTCTCGCACACATTCAAAATGGTAACGGCCTAAGCTGACACCACACAACATATTTATAGAGGCTCAAGGAGGATGAGAAAACCGAGGAGGGACAGCACAAACCAAACCTCCACTGGAAGAGTGCGGATAGTGTTGGGACCTTTGAGAGGCTCATTGCAACCCAAATCCCAGAGAAGACCAATGGTCCTTACCAGCGAGAAATCAATGGAAAGCGGCTGTTGCGATACTGCAAATTTATTTGCGGTGGTTATCGAAAAGAGTACTGGACATCTGGGGGGTTCTTGTCACTCAGAAAACTCGGTTGTTGTCGATGAGCAATCACTGACTATCACACTGCGTGAGAACTCCTAGTGAGTAATGCTAATAATATAGGAGTAAATAGGCTTATTCTTTTTAGTTGTCCGCGAAGTATGTCTTAACAAATTTGGCAGAGTTCATGAAATTTTTGAATAAAATCAAAGTAGAATACATAGTTTTAGTAAATGTGATTCAACGGCCACGGATACTTCTAGTAAATATATATATATATATATATATATATATATATATATATATTCTCTTTTTTTATTTTACTTTAGTCGAAGTTCTCAGAAATCAAGAGGTCCTTTTCTGGGGCTAATACTTTATCTTTATATGAGATACATATATATTCGAATATTCCATTAAAGTTTTCTTTTATCGCTCAAATGTTAGGTTTCCTCTCCCCAATTGACCAGTTAACTATGCTATAGTATATCTTTCTCGTTGTCCATTGGTCTTACCGGATTCCAGGACAAAAATTAATCTAGTCTAGTAGAGTATCCAGTTTAGTGCTGTTATTTAAGATAACATCACTTGGAGACGGTGCACCATTCCTTGTGTATAGCCGTGTCGAATGTATTTTATTTGAGCTTCGAATACAATGTGATTTTGTAGGATGAAGTATCTTCATGTAAGGTTTTCTTGAAAAACCCTTGTACTGAAGATATCGAAGACACTCGAGGATTATGTCTAGTAGGTAATTCAACTCTTCTGTAGGTAATTCAAACTCTCTCTCTCTCTTTCTTTCTCTCTCTCTCTCTCTCTCTCTCTATATATATATATATATATATATATATACATATATATATATATATGCGTCTGCGTGTGTTATATTATTTTGATTATTCGGACTATTGTTCTAATCTTAGATTTTATTCTCATAACGGACGTTTCGATCAATGTAACTCCGACCTTCTTCATGTACCTCTTGTCGAACTCTGAAATCTGTTTTACGAACTCTGAAATCTGTATGGAATTTCTAACGGAACAGATTCCGTACAGATTCCCGAGTTCGAAATACATATTTCCGAGTTCGACAAGACGCACCTGAAGAAGGTCGGAGGTTGCATCGACCGAAGTGAGAATAACATTCAAAATGAGAACAGTAGTCCGAATAACCAAATAATCTAAATTATGAATACTCATTTCAAAAACTGCGAACCATAATGTGTGTGTGTTTGAAAGGCCTATCGTGGCACATGTTTAAATAAAAGAACACAATTAAAAAACTGAAATTTTAATAGTTGTGATTATATTATCCGATGATATTTCGAGATTAATTCCCTTATTAAATAGAACTCAGTACATACTATTTTTATCGTTTTCTGTTCTCCGGATTTAAAAAAAAAATGGAAATCGCTCTAGAAAAGGCAACAAGCCACTTGATGTAAGGAGCTAACAAAAGCAAATATGGTTGTCGCAAAGACATGAGATGCCTATTGGATTTAGTCTTCAAAAGACTAATGTTATAGGTAAGAGGAAAACAGTCAGCAAGAAGAGAGTTCCGCAAGCCTGTGGTTGTGGAAAGAAGCTATTTCAATACGAAGCTGTATTACAATGAGGTATCAAAACAGCGAATTGATGGAGACCACTAGACCAGCGAGTAAAACGAGCTGGAACAAAAGAAACGGGGAATAGATCACATAATTCTGAAGAACACATGCCATAATAATATTTATAGAAAAGACTGAGACTCGCAACATCACGTTTGTGATAAAGAGGGTGCAGAGAAGAACAATGGGTGTTGCCAATCAACTTACAGATACGTTTCTGCACCTTATCAAGAACTCTCAAATGAGACAGATATTCATCAGACCAAATATGACAACAGTACTCAATACTTGGTCTGATTGTAGATTTGTAGAGAGAGAGAGAGAATAATCTCAGGTGGAGAAAGTGTTTGGAGCGATAGAGAGAACAGACTTTACGAGAAGCAGACAGAGCAATATTCTTACTTGATGTCTGGTTTTAACACGTCCATGTTTTAAAGTTGAAATTTTCCGGATGTTATCCTTTGTTGAAACAATTCCTCTTGTATTTTATTTTAAACACCTATTGGATGTAGGATCCTAACAAATGACACCATTTTATATATACGTCTTCTTCTTTCGTGTGAATCAGATGATTCTGGTGTTGGCATTAGTTTCCCCGATGTTTTTCTTGTTAGACATCTTTCTGGAAAGACATCGGGTACTAACGGGAAGGACCACGAGAAGGTTGTCAGCTAAGTGAAAGTAGTACTGTGGAACCGACTGGATTCGAACTTGAAACACCCAGGTCTTCATTCCATGTCCATGTTGCTCGTGTGAAGATATATACTGCTGACCGTAAATAATTCCAAATATCGTCATGTTTACATTTTTAAACTGTTTTTTCCAATAACCATAAGTCTTTAAAATACTAACAAAAATAATTATTTAAATATTCAAAACATTTGTAAATACATTATTCACTGAGATATTCTTTGTTAATTTTATTTTTATTTTATGAAACAAAGGAAATTAATTTCGTTTCTTGATGTCCTAATATATTTCAGTTATTTTATGGACCTAACGGACAACTGCCCCTAGTGACCTCATATAATGTCTTTGAATTATGTAAAATATTTAACCCATATTGAAACTTATTTAAATGTTCTAACTGCTAATATATCGATTTCTATAAAACACAAACAATAAACATCGACTTTTATATATGTAATAAGTCTAGCAGGGATTAACTTCCTTTTCCCGGATGCATGGGTAACAAAACAGAATAGTTTTTAAAAGTTCGTGCAACGTCTTTCTTTTAAAACATCTAATCCCCTCTCTCTCTCTTTCTCTATCTTTCTATCTTGCAACTAGTTCAATATAAAAGAAAGAAAAAGAGAAAGGAGGACAGAAAACACTGACATACTTATTGACCTAGTTTCACTGTTGTTTTTGAGACACTTACCAATAAGATTTAAAAAGAGTAATTTTCTGACATCCAATACACTAAGGGAAAGCATATTACCGTATTTCTTTTACCCTAACCTGGTTGGGGGCATACATAATTAGTAACTTGTGTAGTTTCTGAGTTTTATCTGGACATACACACAGACGAATACAAATACGATTTTCGTTTATATAATAAACAAATGTATAACATTTTATAAAGTGTTATTTTTTATATATCAAATGTTGTTGTTTTTCTTTTTAGTGAAAAAATGGTATGAAAATTATCTTTTTAATTTAATGTATTTTAAAGAACTCGATGTTTACCTTTATTTATTGTTATTTATTGGTATTATTATTTAAAGTTGACGTTTTCTGAATCGCCCAGTTTCTGGTCGCATAACATCGAAAAATTAGAAAAAAACATCGATTTCTTAACGAACGGACCCTAAACGTGTGCTGGGGGACCCGAAATTTGTTCGCTATTCGATCGATCATACGCTCTGCGCCTGCGCCCAGATTCAAACTGCGTTTAAGTGACCTATTTTTCGTTAGTTTTTATACTTTGTTCGTATGGCGCAGTCGTTAATGGCGAAGGACCAAGAAGGTTGATGGTTCGACTCCCGGAATATTATTTTAAATTTTTACGGTGACTTTAATATTCATCTAAGGGGGAGGGAACGACCGTGACGGCAGAGTAAGTACAATGAGAGAGGGGTAGGGAGAGCAGATAGAGGAGATGTGTGGACGAACGGGAAGACAGTGAAGTGAGGGAGAGGGGGTGACCGGGGAGAGGAGGTACCCGTGGAAGAGACATCTTTCGTCCAGGGCAGCGGGAGATGGGGTCTGTGAAGGGGGCGACCGTGGAAGAGACAACCCGGGGCAACACAGGGTACCCCTGCTAGTCATCTATATTAATGAAAATACACGCGTGTATGTTTTTTGTTATGTCAATGTAACTTCTATAATTGCACATTGTATTATTATTTATTCATTTACTATTAATTGTAAATTTAATGAAATCACAAATACACAGATGAAGGGTAGCCAAGTGTAATTTGGTCAAGTGTGACTATGATGATGCTAATAATGATGATGACAATGATGACAATCGATCTCTCGTCGGTTAGTGGCTCTTAATTCTTCTAGCCCGCCTTTTTTTCAAACCAATAACGACACTTTTTCTAAGGTTCATATGTTTGATAGTATTTCCAGAACACGAAAGTAGTGATCTATGGTTCTGTAAAGTACCCCCTCTCAAAATGAGGCGAGAGAGGGGTGCTTTTAAACAGTCGAGTCACACATCAGCCCAGGGCTTAATTCAAGAGAAAAGCAAGACAATACACGGTAGTCACCTCACTGCTCTTCTGATCCTGACGTCACTTTTTTTTTAACTAATGACCTTCATACGACTCGGTCGCACGCAATAGCCAGATAAAGGGTAGACCGATCGCCTCTTAATTGTAGTATAAATTATGACGAGGAGAATCGCCACAGCCGGTGAAGAAACAGCTGACACCCCTTATTATACAGCACATAAAAAAATCTAAATAAAAAAAATCCATTTTGAGCTTCATTAATATTCATTTTCCTCTTCCCCTTTGCTCGCAAACAATGCTGAAACTACGGAGTCAGTTTCCCCTGCCCAGAATCCGCCACGTAATTAGCATACTTTCTCTCCTGCTTGCTGATTTTACTCCACTGGTTCTTAGCTTATCTACCTATATTAATTAATATGATTATAAATTATGTACGCGTGCGTATGTTTTTATCGTGCCAACGTAATTCCAATACTTAAACATTAAATTACTAGTTTTTAATTGATTATTAATCAAATATTTATTGAAGTAAAAAGGAAATAGCGTAAACTAAAACCAATTTTTATTACTATTCACTCTTTTCAACACTTCGTTCGCATCAACATTCGACTCTATGAAGCCAGTTTCCATTCTCTTTGTATTCGTCACGTAATCAACACCCCTTCTCTATATCGTCCTGGTTCTTAGAATCTTATCTTATTCAAGTCTCCATTAATACCCACTCTCTTTTTTCCTTAGGTCTTACACAATGTTGACACTACGTAGCTGGTTTCCTTCCTTGCATTCGTCACGTAATCAGCACTTTCGACCTGCTTGTTGGTTTGCCATCTCTTGCTCTTATCATCTTTTTAATGTACATGTACTTTTTTTTAAATCGAAAGTGTTTATGCGATTTCAAAATAAATAAATAAACATAAAAATAAAAGTAAAACGATCCCCAGGAAACGCATAACTGAAAGTTATGAACATAATAACTGATGTAATTGTTAATGCTATCATTTGCAGTTTCAGCTTTTAAACTAATCTAATATACATCCATGTAAAATGTGAAATTGGAACTGATTAAATTATTTTGACATCTAATGTAATTGTATATAATGAAATTGTTTTATAAGCGACACGTGCTTGTTGGCGTGCGAGATGGGCAGAAAAGAGAACACAAACTAGACATTTGCTTTCCCCTATCTTTATCTGTCTGTCTCCCTCTCTCTTTCTTTCCCCTCTCTCTCTCTTTCTCTCTCTTTTTCTCTCTCTTATGAAATAGTGAACTTTTTTCTTTTTTTTACCTCGCCTCATTTTATTACGATAAATTACTGCTTTTTTTTGTAAATAAGATTTTTAAAAATATTTTTTAAAATTCTATTTATTTTTTATTTCAATGAATAAGTGATTATCTTAACATATACATTTATCTTGTTGGATTTTTATAGTCAGACCCAAATAGCATTCAAGTTGATGAATACAACGTTGTTCCTAACAAATTAATTTTCATTTGTTATTGTTGTACCGTGTTATTGGCAATATAGTAATGTACTTAACTATACTTTATTTAAAAAAATATTTCAGACGACTGCTAATATGAAATATTGTTATTTAATCATCTAAGAATAATAATCAGCAAGAAGAATAACTCATTTAAATTGAAGAATACAATAGGAGTAATCTACCTTAATTTTAAATAAGTGAAAACAAATCAACATTAAAAACTATTGGGTTAGCAAATAAGTTCCCACCGTTTTTTTTTTTAATCTAATGTGTTTTCAAATTCTGGAATCAATTTTTTTCAGAAAATTCTATCTTTGAATCACTTTTTTTAAAAAAGTTAATTTCAGTTAATTTCTTTTTGTTCTCAGATCATTAAAATGGAATTACAAGTGTAGTATAATGTACATTTTCGACACATCTTTTTTTGCTTTTAACTTAGGGGCTAAGGCCGTAAAAGCTGCTCGCGACATTTGTGCTGTCTATGGAGATGATGCCATAACTGAAAGAACGGCTCTTAATTGGTATACCAAGTCCGAAAATATAAATGTTGACCTCAAAGACGCACCTCCTGCTGGCCGGTCACTTGAGTTCGATGAAGAGCGATTACACCGACTTTTGCAGGAGAATTCTTGTCAAACAATAACAAAGGAACCGGCCGAGAAAATAAAATGCATACACGCCGCTAGAGAAAAGCATCTTCACCCGATGAGAACGGCTCAGAAATGTCGAGCAAAAGTTCCGCATGCATTAAGTAATAACAACAAAAATCAAAGAACCACAATCTCCGTAGGTTTGCTTGCACGTCATCGCACAACTCATAAACACAAGCAACGATTTCCTTACCGAATCGCTACTAGCGACGAAAAATAGTGCCTGTACATCAGTATGAAGCAGTGCAAAAAACGGCTTAGCCCCAGTAACAAGCAGCACCGCGCGTTAAACAAGATCTTTTATTTATCTACCTCCCACAAGGTAAGATGTGACACAAGGTCTGGAAAGTGGGATTAGATAAGCCAGCGCTCGAGAGGTGAGCACTCTGGCCATTTAAAAATTGCCTGGGCAACCCCGTCGGCATTCTCGGTAAGGCGCCTCAGACAGTAAGCAATAAACTTACTTCTCCCCAAAGAGGGGAGGCTAAGCCTGGAAGGTTACACCTCCTAGAACTGCACAGGACGGATAACACCCAATAGACCGGCGTAAATTCAGACCCAAAGGCCCATCGACGTAAAATGATGTTATGCGTATAGTGAGACTGGGGTTATCCATTATGAATTGCTTGAACGGAACCAAACGATAAACGCGAATACCTGTGTTAAACAGATGGAACCACATAACACGGTTATTCAAGAGAAAAGACCTAATCAAGAACATGGAGTTATTTTGTTGCATAACAATGCTCGCCATTATATCGCCAATATGACGAAGGAAGCCATTAAAATGCATAGTCGGAAAGTGCTACTACAGCCGCCGTACTCTCCCGTTTAGGCACCAACGGATTTTCACCCCTTTCGATCTTTTTCAAACGTTATGTGCCGAGTTTCGTTCAATACTGATGCAAAATAGACAGCGTAGTTGTATAAACTTTTCGAAAAAAAAGGTGATTTCTACTAACGAGGTGTTAAAGATCTGGCTGAACGTTGGGAAGAAGAAGCTGTGAACAACAAAGAAGAATTCATTATTGATTAATTAGTTTTAATCTCTTATTAAACCTTTTAAATTTAAATAATAAAGAAAAACGGCGGGAACTTAGTTGCATATCAAATAAATTGACTTCATTGCATCCCGGGTAACGCCGGTAGCTAGTAGTAAATGAAAATTAAAAGGTACTCTTTTACATTAGGACCCGCGCTAACTTGTACAATGACCGTAACCCTAACCATAACCATAAACCCTAACCCTAACCCAAACCTTAACTCTAATGCTAACCCTAACCCTAAGCCTAAGTCTAACCACCACTTTGACCCTAACGACGTGTCAAAGTTAGCTCGGGTCCTAATGTAACAAAGCCCTAATTAAAAGATACGTAAAAAATGTCCATCACATTTTTTAAATATCTGAGCAATCATTGTTAAGTCTGTTTTACGACGTATCAATCCTTTTACATTAAGTGAATACAATAGATTCGACGGGATTTGAATTCCGTTTGGTTATTTTATATTTATCGTCATCGTCCATTTGACAGAAGACACCCTAAGCCAGAGTCTTGCTCAGATGACGGTCAAGTTTAACATAGCGTCCTAGAAAACCTACTACGCCGTTTTGCGTTTTGGGGATAACATTAAGATTATTAAGAAAATTAATATGCATTACTTTGTATGTGTTTGTGAGTGTTCCTCAGTGCGTGTGTTTATGCGTGTACTTGTGTGTATGTGTGTGTTCGTGCTCTCTTTGTGTGTTCTTGTGCCTTGGTAGATGTTTGTGCGTGCATGCGTGTGTTTCATGTGTCCATATGAGAACGATTTTTGTTCGTGCTTGTGTGGGAACACGTGTGCTTGTATGTGTGCGTGTTTGCCTCTGTATGTGTGTGTGTTCCTTCGCGTATATAAGTGTGCCTGTATGTGTGTATACATCTGTGTATGTGTATTTGCGTGCTTCCCTCTTTGTTGGTACGTACATGCATGTGTGTGCGTGTTTGTACCTGTGCACGCGTGTGTTTGTGTGGGTACCAGCGGGTGCGTGTATGTCCGTGCTCACCTCTGTGTGTTTGCGTGTGCTTACGTGTAAGTTCCTTCATCCTTGAGTAAAATATTGCCAAGTCTACGAGAATTGGTTTAGAAATAAGTAAACAGTCCACTATCCTTATCACTTTTAATTCAGCATTCCCTCCATCGACACATCAAACCGAGGAACACAGAGATAGAGGCTTATATAGGACGATTCGAGTGACACAATGCCACCACTTCAGCGTTTCTCCTAGTTTGATAGTCTGTTACATAAGTTTTTATAAATATAATTTTGTTCACACAACATAGCCAGACGGGAGTGCACAACACAAACTCTTAAGACACAACACCTCAGAAAAAATAACATTTTTGTTATTAAAAAATACATCTCGAAGATGCTTCGAGGTGAGCACCCAGTAGTGTGCTGGTTCTATCGTTTGTTACGGACTTTTTAACATAATACCAGCTCTACCAGTAATCCAGCGTTGGTTTCATCGAAAAGAAGCCATCGCCTCGAAATCAAAAAGGTACGCACACAAATGACAGGTTACTAATGTAACATTTCTTATTGAGAGAAAAAAAAAACTGAGTTTCTCGTTGACTCGTTGTTAGTAGTTACACAATCGTTAGTCATGTCTACTTGTAAAGGTAGTCTTTATTACTACTGATTTGTAATTGAAACAGCATCTACGCGGAGTGGGTTCAGCTGGCTTCATCCATCCTTGCCACTGCGTCCCTCGTGAAGGCTAACCAAGCATGACGATTTGAAGTTAACGACTGAGTAATCTCTAGCGACTCGATGTTTCAAAAGCGAACTACATAAATTCGTGGGCTCAGGTTGGGTTCCAGGTCAGCTTTAACCGTTATCAGCCAGGTTGTTCTTTGTCCGCCAAATCGTCTTATTCTAACCCTGTGGGGGAGCTGGTACAATTGCTTCGTAGAAGAACTCTCCTGGCGTCTGAGAGAAATTGCTCCCATCGGATACAGAGGATGCGACACAGATAGTAGTGATCGAAAGTTTTCAATTACCTAACGTCTTCCACTCTCATTGGCCAAGACTCAATTCCATAAAAAAAAGTATCGTTCGCATCAGCGCTTTGTAGATCCTTACTTTGGTGCAGCGTCTTATCTCAGATATTGATCAGAGCCAGGAAATGAATCGGCAGAAGGCATGACATGCAATGTCAATTCGCGCTTTGATGTCAGCTCCACCTTGACCTGTGGCTGTGATGATGACGTCAAAATATTCGAAACTTTCAACCTACTTCAGGAACATAACCATTGAGGACGATGGGTGTTTTGTTTTTTGGAGGCGAAGCTGGCAACGAGTATTTTTGTCATCGAGGCATTTATTTTCATCTTTATTGTTATATAGCAGCAAAAGATTTTGTGGCTTCTTCTACCTAGTAGATGTAATCATGTAACGAAAACAAAAAACGGCAACAACATATTTACTCTTTGATGTATTATTATGTGACATATTACTTCAGCTTCCTCCATCCGCTTCAAGTCCAACCCAGTCCTAACCCAGTCCAACCCAGTCATAACCCAGTCTAACCCAGTAAAATCCAGTCTTAATCTAGTCCAACCCAGTCCAATCCAGTCATAACCCAGTTCATCCAAGTCCTAACCCAGTTCAACCCAGTCATAACCCAATCCAACGCAGTCTAACTCAGTTCTTAACGCAGTCCAACTCACTCCAACCCAGTTCAACCCATATCAACCCAGTCATAACCCAGCCCTAACCTAGGACAACTCAGTACAACCCAGTCATAACCCAGTCCAACACAGTCATAACCCAGTCTAACCCAGTCAAATCCAGTCTTAACCCAGTCCAACCCAATCATAATCCAGTTCAACCTGGTTCAACTTAGTCTTAAACCAGTACAACTCATTGACCAAGGAGCAAGAATTCTCTCTTCATCAGTAGGCGCCACTTCAGACTTCCTACCCATGACATAACCATATAAATCATACACCATGAATCTAGTTCTACTCTCACTCACTTTCGTCACGTAAAATTCATTTTTCTTACTTATTCGGATCTTACTTGGAAGATTACGTTTTTTACACTATTTTTATATACCAATGTTCAATATCGCTTAATAAAAACCCTTAAACTAAGATTGGGAGGAGTGATGCTTGGATGGACGGGATTTTCTGGGGTTATTTTTTGCGCCCTATGTCTTCTGTTTTAGCAGGACTTACACCTGTACATTTCTCACATTTTCTCATTTTTAGACATTTTATCCGGCTCTAATAAATATTAAAACCAAGTGGATTTTTCAAGGGATCTCCTGAAACAATTTCTGAGACTATCGTAATTTGTTTTAACTGTTTCTTTCTTTACGAACAATTTTCTAAAATGTTGAAGAAAGTTTTGAACATATTGTATAATTACTCTTTCCATACTGTTCCATATTGTATAATTACTCTTTTCATACACACACCGCCTTTTTATCCGTAGTACTTATTCAACTCTAGTTACTTTAACTACAAACTACCGGGTTTCTCTATTGGGTCAAAGAATTACTTTACCTGAGTATTACGTAAATGAACTGAAACATTTCATTGCGTCCTTAAAGTCTATCGTTGTTGGTGTATGTAAAACGAAACAAAATGAATGTAAAAATGAAGCCTGACCGCATTGTACCAGAGGGAAAAGAGATCCACTCTAATAGTTTATATTTCTTTCTTTTTCCATGTATCGACTCCGACGCTGTTACTTGATTTTTAAATCGGTTCGTTTTTCTCGTGTATTCTGTGACTCGAACGTTCGTATCCTTTCTTAATAGGCAATACCGTATTGTTTTATTTTACGTTTTACATCTGTATCAGTTTGGCACAAACTGATCGGTTCTGAGAGATCACATTTGGTTTATGTATTACATACTAAAAGTTCAAATGTATACAAACGTTTCTTTAATGGTTTTGTCAGTGTAGAACTCTGCATATCTAATAAATCAAACTACGAGTTTGTCTGTTATTAGTTATGTCTGTCACATCGCCTGTTAGTATGTATGTTTATTCTGAGATATAATTTATGTGCAGTTTTAAGGATAATTGCACCTTGATGAGTATTAGTTAAGTTTGGATTTTAAATAGGTTATTTCATCTAAATAGAGACAACTTGAATCTATAGAAATAAACGACTTCCAGCTAACCAAAAAATGTAATCTCTACTAGATTTAATCATCCGATGTGGAAAACAATTTTATGTCTAAAATATAAGCTATTTCTAATGTGAGACACTTCCCTATCTCTTTATTTACTTGGGATTTAATAAGCATAATTGTGTGATACTATCGTGGCTCATGGAGTGCATCTTTGTGTATCTGTGCCGTAGGGACGTCTCTGGAAATAAATCTTATTGTCCTGGGCACGCATCCACCAGATCCTGGAGATACGATAATCACATTCCCTGGTACTAACACTAGTTGACCATTGTTTTTTTTTGTTTTGTCCCACGATGTCTAAGATCTCTAAACGCAACGTCTTGATGCTGTCCGAATAAGTAATACCGTCGGTGTCCGGATGGCGTCATTAATTCACTCCAGTACATAAATTATCTGGGCTGGGGGGGGGGCATTGCCGCTGAAATGTGAACAGTTGGTAGAAAAAGCGAACAATATGTTATATAAAAAATATAGCTTTTATTTCTTCATCAATCCGAAAAACATAAAAAAACTCGAGCCGGTAGAGCTGGGCTCGCACACATCTAATCTGTGTGATGAACTTATTTCTTGCTTCTCTCTGATGGCGACCCAATTGAGAGAGAAAGAAAAAGGGAGACATATATAGAGAGTGTGTGTGTGAAACGCCCAACAAAAAGGAGAGAAAACAAGAATACATAATAAATCAACAGAGAGAATATATATATATATATATATATATATATATATATATATATATATATATAGAGAGAGAGAGAGAGAGAGAGAGAGAGAGGGAGAGGGAGAAAGAGAGAGAGATAGATAGATAGATAGATAGATAGATAAATAAATAAAGAGAGAGAGAGAGAGAAAGAGAGAGAGAGAGAGAGAGAGAAAGAACAAAAGTCACCGGTTGTATTCTATCAACAAGTCCCCGGTGTCAGCCAACAGGTTTTGACCTCTGATCAGCCGCAGTTGTTTTGACATATACCCCCCAGAGCACACAACAACCTCCGATATTACAAACGGTTGTCAATATATATATAGTTGGTTGACGACGCATTTTTGTTGATAAAAATAACAGAAATGTCTCTAGATACTTTTCCCTCCATCGAGGGCAAAGTTAGGCACAAGGTCAGCTTTGGATCTGGGATAATCCAGCTCCAAGCCAAAGGTTGCTTATCTTTGTGCTTCAATTGAAGGTACATGCCAACGTCCATATAAATCAGTTGATGCTAGGAGAGGAGCTCGATGCTAGTGGATAAGCGGTTTTCCTTTTTCATTCTCTATCACGTAAGAATATTATTTCTATAATAATCATATATATATATATATATATATATATATATATATATATAGAGAGAGAGAGAGAGAGAGAGATAGAAGAAAAAAGAGTGATAAATATGAGACGATTGTCCAGATTTATTTAAAATTTCAATTGTTCAATGCAAGGCGTATTCAGTAATAAACTAGTGTTTATTATTCTTTCCTTAAGCCAAGGCTTTTCAAAGATCGAAATCTTATCATCAGAGGAGAAATACAGATGGATAAGTTGGCTTTCGAAAATACCAAAGTTCAAATATTTGAAAAATATGAAAATTATTATTAAAAATTATTAAAAAAATTTTTGTTAAAATATATATATATATATATATATATATATATATATATATATATATATATATATATATATATATATATAAATGAATAAATGCGAAAGTTTTTTTCCGTCTATCTATATTAACACCATTAATGGCATCCTCTCAGGTATTACCCCTTCCTTTGGGGGCCAGTCTTGTATATGTTCGTTCACCATAATTTCATCCTTCCAGACTAAAATAAATATGCGACCGGAGAGAGAATATATTTGCTAGAATATA
Organism: Sepiola atlantica; assembly: GCA_963556195.1. Lineage (NCBI taxonomy): Eukaryota > Metazoa > Mollusca > Cephalopoda > Sepiida > Sepiolidae > Sepiola > Sepiola atlantica. The sequence continues at coordinate 21,559,957 of OY744516.1, read as the reverse complement.
TATATATATATATATATATATATATATATATATATAATTATGAATATTTTTTCAATATATAAATGTGTTATACCTACATACGACGTCATTTCGTGTTTTTTACCTTCATCAGTGCAGGGGTGGTGGTTGCAAGCGCTCGCATGGGCTCGGACGCAGTTCGTATATTCAGGCTAGCATTACAAGTCTAACGCCCAAACGTATATATATATATATATATATATATATATATATATATATATATATATATATATATATATATATAACTTTTTTTATGGAAATCGCGCCAAACAAGGCATGAAGCTACTTGATGTAAGGAGCTCAAAGATACCACTTAACGGTCAAAAAGTAGCTAACAATAAATGTTAGATGGACATATTCTGACATAGAAAACAGCTATTCTTCCCCCTTTGACAGAAACATCGCTCATGGAATGTGAGGACTGAAGGACAAAATAGGGAAAGTGAGAGTTACGAGGCTGCCGAAAGTAAACTATATATATATATATATATATATATGAAGAGTTCGAATGCAAAACACGATAAATCCAATTTGTGTAAATTGAGACATTAAATAAAAAACGGAAAATATTTTCAATCTAGACTTTAACTAAAAGCTTATTCTAATTACAAGCAAAACAAATTATGCTGGTATAATATTACGTATAAATATGATTTTGAGGTGTGGTCGAGTGTAAAAGTGAAACACTTTTTGTAGTGGTAGCTTCGTACTTTTTAACGTGGCGTTTATCGCGTTTTGCATTCGAACTTTTCATATATATAGAGAGAGAGGGGAAGAGGGGGGAAGAGATAGATAGATAGATAGATAGATAGATAGATAGATAGATAGATAGATAGATAGATATGTTTGTTTTGTGTGTATTACAATGCATTGGCGTTTTATATTTTAACCTTGCTGAAATAGAGGAAAATAATAATATGATAAATTAAGACAAAACAAATAAATATTTTAACATATGTTATTTATTGATTTTACCTGTCAAGCGATCTTATAACAGGAATACATTTTTAAACGATTCGGCCTCGTTTGTAATTCAAATCTTTTTTCACCGTTGATGTGATTCGGTAAATGAGAGCAGCCCATCTGCCTTGTTCAATAGAAAGTCTGTCGAAAAAGAAATATCCCTGTTAGAAGATTGCATGAGACATAAAAGGCGCATTACAGGTAAACACAATAAGTAGCATCTATTTGCATCATCGATAAAAAACGATAATGCACATTTTAAACATATATGAAGCATTATAATTGGCTTTACTTTCGTAGCGAAGTTAATAATAACTTAATGGTATAAAGTAGTGATGGGACGATTACAATTTGTTTTCCAGATTCCAATACAATTATCGATTCTGTTCTAAATTCCCAATTCCGATACAATTACTGATTCCAATTCTTTTTAAATTTCTGAATATTTAGCTATAGAGTTGTTTTAGGGTTTTGGGGCGAGGGGGGGTACCGTAAACTCCCATGTAATATGTGCATATATTTTTGCAAACGTAAAAATACACTAGTGGGGGGGGGGTATCTATAGATTTTAGTTTTACTGGTATTTTAAAGTCAATAAATATTTATAATTTTATCATTAGTACTAGCAATTAAACATTAAGTTTTAAACAAAAACAAAGAAATAAAAAAAAATAAAAAGAATCGTTTTTGGCATCAAAAAATAGGCACACTTTTTTTCCGATTCTAATTCTGATACCCGAAAAAGTTCTGATTTTTCGATTCCCGATTCCGATTTTTATTAATCGTCCCAACACTAGTAAGAATTCCTGATTGATAATCAAACAGTATGATTTCCAATCTTAGCGTAATTTTATATATATATATATATATATATATATATATATATATATATATATATATATATATATATATATATATATATATATATATATATATAAGCAAAAAAGTACGGCTATGAATATAGCTAGAAGTATTCTTTTTAAATATATAATTTACATTACAGATGTTTAATACAAACTTATTATAATTTTTAAAATTAATAGTTTCCACCTAAGTTACCTATTTTGACAATTAATGAACATAATATTTTAACAAAGCTTTTGTTAATTTATCATTTTTTCTATGAAATCACTTTAATTAATTATTGTTCATATCGATAAAACTACTGCATATATATAAGAAATTAGAGAATAAAATTACAAATGAATAATAGAAAACATTCATTTATTATAAACTATTGAAAAATAATAATGTAAATTAGGCAGACAAATAACTGCGTTTGGGTCTTTACTCTCTACTATATATACAGTATTTCAAAAGACTATGTTGTATTATTTACTGTAATATAAGTGTGATCAATGATTAAAAAGTTTTCACATTTATTCATATACACACACCTGTATATATATATATATATATATATATATATATATATATATATATATATATATATATATATATATATATATATATATATATAAGAGTTTTGAAAGTTTTTACAATCTTTAAAACTATATGAAAAAAAAAACTTTTAATGTCAAGTCGTTTGTTGGAAAATACTTTTGCTTGTAAGTCAATCAATCTCTTGTAACCACCTTCTTTATTAGCTTTCAAGAATTTACACAAGTCTTTTTTGTAGGGATCATTAGTTGTTTCCCTGTTATGCAATCTTCTAACAGGAACACATTTTCAAGCGATTAGGAAGTATAATAATTTCCCTTACTTTCGTAGCGATGTTTTTAGCGAAAGGGTAAGAAGTCTTGAATGCTGACCAAAGAGTCGGGTTTCAAATCATTTTTCACCGTTGATGTGATTCAGTAAATGAGAGCAGCCCATCTCCCTTGTTCAATAGAAAGTCTGTCGAAAAAGAAATATCCCTATTAGAAGATTGCATGATACATGAAACGTGGGTAACAAGTAAATACAATAAATTAGTTCGTAATCCGAATGTGAAACGTGTATAAAGTTTTATAATTTATTTAATTTTCGTAGAGAGGATAATAACTTAACGATAAGTAATTCTAACTGCTTACTAAATGGTCAGCTTTCAATCTCCGTGATATATATATATATATATATATATATATATATATATATTATTATTATTATTTTTATTTATACAGACATGTACAAAATCTGCGACACTGGTAGGTCGATGTTATCGATAAGCAGCTATTATAAACTGAGATCTCATAAAGCAGAGTTAAAATCCTGTTGATCGATAGCATCGACATGCTAGTGTCGCAGATTTTGTACATGTCTGTATAAATAGACATAATCATATTTATAAAAGCTCTATTTGATATTGAGCACTTTTCATAAGCCCGGTTTAAATTCTTTGGATTCTAATCCTGTGGATATTTAGCTTACCTGAATTATATATATATATATAGTCTAAAGAAGCTTTTAATCATTTTAAACAAAAGAAAAAATAAGGAAAATGCAGTTTAAATTCCCAGAGAAACTAACTAAATCCAAGATATCTCAGACTTAGCATTCGTTGGAAAATTCATGAATAAAAAAGGGGATTCAAGAATCTAACAGTGAAACAAACACAGGGGACCTTAACTTAAGCATGGAATATTAAAACGGGGAATATCAGCTGTTTACCATATAACTGTTTCGGAGATTTAAAAACAGGACAGTTATAATATTCATGACTCTCCAATGGTACTGATCAAACGACCATTTCCCCAATAATCAAGTGTATATATATATATATATATATATATATATATATATATATATATAAATGAAGGAGAATGGAAAGGAATTAGAGAAAGCAAAAGCCAAATCAAAATTCAATTCAAAAGTTCAAAGCAAGGTATATTCCGCAAAAAGGCAATTTATTCAAGTTAAATTTTCCTTAAGCCAGGCTTTTCAAAGATCAAAATCTTATCATCAGAGGAAGTCGCTGGGATAGATAAGTTGGCAATGGCCAAGATTTAAAATTTGAAAAAATAAAATAAAAGTTGTAGGGAAAGAAACGCAGGGCAAAACTGTGCCAAGGTGCAAGCAAATGTCCGATTGCCAAAAAGTCCGGTGTCAACTTATCTATCCCAGCGACTTCCTCTGATGATAAGATTTTGATCTTTGAAAAGCCTGGCTTAAGGAAAATTTAACTTGAATAAATTGCGTTTTTGCGGAATATACCTTGCTTTGAACTTTTGAATTGAATTTTGATTTGGCTTTTGCTTTCTCTAATTCCTTTCCATTCTCCTTCATTTCTACCTGCTCTATCCTGGATATTGAGCTGTATACTCTTCACAATAGGGTTTTACCTTTCCTAAAAGTTCGCTTTTAGTACACCTCTTTATATATATATATATATATATATATATATATATATATATATATATATATATATATATTATGAAAATGTATTGTCTAATCTACATGGACGAAAGCAATCCACACAAGAAGAAATAAGAACAAAACCAAAAACGGTTGAGACCAATTTTTAATCAAAAGTCAACGTCATAGTTGCACGTGTTTTTCACTGATTTTAATAATTTCATATTTAGTTGAAAAAGACTACAGGAGTTACCGAACATTTTTAATCGGAATGGGAAAAAAAATGAAAAAAAAAACGTTCTTAAAAAAACAACCTATATATTAAACAATATATTATACTTCTAAAATGTCCAATAATACCGAAGGGATTATATAAACAAAACGATTAGTTGCAGCAACCTATGATTTACCTACAAACATTGCATGGTTACACATTTCAAAACAGTCATAGCTATAATTAGCTCAGCATATTACATTTTTCGACTTGGGAATTTCTGATTCCTGTGTAAATGCTATATGTATGCGTATAGACATTAAAAAGATGTATATGATGCGTGTGTAATTTTCATAAAAAACGATATATTATCCTTCACCTACCCAAAACACACACCGAGTCATAGTGTCAATCGCATAATATCTGACCCACTTAATATCTGACCCACTTAAATGTGACAGCACAGACAGCAGAAAACACAGTTAAGCTTGATTTGACGACATCGGAAATTAAAATATATGAAGATTTAACAGTAAGTATGTTAAAAGAAATAAACAATTTTTGAATTTAGTCACGAGACTTTTACGGATAGTAATTTTACTTAACTCTACAATTTGAAGGCGTAAAGAACGGACCTTTTTTTTCTTATTGATTTTATTATAGCTACAACTGAAACATGTTCCGAAATGTGTAGCAAAGCTATATTTGTATAAATAATATTTTTATTATAAATAAATAGCTCTATTTATCATTGAACACTATTATATACACACAGTAAAGATTCTCCGGATTTGAAACTTGTGTATATACACCTTACATATATATATATATATATATATATATATATATATATATATATATATATATATATATATATATATAAAAGTAAGGTATATTAGAAAAAGGTACTCGATGTTGCTTGGCAGCAATAATAGTAATAGTAATAATACAGTATTACAAATGTAATGTGGTATATGTTAATCCCAAAGTACTCAATATCCTACATAGAATAGGTGTGTTTAAACGCCGGGGTGTCCAAGAGATGAAGCTTCTGTTATACTGTTGTATACAAGAAAATGTACTAAGCGTAGCCCGGGAGTCATAAAAGTAATCGTACAATATTATATTTGCTAAGTGGTATATCTTATGGCAAAATTGTTCAATATCCTAGTTTAGAGTCTATACAACCCGCTGACAGAGAGAAATAATTTCAATGTGTTTTAAAAAAAATATTGAATAGAAAAATAAGTACTCTGGGTTACCCTGGAGCCATACTAATAATATTACAGTATTACATTAGGTAAGCGGTATAAGTTAATCGCAAGTGCTTAATATTTTAGATAGAGCAGCTGTTTTTATACGCTGCGTTGCACGTTAGCAAAAGTAGCAGTATGTTTTATTATAGTCTTGTATTCTACAAAAAAACTCAGATTTGCTCGGGAATGCACTAAAATAAATATGAGTTGTATTATATTATTAAGGAGGAGATAAGAAACTCGGCGTTGTCCGGTAATACTTTTAAAACACATATAAATGTCATCATATTTATAAGGAAGATTGGGGGAAGAAACTCTGTGTTGCTAAAGGGTAATAACTTTAAAACGTACAGCTCAGATGAATGACTTACATTATTATAATTTTCAATATATGAAAACAAGAGATAGAAAATGGTTGGGCGCTGGCTAAAGAGAGTTTAGAGAGAGGGATGTAAAACAAACGGGTAAGGGGGGAATAGATAGGGCAAAGGGATAGATAGATAACGGTAGAGAGATAGGAGCTTTGATATAAATATATTATACATATTTTTAACCTATTCAATCCAGGCATACCTGCTAGTATATACCAAAACATACCATCCGTTTGGTCACCCATTGAATTCCGTTTACATTGTTTGAATTAAGAAATAGTGAGATTGTAAAGCAGTCACATTTAAAAAAAATAAAGACAAAATCCCAAACTAGTCTTTCTGTTGGCTGTATCTCGATCTCTCCCCCTCTCTACAGCTATGGATTAGATAGTATTACTATATGTGAGGTATTCCCTATTGTCAATAATGAACTATTCCAATATTGTCTTTTATAGTTAGTTTTATAGGTTTGAGTGTTAATAAACAGAGAGAGATAGGGAGAGAGAGAGAGAGAAAGAGAGAGAGAGAGAGATGGAAGCGAGAATCGTAGAAACTATAAAATCAGAGCGGGGTAAAACTACATACAGTTAGGTGAGGGTTAGCGTTAGCGGTAAGAGACAGAAACTTAACAAGAGATGGATGACCAGCTAAGTAAATTGCAAATTACAGCTAATTCACACAATCAAAATAGATTGTTTTCAAAGATAACTCAATCCCCAAATCAAGGAATATTTGAACATGTATTTTATGTAATTATAATATATAAGAAAAAAACTTTAGGAAAAAACATTCATTAACCCAGCTTTAGTATAATAATAATAATAATAATAATAATAATAATAATAATAATAATAATAATAATAATAATAATATTTCTGTGACGTTAGGGAGGTGTATTGTCACCCAAATCCCAGAGAAGACCAATGGTCGTTTCCAGCGATAAATCAATGGTAAGCGACTGTTGCGATACCGTAAGGTCATTTGCGGTGGTGATCGAAAAGAAGTGGAGAGTACTGGAACTCTGGGGAGGCTCGATGTCACTCCGACTCCAGGGAACACCACTGGTTGTCGGTGAGCAATCACTGACGATAACTTGTGTGAGAACTCCTAGTAGGTACAAATAATAATAATAATAATAATAATAATAATAATAATAATAATAATAATAATAATAATAATAATAATCTTTGAATGCGGAAACCAATCCACATAAGCTACGAATGCAAACCAGTCACATGGAAGTTGCAATAAGAAGAAAACAAAGTCAATGGAGGAAAGATTCGGGATTAACATACAAATAGGTTGTTCTTCTGTGAACGAAACGAGTCCGTAATTGAACCGAATTATTTTTTTTTGAAAAAAAAACAATGATTAGTAAGGTGAATAAAATATTGCCTATTGGAATGTACCATAATATCGTTTACTTGTATACACTCTGTTGTTATATGTTAACACTCATCGAGCGTTTACTTTGAAAAAGTGGATCTATATACAGAATAGAAAGTAGATGCAAAAACACATATTTTCCCGCATCTCTCTCTCTCTCTCTCTCTCTCTCTATATATATATATATATATATATATATATATATATATATATATATATATATATATATGTGTGTGTGTGTGTGTGTGTATTTAGGCAGAATGCTTTCACTCAAGCAAATGTTATTATATAACACGGTGTTTATTGGATCGATGAGACTTTTTTTCAATTTTCCGAATAGTTCATTTAGTATTTCCGTCAAATTGCTGTGTATAATTTTCGCGGGTTTCTTGTTCCATTTCTTTCTTTCTTTATTCGTGAGTACTTTCGATTGGATTAATCAAATCGTTATCAAGCGAAGTTACGTAAAAAGTAGATAACCCACAATTCATAACCTTAACTACGAAACTAATCACGGAATATAAAATGTCTAGCGCAGTAATTAACATAAACACATTCTTAGCCGTTAGACAACATCTTTTAAAATTATGTATGCGCATTGCACGTGATCACGTTCACATGCAATATCTCCTCACTATATACGTGCACTCGAAAGTTGTAAATTACTAGTCGTACAAATCTAAACAGTAAAAGACATAAACACACGTAAACACACCAAATCTATTTGGCGAATCAATTTGAAAGTACTCGCAAAAAATAAAAGAAAAAAAATGGGTAAAAAAACAAAAACACGGAACTTATATTCATCAATTTGGCCGAAATGCTAAATAGACTATTTGGAAAATTGAAAAAAAAAAGAAAGAAAATCATATAACACAAAAAAAATCCCTGTTATTTAAAATAGCAGCCGCACTGAAGAGCTGTGATACAGCGAAACAGTCTGTATGTAGATGAATATATATATATATATATATATATATATATATATATATATATATATATATATATATATGATAATTATTGAAATAATAATACAACGTAATGGAAAAAAAAGAAAATGAAAAAAAGGAAAACATATAATAGTTTAAATATTCATCATATATATATGTATGTATGTATATATATATGTATATATATATATACAGGGTGGGCCAAAATAAGGGTCCTATCTTTAAATTTGAATAACTTGAATTTGAATAACTTCCACAAAATAAAAGTTAAACTCACCAAACTTTATGTGTGTGTAGACTGACCCTTCCGAGATTTTTTGAAATAATCAAAACAAATTTTAGCCGAAAAACACTTCTTAAAACTTACAAAAACTAAAGTATTGTTTTTTACACTGTTTTGAGTTTTTTAAGCAAAAATAATGTTTTCTAAATGAGGGTACGTTCCTTAGGGCTAATACGGCTCATGCTTGCTTCGGAAGGGGTCCTTTACTTATTCTAAAAAAAAAAAAAAAAAATCAATAAATAAAAAACTTATGAATTTTTAAAAATAGGACCCTTATTTTTGCCCACCCTGTATATATATATATATATATATATATATATATATATATATATATATATGAATGATATATATATATATATGAATGATATATATATATATATATATATATATATATATATATATATATATATATATATATATATGATATACATATATGTATATATACAGTCTCTGGGGTTGATCCATCCTATTCGACCGTTGAACGGTGCTCAAGATTGGATCTGACACTAGCAAGACGGTTTCCAAACATAAAACCGCATGTCCAGACTAATAAAACCCCGGTACATCAAACAGACACTGTAATTTATAGTTTTTTTTTAAAATAAAATAGTTGATATTAGTTTTTGTAGATCCTTTGATCGAGCACTCTATTGTTTTTTTTTTCAACTAATTTATAATATATGTTTTAATATCATATATGCATATGATGAATATTTAAACAACTTTCTGTTATTTCTTTATTTATATTTTCATTGGATTAGTATATCTATAATTAGCATCATATATATATATATATATATATATATATATATATATATATATATATATATATGTATGTATGTAATGGATTAAATACACATACACACACACATATATATATATATATATATATATATATATATATATATGTATACATATATATACATATATATATATAATTAAATAAGTAAAAATATATTGATATCATGAACATAACACCAATATTTTTTCAAAAAGTGCTCGATATAAATTAGAGCTTTTATAAAAATATTAGAAACAGTTTACGCAGACCAACTTACGTTTCAGGACTCTAAAAGAGATGCATAAGCGTTAAAACGTAGTTTGATATGATGGTTATTTAATTTTAGTTTATATATATATATATATATATATATATATATATATATATATATATATATACATATATATATATATATATTAATTATTTTTTTATAAATCAATCTGTGCGTACATAAAAGAAAGTACTGAACACGTGTTTCTGGCTACGAGCCGTTATCAGCATGAGTGCCCTGACAGTCTCACATACACACAGACGAACCCCCCCCCACACACACACACATATATATATATATATATATATATATATATATATATATATATATATATATATATATATATAAAATGAATGCGAAACATGTTTTCATTAATCACAACTAGATTAGCATCAAAACGGTATACTGTTTTGTTAATCAATAACACACTATAGTCTTATAATTCGATTGTCCTATTTACTTACATATACGGAATATTTTTCTCAATATTAACAGTAATTAATCAAAGTTATTTAATCCTGAAATTATAATTTATCAAAAACCTTTTCACTTTTCAGAGGACGTTCACAAAAACTACTTTTTCATGACTTAATTGTATTTAATTTGAATTAATCTTTTTACATGTTCGGTTTTATTCTTAAAAATAACTCTCTTTTCTTTGCTTTAAAAATGTTTTTTTTATTTTAAGCATTTAATTTTTATACTTTTACATTTTCTGTGAAAAATCAATAAAAAATCACTTTCTTAAAATTAGCTTGTTAAATGCGTTATATGTAAAGTTTAACAACAAACATATTGTGTAATGTTTACAAACTTCCATTTCGTTTCGTAGTATCCTTCATCTGCTCTGATTAAATTACGAGAAAATAGATTCCTATTTCGGTATAACAGTAAGAAAAGATTTCTTTTTTTAGGCGATTACGGGTGAACATTGTGAAAAAGCGGAAAGAAGAAAAATTACGAAACAAAAATACAATTACTTTTTAATTTAGATTGAAAGATCTTTTTCGTACATAAATCTAAACGAATAAATCCAAAAATGTTTTTCGTACATAAATCTAAATGAATAAACGCGAAAGTTTTTGTTTTACTTATCCCTCCTATATTACAATCAAAACGGGTTACTATTATTTAGATCAATACTACTAAAAATCAATTTGAAATAATATATAGTAGAGACAACCGATCGAAACACAGTGATTAGATAGTCTAATTTGCATATCTATTTTTAAATCACTTTATAATTAATTAATATTTGATCTTATTTATTTCTAAGTTTATTGTACTACTTTATCTATATATGTGCAATAGTTTTGTATATATTAATATTAATTAATTAAAAGGACTTAATAATAGAATGGATAACTTTATTAAAAATTTTTTTTTAATCGTGTGCGAGAATTCTTACCATAAGGGAGAAAGGAAAAAGGAGGAACAGCGTAGCTAGCTACTGATTGGTTGTCTCTATCTCTCTCTACTTGACTCATGTGTTTGCTCCCTCCCCCTCTCTCTTCGCCTTCATATACGACACATTATTATTATTTTGTCTGTCCCCTTCCCCCCTCCCTCTACGACATCGTATTATGATTTTATATTGTTTTTTAAATTAACGTCTGATGTCGTTGCGATACTGAGAACAGATACTACACTTTGATCTTAACCAAAAGACCAAGGAACAATAATAAAATAATTAAATGAATTAAAACATTAACTGATTTAATCTATTATTGTATTATATTTTTATGTGATGTGCAGTGTAGTTTCGGTTCTGTTATCATAAGCCCGCCCTACCAGGAATTACCTCCCTTTTAAGGAGTGGGAGTAATCCTCCCAGGTATTATATCCTCTTTCGAAGAGGAGTTAATGCAGAATCTGTTCTGTTGTTATGATACCATTTTCCTAGGTTCTACCTTTTTTGAGGGTGGATGGAGTAGTGTAGTATCTGTTCTATTGTCACTTCTCCTTTTATGGGGAAGATTCTCCGAGTTTATTCCTGCTCTATTTTGGAGGGGGTATTGTAGTAAATGCTCTATTTTAATAGTACGATTCTGTCAAGCATTACCTCCTTCTTTGAGTGTCAGTGTATGTAGTTTGTTCATCATTACATCCTCTCAGCCTAGCAAAAATGTGTGGCCGGATGGAGCATATATTAGCTAGTTTAATATAAAATATCTACCCATTTTCCGGCCATTCTAGCGTTTAAGGGCAATTACCTAAATTCTTCTTTTAGTTATGGAAGCAAAACCCGCCGTGGTTTTATAGTTGAATTTCATTTGTGTGTGTAGGTGGGTAGGTGGGTGGTTGGCGGAGTCTGTTAATCTGTAAATTTACCCATATTTTTTTAAATCTCATATCTTTTAACTATACGTCCCTTTTTTCTTTAAATTTAAAAGCAATTGAATTGTTTAGCTGTTTAAATATTCCAGTGAAAATTAAATAAATATATTCTTTAAAATTAGCTAATTAAATACCTTATTTTTAAAGCGAAAATAAAAATCCGCTGCGGTTTTATAGTGAGGGATTATATTTAGTTTTATGACTTCACCAGTCGAGCTACGAATTAGTAGTGAAAAAAAAAGGAAATTGGTATACTGCCCCCAAAAGTTAGAATATCCCGGAAATGGCGGATCATTTTACGTTGAATTTATATAAATTTATATAATTCTAGATATATTTTCTTTCTTTCTGTTTTGTTCGTTCTTTCCGGTTCATAGATGTTCACACTTAATCAAGCAGAATTTCATTTGTGTGTATGGGTGGGGGTGGCGGAGTGTGTTAATCTGTAAATTTACCTATATATATATATTTTTAAAAAAATCTTATATCTTTTAACTATACGTCCTTTTTTGTTTTAATTTGCAGCAATTGAAATGTTTAGTTGTTAAACTTTTCCTGTGAAAATTAAATAAATAACTTCTTTAAAATTAGCAAATTAAATAACTTATTTTTAAAGTGTAAATAAAAATATTAAAAGTTTGTGTAGTATTATAGATTAACACTCTGAGCTACACCCGCCCCCCCCCCCAAAAAAACAAAAAAAAATGAGATTCTACTTTTTTAGCAGATTACGCTTTAAGATCCTAAAAAATCTGGCGGAAAGAAAAGAAACTTAAAAAAATTATTTTAAAATTTAGAGTGGGGAGTCAGTTTCGTATAAGTACTTAACATAAAATTATTCGGCATTTCCGGGCCATTCTAGCGTTTTAAGGCAATAAACCATTTTTCTTTTCTTTTTTGCTAGGAGAGATAAATTCTGTGCCTTATTTTTTTTGGAGAGGGATGTCTATTTCTTAAGCGATCACGTGTGGTTTTATGACATTGCCAATCGGGCTTAGCGTTGGCGTTAACAAAAATTAGGCTCATTTTAAGTTAAATTTATATACGAAATTGATCACCCATTCTAAATTTTATAAAAATTGCTGTTTTAGTTTGTTTTCTTTTTTCCGCCAAGTTTTTAAAGGTGTTTACATGTAATGTCCTAAAAAATGTCGAATTTCATTGTGGAGGAGGATAATTTAGCGGAGACAAATTTTCAAAAGTCTTTTGTTAAAATCATGGGAATCTCTGTGTAAAATATTTCTAACTATACACTTCCCTTCTAATTAATTGCTGCCTGGAAGGCGGGGAGGATTTGCTAATATATATATATATAGATATATATATGTTTTGAAGCATCAGTTGGAGATCTTAAATGATTCAAATCCCCCATGAAGTTGAGAGATTTACGTTTTTTTCTCTCTCAACCGTTTTCTCCAACTTAAACATTTCCCCCCCTCATATCTCATTCGATTTTCTTAGTTTTTAATTTATCATTCTGATGTTTCCTCTTAGAGGGTCAGACGATAAGGCCTTTTAGCAATTTTCTTTTTTCCACCCGCCCGTTTCATTGATTAAAGAATGTTTCCTCTGAAATTTATCCTACGATTTTGTTGTACGCGAAATTTACATATATATATATATATATATATATATATATATATATATATAGAGAGAGAGAGAGAGAGAGAGAGAGAGAGAGAGATTTCTGTGTGTGTCTGTGATAGCTGTACATATCCGACGTGGTCCGGGACTCTCTTTCATTTCTGTTTGATGTTTTTAATAAAATATTTTTTAACAATTCCGTTTGTTTTCTACAAAATTATTACTTTTTAATGAAATTTAAAAAAATAGATGTAATCATTATAGCATAGTTCGGTTTAATTATTAATTAAGCCAAATTGTTATAAAACTATAAGTCATTTTGTTGTTTCTTTTGTTTTAATCTTTATTTATAAAAAAATATTGGATGCAAAAAAAGCATCCAACATTTTCAGCACCGTCTTTTAATTAAACCAAGAATGACTAAGTATTCTAAAGCCAGTTAAATGACTTTCAATTCGATAGTTTAAATGCTTCCAAATTCCTTTCAGATTCCAAAAGGTTACAAAGTAATGCAGTGTTTTTAATCAATTATTAACACAAGATTAAAATAGCTGAGTTGTTTACGAAGAAACACAAATGCACTATGGTGGATTTAAATGCGTAATTAAATTGATGTTATATATATATATATATATATATATATATATATATATATATATATTTATCCTTGCATCCTTTAGAGGACAGCCATCTTTGGACATTTCTTTTATGTAGACGAAAATAACGTTTATTATTTTGTTTTTTTTTTGTGTGAGAAGGGATGATTTTCTGCGAAATATCAAAATATTTTCAACAATCCCGGATTTTATTCACAGTAAGTTTAAAATTTACTTAAACTGTACGTGAAGAATTTATTGTAAAATAAAAAAGTTTTTGAAGAGAAAATATCAGAAATATCGTCGTCTTCAATTATTTGTTTTTCTTTATCTTCTCTGCATTTTTTTCGCATTACTTACATCCTTAGTAAATACCTATATACTTATCTAACAGCAATGCTTCAAGCAAACTTCTATATCTATTTTTAATTTATTTAAGTCTTCTAAGATTTCGTTTTATATGGTTATAGTTTAAATAAATACATTTTTAATGGTAAAATATGATAATTAAATGTATTATTTAACTGAATGTCCGGCACGTGTTCATGTCGAAATTGGAAAGTTATTTTAAAGACTTCAAACCGTCGATTAGAGAGTTTCTCTCGTCAATGAAAGTTCAAAAATAAATACTATCAATGTTTTGTTTAAGTATTTACTTTAGATTATTAAAATTAGTGATGGGACGATTCCAATATTTTTTTGTATTGCGATACAATTACCGATTCTGTTCTAAATGACCAATTCCGATTTTAAAATCTCCTAAAAAAGTACTATTTCATTATTTTAACGAGGAGAGGGGTAGCAGAGAGTTCTCATCTACTTTTAAATGTAGATATTATTTTTCTTTAAAATTTGACAAACTTCTTAATGTTTTCCCTTTATGTATCGTATCGAAGATTTTTATAAATTAATTGTGAGATGTTCGTCTATATTTTTCACTTGTGCCAGCAATAAAAAATAAAGATGCTTCTGTAATAAAAAGCCGAAAAAAAGTTTTATTGTCTTATAGTGTTGGAGAGGTAAGTAAGGGGCAGGTGACTCTTACTACGATTTTTAATCAATATTTTCTCTGCAATTAGGAACATGGATGTTAACACTTTCAAGTTCGAAGATATACTGTATTTTACCGCAGACAGTTATGGTTAGGGTTAGGGTTATTATTAATTAAATTTATTTAAATTACATTTTATGAAAATATATTGTTTGAAAGCTAGAGCTGTTGTGAAGAGTTACCTGCCCCTTATTTACCTCTCCTACACTAAAAGACAAAAACAACTTTTTTCGGCTTTTTAATACAGAAGCACCAAAATAAATTTTAAACAACAAACAAAGTATGCAAAATAATCGTTTTTTGAATCGAAAATCAGGCTAAAAATTTTCCGATTCCGATACCCCCAAAAGTTCCGATTTTTTCGATTCCCGATTCCGATTCTGATTAATCGTCCCAGCACTAATTAGAATAAAAAATACGATTACTAAAAGTATTAAATGTTTAAAAGTTAGTGGCCGCACAGTGATCTTAACATAGGCATACCAGTAGAATACCCGTCCCAGGACCGGTATAAATAATAAATATAGCATTAGTTTGAATTTCATTTATTTTTAAACGGTGGGGGTATAAAGGAATGCTCGAACTATCATATAAAGTCAAATAAATATTTGAAAGTGATTCTAGTATCAAATGATATTGTATTTACGAAAGAAATTTGGTAATAAATCAAAGAATGAAATTGGGCACAAACGGCTTAAAGAAATGATATGCTTAAAAACAAAACAAAAAACAAACGGAATAGTTACACAAATAAAAGCTAAACAAAATTAAAAGTAAAGTTATACCCGATTAATTCCCGGTAGGTTGAGCTAGTTGGAAATAGACAAATTACGGTAAACCATTGGACAATTTTGTTGGGAATCAAACGAGTTGTACTTGTGAAGGGCAGCCACAACATTGCCAAAATCCAAAGTCTAATTACTAATTGTTGATCCAATTGTGGATTTAACCGCTCATATACGCTCGGGATGTTTTTCTAATTACATCCATTTTGCCATGTTGGATTTCAGGCCAAAGACTGGACGCCCCCATGCAACAGGCACATGAAAACGTGAACCGAGGATGTTATGTCTGTAACAGGACGAACCATACGTACATATATGCGACGCCCAGAGGCCATAGTAGCCGGGGTAACGCTGCAGACAATACCGATTTCGAGCGAACTGTACAGATTTGGACATTCTTCCTGTCATGCAATTTGCTCCAGTTACTTTAGCGGGATGTTTCCAAGTGACAGGGGGAACCCACGGTTGGTTTTGAATATATAACAAGGACATGTCATGGTGGTGGGTATGGTACCTACGATTGTAAGGGTTAAAATTCGGGTGAATGTTTCGCGCCCTTATAAACGAACTGTCGTCCAACGGCGGGTTCACATGGTCGAAAAGTTTCCGCTTAACTATGCGAACGGTAGGAAGCTTCTTCCAGTAAACGCATTCGGCTCTGGTTAGCACGACGTTCGGGCGGATGATCGCACCGTGACAAAAATGGTGCCACCCGTGAGTACCCTGTTCTTTAATCGACATATGCCATGGCAAAATGGGGTTTGTTTTTAACGGGCCCTTGACTTTACGTTTATTGAAGCTTACCGATTTTATTCCGTCTGCCAATTGAATTTCTGGTTTGTCATCATAAATGTCCGCATGTCGTTCTGTTCTTTTCCACATTGGTCCGGGTTGAGTGGAATGCGTAAACGTCGCCTCGTTGATGTGACCCGGTCTTTTGTAAGGATCCGCGTTTCTTGGGATTCGTCGTAGTTTCAACTCTTGCTTGATTAAAGGTTTGCCTCCTGGCGAGTTACCATTGATGATACTGGTTTTCAAATCTTCTTCTATTGCTTTGGAAAATTTATTAATAAACGACTTGTACTGCCCTCCGTTGCCTTTAAGATCGTTCTGACGTCCATGTTGAGTTGGTGCATCGAGGTGAACTCTTTCGTTACTGTTATCGTCCGCTGGCTGTAATCCATCTTGTGCGAGTGTTTTAACAGGGGCCATATTTTCACTTTCGTCTGATAGAGCTGGGTGACTGGGATCCATTTTGTGTTTTGTGTTTTTAACATCTTCGTTTTCATAATTTTGGTCATTCTGGTCGGTGTTATCTTTTTCAAAATGTTGGTCATGCTCGTCGGTGTTAACCGTTTCATAATTGTGGTCATGATCGTCGGTGTTAACCTTTTCATTCTTGTATCTTAACATTTTGTTATGTAGGATGTCATGCGGGTGTGTTTGGTGAGGACTTGGGCTGAGGGCCGTTGGCTCCAGTAAAAATGACGGAGAATTAAATTCTTTGGGAGGCATAATTTTAGCTGGAATCTCGCCAGGACCTGATACGGGTCCCGCAGCTAAAGTATCCGTACGTTTAACGATCTGTGCATACTTGGCGTTTTGGGGATCTGCATTATTATTATTATTATTATTATATTCTTGAGGACTATGTTTTGTTACTTCGTCCTGATTCATCTCGCTTTGTGTTAA